>QLOH01000461.1:0-600000 GCA_026901365.1 Sesbania bispinosa | reverse complement strand
CATGAATCCCCAGGATATAGGGTGAAAATTGGACGAATCGCACCGTAAATGCTCAGCTTGATCCATTGTGCATGTGATCCCAATCCTCTTACAAGCTTGTTTACAAGCTCAAAACTTGAGTTAGCTTATAAACATTCAATGAGCTCCCTATCCAAGGAATGGAGTACTTGGTTTTTTGAAATACTTAAAAACATACAACAACACTTGAAGGTCACTTAATACATTTAGCAGCAAACAGTTTCTTTTGATGTAGATTGACTAGATTAAGCACATAAAATGAAGACTTTATTAAAAAGTTCGGTGTTTAATTATTTATTAGTGAAATTTCAGCACTAAGTTTTCAGTTTTATCAAACACACATTGGGACAAAGAGCATAACTCTGGTTTCAAAGTTGTGTTTCTTTCTGAGCTTCAACTCAAATATATGTTCTTTTTCCCCTTTTGCACGGAGTTTATTTTAGGCTAAAACTTATTCTTCGTGATTTTAAAGTTTGAGTAGACAGATACAGATAACCACACTACTGTGAGACATTATGTTAAACCAGAGATTTTAGAATGACTTGATCTAAGGTGTCTATTTTTCTCATACACTTTTAAATGATTTGAACTCTCATTACTATTTTGTTATTATGTTTAGACTGCTGGACCATTTTATGACTTCATAGGGGCAGGATTAACAAGTGTAAAGATTAAGGGACTCAACAATGGGACAATTGACTTGTCTTCTCACTCCTGGACTTACAAGGTACTTTTCCTTTTGTATTATAACTGTAAAATGGATATATATTTGCAGCTCCCGCTACCTTAGAAATGCTGCTCAATAAAGGCACTTGATGGTAGTATTAGCCGTGAAATTTTTATTAGCCTTTGTCCTCTGATCTCTCCAATTTCCTGCTTTTGCAGATTGGAGTGCAAGGAGAACATCTAAAGATATACCAGGGAGATGGGTTGAATAGTGTGAAGTGGACATCTACTTCAGAACCACCAAAAGGGGAGCCATTAACGTGGTACAAGGTAATACCTTTCTTGTTTTTGGCATCACTAAGGTATCGTTTGGTTTTAGGGATTTGGAGGGGAGGGAAGGGGAGGGGAGGGATTTTAAGAGGGTTGTTGTGTTTGGTTCAATTTTTTAGGAGGGGAGGGGAGGTGAGGTGAGGGGGCCAAAATCCCTTCTCATAGCATTTTGCCTCCCCTCGTGGGGGGGATTTGGAGGGGATGGAAGGGGGTTTAAAATAAAACAATCAAAATTACTTAAATATTCTTCTTCTCGTGTTAATAAAGTTATGTTATAAAAGCCAAAGGGTATGAAAGTAAATTAGTTTTATTTTCCCTCCCTTCCCCTTGTGAACCAAACAACAAAGACTTCCCCTCCCCTCACCTCCCCTCCTCAAACCAAACAAGATAAAATATCATCTCACTTCCCCTCCCCTCACCTCCCCTCCTCGAACCAAACAAGATAAAATATCATCTCACCTCCCCTCCTCTTCATTAAAATCCCTTCCCTCCCCTCCGCTGGTTTGAACCAAACATAGGGAAAACATCAATATATCTTTCATTTAGTATTGTGCTTTCTGCTGATGTATCTTTTAAAATGCTTGGCCCTGCAGGCTATTGTGGATGCTCCACCTGGGGATGAACCAGTTGGATTGGATATGTTGAATATGGGAAAAGGTCTAGCCTGGTTAAATGGAGAAGAAATCGGAAGATATTGGCCTAGGATAAGTGAATTCAAGAAAGAAGATTGTGTTCAAGAATGTGACTACAGAGGCAAATTCAATCCTGACAAATGTGACACTGGTTGTGGAGAACCTACACAGAAATGGTAAAAACTATAGGCAATAATGATTTAAGTGAAATTGATGAATTGAAATGCAGTATCTTTTATTCTGAAAATGTTTACTGTATCTATATTAACTAAAAGTGGTTGAAACTTGAATGTGTCTTGTGCCAAACTTCATTTCTACTAGAAATAGGCAAAGAAAAATACTAGGTAAGATTTTATGTACAAATTGATGGTGCAGGATAGATCCTTGACAGCTTCTTTCATTTTTTCTAAAAATTGTTTAGGATTGTTCATGAATAATAGAAAGGAAGGCATATTTGAAGGTTTATTAAGTTCTGTATGTCTTGCTTATTTTCTCAAGAGGCTGTCCTCAATTTCTATAGTGAATTAGAATCCAAGTACACTTTATTTTCCTTTACAGTTCTGTTTACATCTTATGCCAATGTGACAAGTAGTACAAAGTTTATTTGGTAGGTCTCAAAGTTATATATATCATTCTTGTTTTAATAAAACATTATATGTTTCGAATGGATCAGGTATCATGTTCCACGATCTTGGTTCAAACCATCTGGAAATGTTCTTGTTATTTTTGAGGAGAAAGGTGGAGATCCAACAAAGATTAAGTTCGTGAGACGTAAAGTATCTGGAGTGTGTGCCCTTGTTGCTGAGGATTACCCCTCTATTGGACTCCTTTCTCAGGATGAAGATAAAACACAGAATAACAAAAACATTCCTTCTGCCCGTTTAACATGCCCCAGTAACACTGTTATATCTGCTGTGAAATTTGCTAGCTTTGGAACCCCTTCTGGAACATGTGGATCTTACCTAAAAGGAGATTGTCATGACCCCAACTCTAACATAATTGTTGAGAAGGTATGTGTATTTTTGCAATTTATTCTTTTTTTTTTTAAAAAACTCCCATTTTCAACCAGTAACTGATAATAATATCCTTATATGTCATTTGACTATTTTCAGCTAATTTTACCAAATACTTTTAATCAAATCAGCTAGTTTTTTAGCTCTCAGTTAGTTTTTCAACTATCATTATTTATACGTTTCCTGTTTTTGCAGGCGTGCCTAAACAAAAATGACTGTGTTGTAAAATTAACTGAAGAGAATTTCAAAAGCAACTTGTGTCCTGGTTTATCAAGGAAACTTGCAGTGGAAGCGGTTTGTAGCTGATAATAATAAGAAAAATGCTATCAAATTTGGAAGAGTTAATTGGAATCTTATATTACACCATTTATTTTACCAGCTTGGTTGCATCAAAGAAGCAGATTTTGCATTATAGTAAAATATTATTACCAGCTAAGTTCTGATGTATAATTTATGGCAGGGAAATCTGCTGTAAATGCATTATCTATTAATTATTTAGGTTTTCATACCGGTGTAATATAATGAGGCCTGAAAGCTGCATGGCAGCATTTTTACTCATTAATCATGTGAGAGGGGAGTAATTTACTTAGATTTTGTTTTGCGCTAAATTCCAAGTAAGCTGGTGAAACACATGACATGATTAATGAGCTAAATGAAAAAAAATATGCTTAGCAAAAAAAAAATGAAAAAAAAAAATATATTACCACAGCTGAGCCTAGCTTTTTTCATTTGGACACATCAATATTATTTTTCTAAAATTATCCTGATTCATTATATTTCTAATTTTTCCTAACCTATTCACCTATAAAAATTAATTAATGTAGTAGATAATTTGAAATGGTCTTATAAAAATGATAAAGTTAATCTTCTCAAGACTTGACCAAGTTAATCTTTTAAAAAGGACAAGAGCTAGTACAAGCTAAAATCTTAAGGCTGTGTTTAGATTAGGTATATCAAGAGAGAAATGTAATTTTTGGAAGAATTTGAAATACTTTGTACTAAAATGCTGTACTTGGGTATTTTATTTAAAAAAAAAAACTCAATTTTTTAAAATGGTAACTCTTTAAAAAAATTAAATAAGAAGTTTCTTAAAAGAATAAGGGTAGATAATTTACTTTATGCAAACAAGAAATTTTACAAATAATGAAGGGAATTTAATTAAAGTGACTTAATTTTCTAACATTTTAAATTCTTATGATTTACAAATGCATCATTCTTTTTCTTATTTGTATATTTAGGAAGCGAACTTAAAAGTAAAACCACTGATTCAGATTCAGAATGAATCAGTTCTTACCAACTTATTCATTTGTTTGATGGTTAAAATACATTATTCAAATACAAAATAATTTTGAAATTACATAGGTTATTTTATTAAATATTTTTTAAGGATTTTTGAAAAATAAGAATTTATATTATCTAATATCTAAGGTTAAATAAGGACTTTGTACTAACCTGCCATGCCTTTTTTGTTTGAGTTTATACCACTAAATTACGGTTTCTTATGCCCTATTTGGGTGACTGAGTTTACATTTTTTATTTTTAAAAAATTTCAATCAAATTTTTATAATTCTATTAAAAATTAAAAATTTCTTTTTATGATTTTAAAAATATTTTTTTTTAAATAAAAAAATAATTTTAAATTTTAAATTATAAAAATTTAATTGAAACTCTTTAAAAATAAAAAATTCAAAATTCAAAATCACCCGAATTAATATAGGTGTTTGAGTTTATACCACAAATCTATTTTTTATTAAATATTTTTTTTTTTTGTAGTGACAAGGTTATTGGCCTATTACCATATTTGTCTACAACCTTACAAATTTTCTTTCTTTCTTTGTGTCATTTAATAGAAAAATTATCTGTCCTGACATATATTTTCTCACTAATAACATGACATTCGACTTAATATATATTATTTTTCTTATTTTAAATATTTTGAGAGAAAAATAAAAGAAAACTATGAACTTAAAATAGTTATTTTATGAGAGTCAATAAGAGCATTGGAAATTTTCTTCCATTTAGTATCCCTAAATGTTAATAGATAAATAAATTCAATCAACTCACTTTTTGTTAAAATGTGAGTTATATATCTCAATAATTTAGAGTAGAATAGAATATAGTGTATTTTCTTAGATAGCTGATTTTATATATGTTTACATTCTGTTTGTTTATGGAATAAAGATTGATTATCATCCAACGGTTGGGTGGGTTGATCTAGAATCCCACCATATATCCTCAAAGGAGCATTGATTGTGTGACACTGCATCGTTTTTCTTTCGATAATGGAAAATAGGAAACTCATTATTATCTGTTATTGTTGGTTTCTTCTTTGCAATTTTGTGTTATGAGAAACGTTTCCTAACTCACGAATTCTGCTCTTGCTCCTTCTGCCTCACACTCCTATTAACACTGCTCTCGTGAAGAATCACCTTCCACTGAACCATTTCACGTGCCACATTAATATATTGTTATTATTAAAGATAATCGGTTAAAGAAAATAGTAGAAAGAAATTATACAAATTACTATTGTTATAAAATTTACTAATTTTGTTTACCCGCCACCGTCAATTTGAAGAAAATCAAATGAACTAGAACTATACCATAACACGTGCAGAGCATTGGTCACTGAAGACGTGGAACAGAAGAAACAAGTGTCATGCATGCTACATTACACGTTACAACCTTGCTATACATTCGGCCATTGTTTGGTGCTTTTTATGTTTATGTTTTGTTCAGCAAAATTAGGATCATTCACTCATCAACGCCACTCTCTTCCATCGCCTACGCCAACGCTTCATTCTTGAATTGAATCAACAATTCTGCCTCCTCTTCTCTTCTCTTTCTGACCATTTCACTTGTAAGACTAAGATCCCATCTCTTCTTGGTTAATTTCTTGTCTCTTTTATTTTACCTTTTTCTTAGCCTCATTAATTTCCCCTGAAATATTAATTCCCAGCAATAATAATAATAATCTTTGAATTCCCCTTCTCATATCTCATCATTTTCATCACCCCTTTTGGTTCTTCAAGTGGGTATGTCAAATTAATTAGCTCTAAATCAGAAACATGTTTATTTCTTATGTGCCTTGATTGAAATTGAGTGTGTTTTTGTGTTTGGTTATCATCAAAATCACCTTTTAGTGATTTTTATTGAAATTGAGTGTGTATGTTTAGTTTTTATCAAAATTATGTTTCAATGTTTCAATAATTAACAGGGCTTGGTTTAAGTTTAACTGGTACATGCTTAATTTTCGTTTCCCTTAAATAAGTCCCAGGTTTAAGTCTGGAATGAAAAAAAAAATCTCTATTAAGAAATGATCTCGAATAGAATTGACTCCCGTTAGAAGATACTGTGATAATGTGATGTAAATAAAAAAAAAAAAAAAAACTTTCAATAGGATGAGTGTAACTGTAAACTAAACGTGCTCTGAATTGATGGTTGTGTTTCAAATGCATGCATTATTCTTATGTTTAATGTAACAGCCTCTTTTGTTTGGTGTTTAGGAACAGGAATTTGAGTAACCTCTTGAGAAAAAATCAACCTCAGTGAAAAGAAAAGAAAAGAAAATGTCTGGTGTATCTCTAGCTGTGGGTCGTTCAGAACAAACAGTGGCTCCTGCACCTGCAGGAACAAAGCCTAAAGAACAGAAAGAACAAACACATGTTGGTGGCATGATGGGTTCATTGCGTATGATAGAGCTTCAACTTGTGGCTTTCATATTGGTTTTCTCAGCAAGTGGTCTCGTACCACTCTTTGATCTTGTGTTCCCAGCACTTGCCTCTGCTTATATCTTGGCACTTTCACATTTTGCATTCCCATCACCACCATCATCATCATCTTCTTCATCTGGGTCCCAAGAGATCTTCAAAGGAAGCAGAATTTTTAGAATGTATGTTGTTCTTGGAACCACCATAGGGCTGTTCTTGCCACTGGCATATGTGCTTGGAGGGTTTGCAAGAGGGGATGAACATGCAGTGCGTTCAGCAACCCCTCACCTTTTCTTGCTCTCTTTTCAAATATTGACTGAGAACATTATTAGTAGCTTGTCTCTGTTTTCACCGCCAGTGAGGGCATTGGTTCCCATGATCTACACAATTAGGAGAATCTTTGTGGATATTGATTGGACAACTAATGTGTGGATCAACAAGACTTTGCCTGCAAATGCACCCTTTCAGGTGATTAATATTTTATTTGATTTACATCAAAATTACATTTATAATGTGTTTTTGGTGTAACACACATAGCAGGTTTTGTGGTTCAACGTTAGAATTTTAGCTGCGTTGGAAAATCCGAACTTTTAAGTTTGATCAGTTTCAACATCAAATTAGTGTGAAACACACTAATAATGTGATTGATTTAACTTAAAATCATGTTTTAAACGTGAATTCAGTTAACTGGACCCATGTTACTTTAGATCAAACGTAATTTTGGGATAAACCAAACACAAACACACATTAAGTCATTTCAATTTTTCTTTCTCTTTGAATCTTTTAAAGAGTTCAGACATATAGATAATTACTTCAACTTAGGATTAGGCCTTTGAATTTGATCATATTTTTGCAACTGTTGCATTGCAGGATGTAGCATGGTATTGGTTTGGGAAGGGTCTGGCAGTGGCCAACTTGGGTTATTTCTCTACCAATCTATTTGGATTCTTGATACCAAGGTTCCTTCCAAGGGCTTTTGAGAGGTATTTCCAAGAGAGGGGTGAGATCTATGCTAAGGCAGCAGAGGATAAGCGATCTGTGTCCATCAACAAGTCCCAATTATCAGAGAAGAAGATAGATTAAGACCTTTAGCCAATTTCAATTTTATACAGTTCAGCATTTTTCTTAGAAAATGATAACGAATGTGTATGATATATATCAGCCCTTGACTTAAAATGTGGCCCTCTATTACATATTAATGAAACTATATAGCATTTGTTTTGGATAAATTTTATAAATCTTACAGGTTAGTTGTATCAAATAATCGATCATATCTTAAAATCATAACTCGGAGAGATCTTGAATGATATATTATTGATCTTCAGCGAATTTTTCAGCGAAATTTTGGTAGATCCCAATGGTTGTGATGACGATGATTCCACGGGGGGCAGGTGTACCTGCAGGGACTCCGACGCTCAACGTAAGATATCGATTCAGCAGAATAACAATATATTGAATGAATGCGTACCTGGGGATATAAAATCCGGGATATATATAGAGAGAATTAGGCAGGAAAGTTTGTTACGATGAGTAACCGTTATTCCATGCGTTCAAGGTAACGCGCTGGTTTGAACGTGGTGTGACGCGCCTACATAGTCGAGATGCCGAGGTATGCTTGTGTCGAACAGTGTCGAGATAAACAGTCGTAGCTATATGGTGGTGCATTCGCGGTTGTATTAACTTAGGATGTCGCGATAGGGTCCCTTAGGATTTTGGGGAATATGTGTCGGGATGTCGAGCCCGTTTCCTCCTTCGCGAACCAAGGCGGCGGCGGCGGCTTCGTCTGCCACGGAAAGATAAAGGTATAATACTTCTTCGGGATTCGGCCTCAACAAGACAGGAGGTGATGCGAGGATAACTTTGATTTGTTGGAATGCGTTTTTACACTCTTGGTCCCACTGAAACATGTTTCCCTTTTAAGAAGGCGGAAAAGGGGAAGCGCCCGGGACGCGGATCTCGAGATGAATCTTGTCAAAGCGGCCATCCTACCAGTCAACTGCTGAACTTCTTTGATTGTTGTTGGTGTCTTCATTTCGAGCACCGCATGACACTTATCGGGATTGGCCTCGACCCCGCGCTTTGTGAGCATGAATCCGAGGAATTTACCGGCGCGCACCCCGAAGGTGCATTTTTTAGGATTGAGGCGCATGTTGTACTTTCGTAGCTGGTCGAAAACTTCTCAAAGATCTCGGATATGGTTGTTGTCCGTCGTACTTTTTGCGATCATGTCGTCAACATATACCTCGACAACCCTTTCGATCAAGTCTCGGAATACGGTGTTCATCATTCTTTGATAGGTTGCACCGGCATTTTTGAGCCCGAAAGGCATCATGCGATAGCAGTAATTGGCCCCCTATGTCATAAACGCTGTTTTCTCCTGATCAAGAGGGTACATTGGAATTTGGTTGTAGCCGGAATATGCATCCATAAAAGAAAGAAGACGAAAGCCGGAAGATTGGTCGACTAAACGGTCGATGTTAGGCAGCGGGTAAGAATCTTTCGGACATGCTTTATTTAAATATGTATAATCTACACACATACGCCATTTGCCATTAGGCTTTTTCACAAGGACTACATTTGACAACCAAGTAGTGTATTTAACCTCCCTAACAAACCCGGCATCGAGTAACTCTGATACTTGCTGGGAAGCTGCCTCTGCCCTTTCTGTTGACATCTTCCAACGTCTTTGCTCCACTGGTTTGATCCGGGGATCGACAGAGAGGTGATGACAGATAATGTTGGGGTCCAATCTTGGCATGTCCGCCGCAGTCCATGCAAAGAGATCACTGTTTTGGCGTATCAGTGTGCATAGGGCCTCCTCATCCTGGGGTGTCATCCCGCATCCAACGTGCACCACTTGGTCTACGGTGGTGCCAATCTGAAGGGGTTTCAAATCGCCTTCCGGGGTTGGCCTTGTCTCGGTAAAGTTTTCCCGGAGGTCGAGATCTGCGAGCATCACTCCGGCCGCTGATGGGTGTTCCTGGGCCTCCTCAGCTAGAATGCCTTTTTCCGGCTTAACGATCTTTAGAGATTCCTTATAGCAGGATCTAGCCATCACCTGATCACCACGGAGGGCGATGACTTCACCCTCATCACTCCAGAACTTCATAACGAGATGATTTGTCGAGATGATAGCCCCGATGACGTTCAAAGTTGGTCTTCCAAGAATGGCATTGTAAGTGGTGGGGCAGTCCACAACGAGGAATTGGACCTTGGTTGCCTTCGAGAGAGGTGGCTGACCAAAGGTGACAAGTAACTCGACAAATCCATTGGGACGTATCTTGTCCCCAGTGAACCCGATCAGATCGGAACCTCTATATGGACGCAGATCCGAATCAGGGAGGTGTAGGAGCCTGAAAGTTTTTAGGAACAGGACATCAACGGAGCTCCCCTGATCGATGAAGATTCTCCTGACTTCATGGTTTGCTACGAATGCCGTAATGAGGAGGGGGTCGTCATGACCGGGGATCACAGGGCCATAATCGTCATCCGAGAAAGATGGTGGCGGGAGCTTCCTTTTCAACCCAGTGTGGGTGTTTCAGGATGACGAGGAAGATGCCGACAGAACCTCCTTGAGGTGCTTCTTCCTTGAATTTGTCGATTCGCCGCCGCCAGCTATGACGTAAATTACGGGATGCTGTTGGGATGCCGGTTCCCCCGGTGGTGGTGATCTGTGCCTCGATGACGAAGGTTGTTCACGACGTTCTTTCCGGGATGAGGTTGGTGGCGTGTGATCGCGGGATGGTCGTCTAGAAGTGGATCTTTCTCGCCGAGGTGATCGCGTCCTGGACCTGCTGCGTCCCTGTCGGTTGGATTCTTGTCGACGATCTTCATCCCTATAACTCGTCCTGCGGTCGTCATCGCGCCGGGGTGAACCTTTGTAGTCCTTTTAAATCTATCTAGCTTTCCACGTCGGATGAGTTCCTCTATGGCGTCTTTTAAAACCAGACAACGGTCCGTGTCATGTCCTTGCGACTTGTGGTATCTGCAGTATTTCGACTTGTCGGTATCTGGGCCCGCCTTCATCGATCTCAGTCTCCTCATCTCGGCCTCAAAGAGTTCGACATTCAGAATCTCGTTGAGTATCCTCCACCGGGGCTGGTTCAGGGGAGTGTAATAAGTGTAGCGGCCTAAGGGCTCTTTGTCGCCCTTGCTGTCTTGCCGGCCTCCCTTGTTTTTCTGCGTCTGATCTTTCTGCGCCGATCCGGGATTTGCGTCCTTCGCCTTCAGGGCAAGCTCCTCGTCCTCGAGGCTGATGTACTCCTCTGCGCGGCTTAGCAACTCCTCCATTGAATTGGGTTTTCTTTTTGACAAATCGATCCAAAACGGCGAATGAGGAATGAGGCCATCCTTGGCCAGCATGAGTTGTACCCCGGGTTGGAGTCCTTGTACCAGGAGGGCCTCTCTGGTGAATCTGCCGATATAATCTCGAAGGGATTCCGAGGTCCCTTGCTGAATCTGTTTCAAGGATGCCTCGGTCTTTGGCTGTACCTTGATGGTGGTGAAACTAGTGATGAATTTGCTCCTGAGATCGGCCCATGTGTTGATTGATCGCGGTGGTAACGTCTGGAACCACCTGAGGGCGGTTTTCTTAAGAGAGAGTGGGAATACCCTACACATGATTGGTCCTGAAGCATTACGAATAGACATTGCCGATTCGTATATGTCGAGGTGCTCCAAGGGATCTCTCATCCCGTCGTAAAGTTCTGGAACGGGGATCTTCTCAAAACGTTTGTCCACAGGAAAAAGCATTATGCGTTCCAAAAACGGCAAGACGACCTGAATAACCTCATCGTCGGTGGCATTGTGAGATTCCTCGTAAATGTGGGTAACCCTATCCCTGTCCCTAGGACGGGAATTAGAGTGTACTGATTGGGCTGACGCTTGTGGTGAGAGTGGCGGTTGACGTGACGACGTCAGACGACGGTTAGGCGGTGGCGAAACGTGGATTTCTTGATTTTGTTGAGCTCCGGATCCGTGGCGCTGCGAAGGGTTGCGTTTTGAAGCTGGAGTTCCGCGTAGAATCCGATGATGCATGGCCTCTGCTTGCTTTTCTGTCTCGATCTTCTCAAGGCGGAGGGCATATTGCTCGAGTAACGCCTCTTGACGGCGGATGACGCTCATGAGTTCCCCCCGTGAAGGCTGGTCCAGGGGGGAAGATGGTGAAACGGTTCCTACTGGAAGTGGGACTGTGGTCCTGGTGCGGGTCGTCCCCGGATGCAGTGGTGGAATTCCGGCAGTGGCGGAAATGACTCCGGTCGTTGCCGAAAAAACAGCAAGGATGACGGTAGAAGTGACGAGAGGGGCTGAGCCTTCAGTAGTGGCTACTGGGGTGGAAAAAGTGCTCCTAGTTCCCACCATGATTTCTTGAGAGACGAGCGTGGAGGTTGCAAGAAGGATTCAAGATTCTGGGTTAAGTGCCAAAGATCGTAGAGGGAAACTTGTCTTGACCAAGATTTCGTGTTTCCCCACAGACGGCGCCAATGATCTTCAGTGAACTTTTAGTAGATCCCAATGGTTGTGACGACGATGATTCCACAGGGGGGGGCAGGTGTACCTGCAGGGACTCCGACGCTCAACGTAAGATATCGATTCAGCAGAATAACAATATATTGAATGAATGCGTACCTGGGGATATAAAATCCGGGATATATATAGAGAGAATTAGGCGGGAAAGTCTGTTACGATGAGTAACAGTTATTCCATGCGTCCGAGGTAACACGCTGGTTTAAACGTGGTGTCACGCGCCTAACATAGTCGAGATGCCGAGGTATGCTTGTGTCGAACAGTGTCGAGATAAACAGTCGTAGTTGTATGGTGGTGCATTCGTGGTTGTATTAACTTAGGATGTCGCGATAGGGTCCCTTAGGATTCTGGGGAATATGTGTCGGGATGTCGAGCTCTTTTCCTCCTCGGTGGTAGTTATGGACTTTCCCCAGAACAATTATGTTTCTGTTTCTGATATACATTCATTTGGCACCGCTGTAATTGGTAGACCAAGGAAATCCTTATGAAGCTGTGGTAAGGAAAAAGAAAAGAATGTTGTAAGCCTGTAACTGTTGAGACATTGGTCATTGGAAATATAGAACTATTGCCTTAAAGAACATGAACTAGTTTTTGTAGGATCTATCATGTTAAATATTGCATGGCGATATTTCTAGAAAAAAGTTACTATATTTTGATTGAAATATCTCTATGTAACCTCCCATATTGTATTTATTTATGGGGGAGAGATGGTAAGTGAAAACAGGGCTCTCTATTGTATTTATTTTAGATGATAAATGAAAAGAGGATGTGATGAGTGAGAAATAATTATGGATCATCTAATAATTAAAATGAGGGTATTTTTTTGTTTAATCACATGTATCTTCCACTTGAGGTAAATCTGTTCGAGTTGGGAACATTTACATTATGGCGGGGCTAGCTTTTTCAGTGGGAATTTTTTCCATCCACAAGACTCGAACCTGAGACTTGCTTAAGAGGAATCAAGCCTGTACTATTTGAATTAACTACATCTGAGACTTGCTTAAGAGGAATCAAGCATGTACTACTTCTTGAATTAACTACATTGGTAATTAAATGAAGGTATAGGCAAAAGAAAATTGACCAATTTAAAACGTCAAAATAGAGGGAATAAATGTATAAAATTTTGATTTTTTTTTTCTAAATACAAAGTTAAACGTATATTATTATATTAAGTGCAATAAGTACATCAAATATGCATCAACACTTATAAAGTTATAATACCATACTAAATATGCATCAATACTTATACAAACATAGTAAAAAAAGTAAAATCCATCATGAAAAGATTGAAAAACATGGAAATGTTAAGACCAATCTACACACTATTTGTAGTTCAGTTACCTTTTGAAGAATAGCAGCTTTGACAAAATAGTTTCAACTCATGTATGACACTATAAGTGAAGGTGAAATAAAATATTTTATTTATAAAAAAAAATGATAAAATTTTGTATCTAAGAACATCATTTGTGTTTTTCTAATTTGATTATATTGAGTAATTTGAAATTTCTAGATTTTATGTTTTTTTTTTGTGCACTCTAGGTTTCATCTTTAAGTATAGTAAAAGTAAAAAATTTAAATAATAAATGATAAATAGAAATGATTTTTTATGACAAATAAGAAAAATTTTAAATATAAAAGAAAGAATTTAAAATTTCTTTATATTTAATTTTTTTTAAATTATTATTTACATTTTTTCTTATATTTACAATTCACTTAACATTTCTTATCATAAATTTTAAAATTTTAAATCACAAATTTTAAAATTTTAAAATTCTCCATTCAAACATACATTATACTTAAATCTAAATACATAGAAGATTAGAAGTCATTTCTCTTCCTCTCCGGCCTCCGAACAGGGAGAGGCTAGCTATCATCAATTTTTATTCAACAATATTATTTGCCCTCTTCAGATGAGGGAGAGAAAGCTGTCATCATTTGAGTTCACTTCAAAATTCTCTTTTACGTGCTCCACTATACGTGATATTTTTTACCAACCTTTTTAGAGTCAAATTGGAGAGGTTCAGTTAGGCCTGATCTAAACTTTAATATGGTACCAAAGCTATCATAGATATATTAAGGGATCACCTACAAATCACGTTCAAGATGTTCACTACAGTGTTATTAGTACCGTATGAATCGTGATACGATTCGAGGTCTTGGCGATGCGAATCGCACCCCGAATCGCAGTTCCTCTCTGTAACGTGTGATTCCTGTTTGGCGAGTTGGGACTGAAAATGGATCTGGGTCATGCGCGACCCGGTTCTGAAAAGTGAAAAACCCACAAAAAAATACATTTGTTTTAAAAAAAAGGTGGAATATGGCCTAAAAGTGTTGATTCCTTCCCTTCAAAGTCACCACTGTTATATTCATAAAAAAACACAGACCCTTTTGTTTTCTCTCTTCCCCAACAAGGCAACATGTGCGACTGTTAGTGTGTAACCAACTGATGTCTTTTGCGTTGTCTTCTTTGTGTTGAGTTTCTCCCACTAGTGGTCCACACCTCACTTCCCTCCCTTACTTTCTGTTTTTTATTTCTTCCAGCTGGTCCCACTAGTCCTCTCCCATGTTTCTGTGCTTTGTTGTTGGCCCTATTGTTGTTTGTGTTTTGTGTCGTCTACTCTATTGTCACGTGGCAGTATTGTGAAAGTATCCCTCCACATAGACTTCAAGTAAAATGTAAGTTTTGCTCTCATATTTGTTGGGGTGGGATAGCAAGGATGAAACATCATCTTGTTGGAACAAAAGAAAATGTAATTGCTTGCACAAGTGTTCCAGATGATGTTAGAGAAATATTTACCAAGCTATTAGAAAGTAGAGAAAAGAAGAAAGATGAAAACAGCCTTGAGTGTTTTCAAGAAGTAAGAAATGAAGATAATGGTGCAAATAAAGGAACAATGGACTCATTTGTTGGTAAAGGAAAGGAAGGGACTCCAAAGTTTTGAAACAAAAGACAATGAATGCAATGTTGAAAGATAGGGATGTTGTCATTCAAGAAATTTGCAATTGCATATATGGTAATGCATTACCATTCAATTTGGTAAGGAGTTCACTTTTTATCCAAATGTTGAAAGTTGTTGGAGAATATGGTAGGGGTTTGAAGCCTCCTACTTATCATCACGTGAGGGTGTCTTTCTTGAAGAAAGCGGTTGATAACATCCAAAAAAACCTAGAGAAATATAAGAGTGAATGGGGAGAAATGGGGATGCACTTTGATGTGTGATGGTTGGACTGATGGGAAAGGGAGGTCACTCACTAATTTTCTTGTTAACAGTCCAAGTGGGACTGTTTTTTTGAAATCTATTGATACTAGTGATGTAATTAAAGATGCTAGACAAATGTTTGAATTGTTGGACATCATGGTGGAAGAAATAGGGGAGGACCATGTGGTACAAGTTGTGACCGATGGTACCTCTAACTTTGTGGCAGCAAGAAGAATGTTAGAAGACAAGAGGACTAAATTATTTTGGTCCCCTTGTGCAGCTCACTGCCTTGATCTAATTCTTAAGGATATTAGTCAGCTTTCAGTGTTCTACACTACCATTACAAATGCAAAAAAAAAAAAAATCACCACTTACATTTATATGCATACTTGGGTTCTAAACTTGTATAGAAAGCATTCCAAGGGAAGAAAATTAGCAAGATCAGCTGTAACAAGGTTTGCAACTTCTTTTCTTACATTAAATTGCATTATGCAACAAAAGAATGCTATTAGATCTATGTTTGCTTCAGAGAAATGGGCTTCTAGTTCATATGCTAGTAAAAGTGAGGCTAAGTTAGTGATGAACCTAGTGTTAAATGATAATAGATTTTGGAGATCCATCTGATATTGCCTAAAGTGTGTGATTCCACTTGTAAAAGTATTAATACTTGTAGATGGTGATTCAAAACCATCCATGCCATATATTTATGAAGCAATGGATAGGGCCAAAGAGCAAATTGCTGAAAACTTTCAAAAGCAAGAGTCAAGGTATAAGAAAGTGTGGAAGATCATTGATACTAGATGGAATTTACAACTACATAGGCCTCTCCATGCAGCTGCATATTATCTCAATCCTAAGTAAGTAACTACATTCTTACTCTCTTAAGTTTTATGCACTTTAGTAAGTAATGACATTGTCTTATTTGGTGTTTGGTTAGGTTCCATTATGACAAGAATTTCAATCTGAATAGTGAGGTGTTGTTTGGTTTATATGAAACCATTGAAAGAATGGTTCCGGATAGAAGGACAAGATTTTTAATTGATCAACAACTTGAAAAATTCAAGGCAGCTAGGGGACTTTTTGGAATGAGTATGGCAATAGATACTTGAGACAAAAAACAACATGGAACCTCTTTACAATTTATATAATTTGTATTCATCATAAAGCAATAACTTGTGTAGCATACTTTGTTTATGCTAACTATAATATACACTTGTTTTTTATAGCTCTTTGGTGGGAGAGTTATGGTGGAGAGGTAAGGAGTTGCAAAAACTTACCATGAGAATTTTGAGCCTCACATGTAATGCTACAGGATGTGAAAGGAATTAGAGTACATTTGACCAAGTGCATACCAAGAGAAGAAATCGCTTGGAGCAACAAAGATTAAATGCACTTGTGTTTGTTAAATATAATCTTCAACTTGAGATGAGGCAAAGGAGTAGAGAGAAGGGAGATACCTATGATCCTATATGCTTATCAGACATTGAATCAGATGATGAATGGATCACTGAGAAAGAGGATCCTTGCTTGCCTATTGATTCTTCATGGATGGATATACATGAGTATTTCAATTTTAATGAAGGTGCTCCAAGCAAGAAAAGGAAGAGAGGTAATTTGACAGTAGATTTAGAAAATAACAACAAAACAAAGTTAAATACATAATGTCATGCTTATTCTTTTCTTTTGGTTTTATAGGTCCAAGAAACTTAAATGTCAAGGCTGCCGACAAGAGGGGGAAATCTATAATGGGAGATGAGGATGAAATTGAAGAAATAATTAGAGAGGGAGAGGAAGGAGTGGGAGAGGAAGAAGAAGAGCTTTTTATATTGGAAGATGAAGATGAATTAAGTGATGTTGATCTTGGGGATGATGATTGATCATCATCACATTCACATTATCACTTGGAGACTTAGTCCTTTTTTGTTTTTTGGGAGGGTTACACTGCTGAATTGTGACTATTATAAATCTTATGATTAGGATTTGTGTTTATTTTGCAGTGTATATGTCACTAGTTTGCCTCCAAAATGCTACTTAATACATGTTTTCATATGTTTCTTTAAGTTAAATTGCTCTTACATTTATGTTTTTTAGTTGTTGGTCTAGAATTTTGACATTTATATATCTATATTAGCTATATATGCTATTCTTCAAATTGTTCATGAATTTTACGATTCACGATACGATTCAATTCACGATTCAAAAAATAGTCTTTCTAGTTCACGATCTGAATCCTGATTTAATAACCTTGGTCCACTAGACGTAAGGAGGGTTTTTAGAGTTAACTAGAGATAAGACCTACAATCATCATCCTACTAGCTAACAAACTTTTGGATGCAAACATTAAAACCATGTGGCCATGCCTATTCTAACAGATGTTGTTTTCCTCATGAGATTTGTTGAGTTTAGATTCTTAAACCAAAATGGCGACCATTTAAGGTACAATTTGAGATCAATGACCTCAAAAATTATTCAAATTCCTCAATTAGCACGACCTGGGTGACTTTATCATATACTCACTAGTCCTTTCAATTTATCTTATTTAAAAATAAATAAATGACAAACCGTTAAAACATAAATGGATAATTTGATTTTGCAGCCAGTCTAAACTAACTAACTGCTATTGCACTAGTCACATCAACTTGTCCCAAGACCAACACAAACACGAGGCCACCTTTCCATATGGTTAAAATTTATCCTTATCAGATCAATTCCCGTAGGCAACAACAGAATCACAACTTCTAAGCTTTAATTTTCTGTGTTCTCAAATCCTTAGTCATTAAACAAGCCGCTCAAAGTGTATTGATGCATATGCACTCTTCCGGACTAGTGCTTTTCTTTCTTGCCCCATCATTTGCGGTTGAACTTCATATCAACTCAACTACAGAAACAAATCTCAGTTTTGCACTACTAGTTACAAAATTTTTATGGTCCAATCTTCTGCAACACGAACATTAGGCTTCCGTATGGTCATGACAGGTGGGGCATGAACCCTTTGAATCCAAAGTGGGTCAAGTTCGATATCAACCTTTTGATTTGATGGTTCAATCAGTGCATTCTTTGAGCCAGAAGCATGTCCCAGCAGGATAATCCTCTCAATGACAACATCTGATGAATACCCAACATTGCCACCAGAAGCAGGTGCCAGGTTTACAGATGTAAGTTTCCCGTTTGTGAAAATAAAACGTCTATGGATATAGGCTCCTTGCAGAAAACTAAAGCTGCTGCCATCATCAATATAGAGTTCACCTTCAGCTGCTTGGGAACTATTCAGAGCTATAACCTGTCAAACAGACAACCATAATTTTATCATCATACGTCTACTTTCCATAACTGTCATTATTCACTAGTTTACAAAGAAAGGTACAGCCATGCAGCATTCCCTAACTCACTCTAACAGGCTGCTATTTTATAGTTGGAATGCAACAAATTAGCAATAGATTACTTGAATAGTCAATATTCATGTACTTATGATAAACTCATCAGGCATAATCCATGGATATGTACAAATAAGATTCAGATTTTTCTTTGTAGGATGTACACACATGCAGGCATGCAGCTTATTTTGCTGTGCATAAAGTTTTCAGTTTATATCCTCCTAAGTACATAATAAAATGGGCAGAGAGCACATTTGTACATGTATCCACTCAAGTCTTAGTTCTACACCGTAGACAGATGGGGAACACAAATGTTAAATTGCAATATATTTTCCTGAGATTTCCCTCAACATTCAAAGGGGGCCTGCTGGTGGCCTGATGCCAAGCAGCATGAGGAATTAACCGGCATAAATTATATTGTAACATATGGACCAAAAAAAATGTATTGTTATTTGTACCATATATGTGACAGAAAAGGGCTTGAATAGAAATGCACTTGCTTAAGACCTAGTAAAGCAACCAGAAAAGGCAAGAAATATATGTTCCCCAAGGGAAACATCTGGCATTCCAGCATATTCACAAGTACAGCAAATCAGCACAAATACATACCAGAGTATAGGGATCATTTGTCATCTGAGTGGAACTCCGCCGAAACCGGTCTTTCCTTGGTAGAATGGTTCCAGCCCTCTGGAAAGCAGGAACGCTATCCTCTGTAGCTTCCAACTTGTGTGTCACCCCTCCCTTGTACACAGTTCCAGTTCGCAGGTCATACCAGGATTGTTTTCCAGGCAGATAGACTGATGCATGCTTAGCTCGCTGCCAACAACAAATCATTATAAAAACTCCAGTTAAGGATCGAAAAAAAGAAGGAAATGATTAACTGAAAGAAAACAAGTACATCCAGAAATTGACTTAAGCACCTCAGTATAGATCCCTTGCACTAAAAGACTGTTCCCAACCATGAAAGCTTCATCATTGCTAAAAGTAGCTTCATCAGATGGGAATTCCATCCATAATGGACGGGCCACAGGAACACCAGTAGTGTTAGCCTCCCTGAATAATGTGTAGAAGTAGGGGAGTAGCGCATAACGAACATGTACAGCATCCCTAATCAATTCTGTTTTTCGCTCTCTGTAATATCAGAAGGATAAATCATTCACAATATTGACAAACAGATTCCAACACAGTTCAGGCTGCATTTGCTAGTCAAGGCATGCAATAGGTAACTATAGTGCATATGCATCAAATTCAAATTTTATATATTCAATCAATTTTGCAACCCATTAAACTCCTCTGTATGTGGGAGTAGGGTAGCTGTATGGGACTCATTGTGGATTTCAGTGATCAGGTGTCTACATGATACTAATTTGCACTTATAACTTAGTTATACAGTACAGCTCTAATTCCTTTACATCTAAGATATGCACAGTAGTTTTGAGGACAAGCCCATATCTTGATAAATTATATAGCCTGATTGTAATATATCTCCTCTTAAAACACATTCCATAATTTTTTTTTAAAGCAACAAACTCTTAACCAAGGAAAAGAATGGTTAAAAAAATAAAATTACTATTTTATCATTGGTGATTAAGTATAAAATGAAATGATTACCCAAAAAACATTGACTTTGGGACAAAGAAATCTTAAATTGATGCAGTCTTACCCAAACAACCATGGTTCTCGTCTTTTTGTGTCATGATGGGCATGGGCTCTAAAGAAAGGATAGTATGCTCCTAACTGATACCAGCGAACCAATAACTCAGGTTCAGGATTCCCGAAAAATCCACCAACATCAGCACCTGAATAATATATATGAAAATAAGATCATCTGAACAAAAAAGGGGGAAATCCTAACTCAAGCAAATAAGGATACTGACTATGAATATATGAAGATAAGAATAAATGAAATACACAATACATCATGAGAAGGAGGATACCAACCAGAGAATGACATCCCAGTAAGACCAAGGGTCAAAATCATTGGAATAGAAACTCTTAGGTGATCCCAATCGGCAGTGTTATCCCCAGTCCAAACTGCTCCATACCTTTGACTTCCAGCAAATAATGCTCTTGACAAAACAAATGGCCTGTCTTTCCCTTCACCACGCTTTACTAGCCCTTCAGCTGTCGCCATGTGGAAGTAATATCCATAGGCATTGTGCAACTCCCGATGTTCCACACCTCCATAGTGTAAAGCATCTCTAGGCATTGTCACCTGGATACAACACAAGCAACCATATCTTCAGTTTTCCTGTCTCCAGGTTGACATTTGAAATGTTACAAATGCACAGTAGACATGTGGATTAGAAGGAACCCACAGATCCAGGCTCTGCTTCTCAAAGAACATGAAACTTTAAATCATATAAGATAGACACCATGAGAGAAATGAGGAGTCAGGAGTGCAGACATAAGATAACAGCAACAGAGCACCCAGAAGTTGGATCACTACACAAGCCAAGCCCTACAGGACATTATTGGCTAATTCAGAATCACAGGATCTCCCACAATTTTAGCCACCCATTATCTCTTCTACCCATTAATCAATATTGGTTTGGCTTTTCTAGGACTCAGCCAAATTTCAGAATCTCCCCATGACTCATATTGTCTGAATCTTCACTCAGGTGTTTAGTTATTATTTTATTCATCATCCTCCCATCCTCCTCCTCCTCCTCAAGTGCTATTTGGTACAACAGTCAACCTACCATTCTGGTTCCACAACCACTAAATGACATGAATGATGATGGTGTGACCAGTAAGTGAGATGATATTGTCCTCTACTAATTTTCATACATTTGTTTTGTCTTCTGTTGGATTTTATGCTTTAGAGATAACATTTGTCTGATAGCTAATCCCAAATTACGACATCATTACTGATTAAAAGTCAAGACATGCATAAATTATTACAAATCTTATTGACTTCCCCATCATAAACAAGAAATCTCAGTCTTCATTCACTGTTTTAGTGGGTCATAAGGTCTGCAATGCATATCATTCATAATTATCATGGAAATTATTAGTTATAGTGAGTTCCTTGCAAGCTTGTTATTTATTTTCATTTTCCCAAACCCAAATGCATGAACCTTGAAAACATTTGCAATTGTTCCAAATCATAATCAAAACCACAAAACTGGAAAAAAAAATCCTCGAAATGATTGACATACCTCAGGACCATTGAAGACAGAAGGTTCATTCATGTCATTCCAAATGTAAAGGGAAGGAGTTGAACCAACATAATTTTGATAAGAAAACTTATCAGCCCACCAGGACCTAATTTCACGGTTCAATGTGTCAGCGTATGAAGAAGAACCAGGCCAGCACCAACCATCAAAGTCATTGCCACTTGCATCCTTAACATAATACCCTTTCTCAGAGGCCTCCTTATGCAAATGAAAGGACTCATCTCTCTTAATATGAGGATCCACAATGGTGACCATGTGCCTCCCTTTAGCAGCCAACTTCCTCTGCATCTCCTCAGGATGAGGGAAAAGAACCTTATCCCAAGTAAAATACCTCTTCCCATCAGTGTGCTCAATATCAAGCCAAAGAACATCATAAGGAATATCCACCTCATCAAACTTAGAATCCACATGCTCCACATCCTCCTCATCACGATAATTCCACCGGCACTGGTGATAAGCCACCGCAAACAGCTGAGGCATCGCCGGAGTACCGGTCACCGTTGTGTACTGCCTCATAACATCCTTAGGGCGAGGACCAACAAAGAAGAACGCATCCACAACACCAGCCTCACTCATCCACAACGTGTCAATCCTTCCCTGAGAGGAAGGGAGGGAAATCCCTGATTCTGCGTCCCAACCAGGGGCAAGAACGTCAATTTGCATCTCTGCAGCATTGAGCCAGAAGAACCCAGAAGTGCCCCTTGACTTGCCATGTGAAATCATGAAAGGTATCGACCCATAAAGCCCGAAAGGGGAATCGTGAATGTACTCAAAAACGTCCAAGTTGAAGAGCCTGTAAGGTTCGGAATCTTCCACAATGGGTCCTCTGGTGGGTTTCAATGCAAGACTTGTGGCGTGTTCGGGGATTCCATAAACGAAATCGGCACCGTAGAAAGATACATCGAAGCTAATCGATTGAGGACCGTAGGGTCTGGTATCCCTATGGCTGCGGAAATTCTCTTCCCAGTCTTCACCTTCGTTTTTCTCTCTTAGCTGCTCGAAATCGAAGAGGCCGTGGGAATTCAGGGATGCTACGCGGTCGCCGGAGGACTCGTCACGGATGAAAAGCTCGAAGGGGTCGTGACGGAGCACGGCGGCGTAGCCGTCGGAGAGGTAGACGACGGAGGAAGGGCCGTCTTCCTCGGAGAGACGCTGGAGCCAGAGCTTGGTGTTGGGGAACTCCGAAACGACGACGTCGGGGACCTCGAAGCGTTTCTTGGGTGGGTTGAGAGAAGGGTCTTCGTCGATCTTGAGGCGGAGGATCCCGTCTTGGTAGACGGAGAGGGTGAGGATCAAGGGCTTCGCTTCGGATTGATCTTTGGGGAGGAGCTTGGCGGTGAGGTCGCCGTCGGTGATGGTGACATGGGTGGCGATGAGGGAGCAGGAACCGGGGGTGCGGGATCGAGCTCGTTTGCAGAATGGGGTTTGGTTGCAGTTTCTGAACTCATCCTTCTTCCATGAGAAGACGGAGCTCAGGTGGGAACAGAGAAGGAGGACAATCACGAAACGCACCGTTTCATTCCTCATCTTCTCAATGTCATAGCAGTGAAATGAAACCCAGAAAGTGGGGATGCAGCTATGGTTGTTGCAGTTAAGCAAGACTCTTCCCTCACACTCACTCAGTAATAGCTATTTTTCCCCTTTTGGATTGGGCTTGTGTCAGGTTTATACTAGGGGTGTTCGGGGTCAATTTCTTATCACTGCGCTTTTATTATTTTACTATCCGATCATTTTGAAATTTTCAAATTTCAATTTGATCTGAATCAGTTTTAAAGAAAAAATCATTTTACCTGTTGATTGTGGTTTTATCATTTTATTATTCGGTCGAGTTTAAAATTTTTAAATCTCATCTAATTCGATTGAATTTAAGTTGGATTGGATTAGATTGATTTTTAATTTTTTAAAAAATAATAAATATTAAATAAAAATAATAAAATTATAAAATAATTATAAACATTTTTATTGTAACTTACATTTATTAAAATAAATATAAAATTATATGAAAAGAAGTACATGAGATACGAAAATTAATTTAAAACTAATTTTAAATTAATATATTTATAGAAATTTTAAGATGATATTAGATAATAAAATCATAAAAAATATATATTTGTATAAATATTTTTATAAATATATACGTATACAAGTATAAACATATGATTGTTTTATAAGTAAATAATATATGTATATATAAGTTCGGTTTGGATTTGATTGGATTAGTTTTTAACATAAGATCCGAAAACCAATCTAATCCAATAAAAAAAATTCAGTTTTTACAGTTTTCGGTTTTTTGGATTTCGGTTTGATTCGGTTTTCAGTTTGATTTATGCAGTTTACATTGGATTGGATTGGATGTGAACATCCCTAGTTTAGACGAGACTTCCATTTAACAAAAAGTTTACTACGAGTTTTTACGGTAATTTTTTTACAAGACACTTTATAATTTTAATAGAGTATTTATTATTATTAATTTTAATATTTTTTAATTATCAAATGGTAGTGGTTAATAATATTAAATAAAGATAAAACTAGAATGTTGAATTATTTTTTAAACTTCAATAAAATTAATTAACTTTAACCACTTTTATTGATATGTGTAATACGATTAAGTATGTCTTATAAAAAGTCCGAAGGGAGTAAAATAAACGTTCAATTCACCAAGAAAAAGCATTCAATTCCTTAATTTTTTTTCATTAATTCTCAAATTGAATTAATTGTATAAGTAATCTTTAAATTTTTAAATATATATATAGTTAATCCTTAAATTTTCATAATATCCCATCATATTAATTTCTAATAAGAACTAATTTGATAGGTATTATAAAAGTTAAAGGACTATTTATAAAATTAATTTAATTTGAAAATTAATAAAAAAATAAATAACATATTCAAGAATAAAATTGAGAATTTATTCAAAATATTATCCATAGTTTGGCAACAAATGCAAAAATAGAAACAAATTGAGAGCATTGTCTTTTTTTTTAACAAAAATTAAGTCCATCCGATACCCAAAAAAACTGAAAATATCATGGTAATTTCACATGTGAATGCAAGAAAATATGGTAGAAAAGAAATTGCAAGTAGACTCGGATGAATTTCTATTACTAATCTATATGTTTTGGATATTTTTGAAACTAGAATTGAAACTGTGGACTATCTCCAATACTAATTACTCTCCACTCCACAACTAAAACATGTTTTGCAATTTTATGATACTAGCGTAAATGGCACCGAATTCTTTCAGGATTACTTGATATGCGATTTAATATGAATAAACCTCGCTCAAATCATGAAAACTTTAGTTTATCATATCTTTTTTTTCCCGCACTTATAGAAAATAAATAAATAACATGAATTGATTTTTTTAAAAAAATTGGTACAACTAATTAGCAAGTGCATAAAATAAACAAATTTTTAAAACATTCCTACGACAAGCCTAAAAAAAGAATTAAATATAAATACATTGTTAGTGAAAACTAATTTTACAACTTTCATAGAAAGAGGTGTTACAATATCATTTTTATGAATTTGAGACCTTGTATGTTATCAAATTTTTCTAATATATTATGGCAACACAGAAGCACAGCTCTACCGCAAGAAGTATGTATGGTTATCTTTTACCCAACAGTGAGTCAAGGAGTGCAGCTTCTTCCTCCTGTACATAAGACAACACAAACAACAGAAATGAATAGAGTCAAACTTACTAACCAAATAAAATGTTACTTTTGAAGAATAAAGCCACATACCACCAATGCATTAAATTCAGTCTCTTCATCTAAGGCGCTAATGACAGCAGGATCCTCAAGCAGATCCTGTTCATAAAAGTTGAAATTAGCAACCACTTAGGGTCATGAATTCAGAACTGGTATCCTCATGCTGATATTAAAACCTTATGATACACATTAGAAAATGATCAAGTCTACGGTGCACCCAGACAATTAGGCTACGCCAGGGCAATGCAAACAAGGACTGAGATTAAATGGACAGTTTGAGATTGTTTGGAAGTTTTGATCGTTTGTGAAAACCAGAGTATTAGCAACATAAGGGAGTTGAGAAAGGGAATAGGCGAATAGCAACTAAGTTTGTAATGAGTGCCTACTTACATCATCGGCAATTTGCAACATCCCATTCTGATCCTGCATAATGAAAGGCTAAATTAATTATATTGGCTTTAGAATACCGATTTCTCATACCAGTTAAATAAACTGTGGGAACCAAGAGTGATTTAATGCTAAATTCTTATTGGTATTCTGAACAGTTTCCAGTCAACTAAATGCATTTGATCTTCTCATGCCAAATAGATAAATTGTGGGAACCAAGAGTACAGAGTACGTTAATCCTAAATTCACATTGGTATCCTGAGCAGTTTCCAGTCGACTATAAAATGCATTTGATAGAGAGAAAACGTGGGAAAATGGAGTGCTGTCACTGTTTACAAGAGACAAAAATTGCTCTAAGAAACTTGTACATGACGACTTACCTTCACAGCAACAAACAGAAGTGGATCAGATGGTGTATATATCATGTAGTGTGCTTCTTCCTGCAACAAAATAGCTATAAATTAGCACGTGCTCAATTCCAATGCCTATAGTGCTACTTAAGGTTAGTAACAGACTAGAGGATACTATAGCAAACTTACAAGAATTGGATGACAGAAAATGCACAAGAAATGCATCTTAAACAAATAAACCATGTTTCTTCATGAGTGACTATAGGTATCAAGGTATGCAATAAAGAGACAAGCTTAAAGTACTTCTTCAGTCCGAAATATAATTCCCCTGGTATAAACAATATTGATTCATAGAAGGAAGGAAAGCAAAAATGACTAGACTATACAACCATCCAATGAAGTAAGATAATTTTTAAGTTCTTACAATTGTCAAGTATGCTGAGGCATGAACTTGAGGATACAGCAGACATACTTGACAACGAATCACATTTTTCATTTCTACTAAGTCAGGTTAACTTGCCAATATCCCAATAATCTTCAGGACAAAACATGCAAATATTAATATTATTACTGTTGGAAAGATTTCCTACTTAGAGGCTGTATATTTGCTGTTAATAATTAGGAATTTATTTGTATATTTTCTGATTTATTTTCATGTTTTCGGTTTTCCTAGTTCCCTGAAATTATACAGTAAACCGTGTTATATATATTCAACCAGGCTGAGGGCTTCCTCAAGCAATTCAGAACTCTTTTCTTCCTATTCAAGTATTATTACGCTAGAAATAAAAGCATTCAAGTACTATCATGGACAATAAACATCAGCAACAAAAATAACATGTAAAACTAGGTATGGTGGTCGACACTAATTCCATAAGACTAGGTACAAACATATTGAAATACAAGAGAAAACAATTTATAACAAGTAGTATGATGAAGCTTTTATAAAAGTAACACATTTGTTTGTTGTTTTCCTTCATAAGTTTTTTGGCATTTGTTATTCTAAGTTATGTTAGAACTATTCCTTTAAAATGGAGTGTGTGTGTGTGTGTGTCTATATATATATATATATAGATGAGGAGGGATCAAGTTACACTAGTGTAAGTTGTGTGTGTGTGATTCATTTCAGAAAACTGGTCATTGTTACATGCATGCTAGTGAAAGATAAAAAACTTCGGCAGTAAAAAAAGTATTATCCCATATAGCTACAACAATTTCAAAACATCCAAATTCCAGAAAGGCCAAACAATAACAGGGCAGCTTTGTTTCTGTTAAAGATAAACCTTTCAAAAGACAATCAAAATACAATAACAAATTTGTGCAATCGAAGGTAATATGATTACCAGATTGAAGTGTGTAATTTCTACACCTTCGGTTGGCAAACCGTCCTCTTTACCATCTGCAAAATGGAAAACGTCATCAATTGAATTTTGGGCACCCAATTCAAATGGTTATGCAGCATATTATCAGTGTAGCATTCCCTAATTATAATAAGCTGATCATCATCCAAAGATACAAGGAAAAGACAAAGCCATGCAATAAATTGACAGTAGCTGTCTAAATATTACCCTTTTATTTAATCTGTTTAAAAAGATCAGGCATGACAATGGAGGAAAATGAAAAATGGGAGTTAAGCATGTCAAGCATGTATGGTCTCCATATCAAAATTAGAAACAAAATAATAAATCAAGTGAAAGAATGAGTGTAGAAGGCATGCCATAATTTTTATAGATGAAAAGGCATGAAAGAAATATATCATTTTACCAAACAGCAATTCTTGACCCAACTTTCACATGGAGATTGAATAGTAGAGAAAAACAAGTCATCTCCAAAAACTTTATGGTCTGTTTGATCTGAGAAAATGTTTTCTGTTTTTATTTCCTGTTTTCACTAATACTTACAAAAAGGTGACTTTGTTTCCTGATTTCAGTATTTCTTGTACAAATTTTTGAAAATAGGAAACAAAGTGAAAACAAGGTGACTTTTTGTAATTATTAGTGACAATAAAAAGTGGAAAAAGAACACAGAGGGAGCTGTATCTTCACCAGAAAGGTGGCTTTAAAATCAAATAGAAATGAACAAATAGCAGGACTAAGCTCTATCCAGGATGTATCCAAACAAATTTTAAGCTTTTAGTAAATAGATAGAAGGTCCAAATTGCATGATGTAACTAGCACTCCATAAACTAGAGAATCTCTGCAACATTAACAGCCATGTTGTGAACTAGAAATTCTTCTGCAGTATAATCTCTCTTTTTTATCTTCTGATGTCAGAAACATAAGACTTTACTATTTTAGTGAAAATGACAAGCAAAGAATTCCTTGCCTGCATGAAAGTCAAATATGTCCTCTTCGGAGTAACAAAAACCACCACGAGCTGTATAACAGTATCTAATATGGACAGAAAAAAATATTTAGTGGTCAAACACAATAGTTAATTCTATAACTTTCTGGATCATGAGAAAAGACAGACATACCCACTATGAACCAGATACATGCGTATCTTGGCAAGTGCATAAGCAGCAGCAGGCAAAAGAGATTCAAGCACCTCATCACTGACCTAAAAACACAGAAAGAAAATATGATTTTGAATGAAGCTTTGACAGCAACTACAACAAAGAAAGCCTTCTCTCATTAAGTGAAGTCAGCTGCATGGATTGATCAAATCAAAACACACCCTTGTGTTTTGTCAAATTAGTTTCCAATACAATCAAATCATCTGTCCATTTCATAAAGACAGCCTTCCTTATTTTTCTGGACTTGGGACTAGCTATGAAATGGTTGGCTAGAAAGCACGACATAGGCGAAGTTAGGAATGAAACTTCACCAAGAAACAAAAAGGGAAATGTCCTTTTCCACGAAATAAGCAATGAAGTTTTGTTAGTGAAGATGGGTGAATACTTCAGGGATTTAGCAAGAGTGACTTGTCCTATAAAAGGAGAGCACAAGATGACATTGCTGTCAAAACTAATTGTGGATCCTATATTTAAAAGGTCAAGAAAAATTTAATCCTAAATCAAGATTAGAGGTAGCAACACCATGAATATACAAACAAATTGAGACATAGAACTTGGAATTAAAACTTACATCAGACCATCCAACGCCTGTGCTCTGCAATATTTGGATAGGCCTGCAGCAAAATTCCGCAGTCTAAAGTCAAGAAATAGTAAAAATGAAGGGTCACATAAATTCTAAATTTCCAGGATAGTAGTCATACAAGAGCAGGGCAAGGATTTATCATTTAACTTACATGTCAACGGGGCATAGCAGCATACATTCATCTCCTTTAGAACTTGTGAACACTCTCCTTATGACACACTCTAAGGGAAGGTTGTTTGCCGGATCAACCTGTTAACAAGTTATTCATAATTTGTGAACACTCCTAAAACTCTTACACTCTAATTTCTTACTATAACATCCATTTCCTACTAAATCTCAATTACCAAAATTTTCCTATGACCGGAAATCGTTAATAATCATATAATTGGAAGCGAATTGCTTCTGCAAATACACGTAAATCAATCTACCAGAACGGAAAATCGTATATTGGAGAAGAAAACTCACTAGAGTGGCGAGTCGGTCTTTGGAAGATGTAAGAAGCTTGCCGGTGTCGTCTACAACGAATCCAGCAGGAGGTTTGGGCAGTGGCGTGGGAATGTGAGGCAAAGAAGAATTGGAAGTGGAAGTGGGAGTGGAATTGGAATGACCAGCACCGCCACCATCACTCTTATTGTTCTTCTTTTTGTTGTTGGTGTTGTTTCTGTTTCTGTTGGATGAGGAAGAGGAATGCTTCTTGGGTGGGACAGTGGAAGCACTGGCACTGCAGAGAATAGGGTGGAGCTTCAGCCTAGGGATTCGAAGTGAGAACGATGAGAAGCGTGCTTGATTGTGAAGAAAGGATAATTGAACTCTAACGGAAGAGGAGGGAAAACCATTCAAGGTTGGTGCCGCCATTTCTGTTGCACACTACACTACACTACACCTGTAAACATTCGGTTTCGCCACCGTCTCTTCCCTTCCCCGTCTAAGTAGAATTATCTATATTTTTATTTTATCACTATTTTTTTAATTTCGGTTTTTCTGCCATGTGTGAACATAATTAGGAGTGTAATCGGGTTGAGTTGGGTTGAATCGGGTTTGGGGTGACATCAAGTCCGAACCGATAGAATGGTGATATGTTGGATTGGTTCGGGTTTTATATTTTTTGGGTGAGTGACCCGACGAATATGTTCGGGTTGGGTTGGGTTAGGTCATCGGGTCATGAGTATTTTTCCTTTCTTAAAAAAATGTTGAAGATGAAATGAAATTAAAATATAAAAGGAAAAAAAGAAAAAAAATAGAGAAAAAAATTGAGAGGAGCTGATGAAATAGGATTTGGGGAACTACCTCTACTTGTATTGCCGTTGTGCCTATTTTTGTTCTCTCCTTGAAGGAAAATGAAATAAGATTAGGGTTTTTTTCCTGATTTGGTTCGGGTTGGGTCTATTGGGTTCAACATAGGCAAGTCCGAAACCCGAACCGAACCAGATCGGGTTCGAAAGAAAATGTCTGAATCGAACCGAATACCCGAACCGAACCGTTAAATATATTCAGGTTGGGTTGGATCCATCGGGTTCGCGGGTTGAGTTGGACCCGCTTACACCCCTACACATAATAATAAATTTAGAGATTAAGAATGTGTTTGGCTTGCCATTTCAGCTACCTGAAAGTTGAAAATAGTAGCTGAAATCATTTCAACCGTGTTTTGGGAAGGTAGCTTTTTTGGGGTAGTTTTTTTTTTTAAAAACTCCAATTTTCAGCTACTAGCTGAAAATTAATTACAAGTTTAGCCCTCAATCACCTCCATTATCATTATTTAATAATTAATGTTGTCCTTAAATGTCATTTTACCATTTTCAGCTAGTTTTACCAAACACATTCAATAGTTTTTCAACTTTCAGCTAGCTTTAAACTTTCAGGTAGCTTTTCAGCTAGTTTTACCAAACACACTATAATTATTCATACAACAACAAACATACAACAACTCATACAATACACTCTTTCTCTCTATATCTCTCAATCACATCACTTATCATATCACACATTTCTCTCTCTTCTTTTTCTTTTCTCTCTTTATCTACCTTGGTTGTATTGTTGTATGTTGTATGGTTTTCATTTCTCTAAATTAAAATTGAAAAGATTTTATTAAAAAATATAACATTTATTATTATCAATATGCAATATTGTATAAAATAATAAATTAAACATAAAAAATTTATTGAAAAAATATAATATTTACTATTATCAATGTATTGAAAATTTTGATAGTTGCATTTTCCAATAAAATTTTTTCGTTTTTGATTTATTATCCTGTACAATATTGCACATGTTAGAAAAATTGTTTTAATTTAAATAATAATTATTGTCACCTTATTATTTTTTTAGGGATTGCTTGGATAAATGTTGATAACACATTTTTTAATAATTTTTTATTAAGATTTAATTTATATACATTGTCAGGATAAATACATTTTACACAAATATCCAATAGTGTGCCGCCACATCATTTAATGAACATGACACCCCATGTGTTATTAAATTTAATAAATGATGTGGCAGCACATCATCAGATGTCTGTGTAAAATTTCTTTACATTGACAATGTATATATATTAAACTCTTTTTATTATTTAATAAATAAACTTTATACAAGACTCGTAAAAAATATATATATTTTATTAAAATTTATCTAATAATAAAATATATATTATTGTTCATAGTTAAAATAGGTCTTGGTCTTCACAAATATAAAATGATAATAGGATTAATTAAGTTTTTTATCTCTCAAAATATCTCAATTTTTTCATTTAGTTCCTCATTTTTATTTTTATTTTAAAGTGATCCTCAAAAAGTATTTTTTTTTACTAAATGGTCCTCTTATTTTTTTCATAAAGTACTGATTTGATATAGAAAATATAACAATCATTTAAAAAAATTATGATATTTTGAAGAACTAATTTATAGGAACTTGGTAATTTGGCTACGTTGAAACTATGATTAAGGAAGCTTTTTCATTCCCATGAAAATTAGATAAGTTCTCTATCTTATCTCCCATGCCCAAGACCTAGGGGAGGAATTTTAATATAAGGTGAACAAAATTTGTAATTCGGTGATTATCGCAGGCACAGTCTATTTCATTTTTGGTTGAAGAAAATTTAGGATGAGTGGATGGACCTTAATGACTTAATCTAAGATAAGAAAAGTTTCTGAGCTCAAATAGCATTTAAAGAAATACTTACATTTATTTCACCTCAAAAAAATGAGTGAGGATTCGAACATATAACCTATCAAATATCATACTTTGTCTTGTTCCACTTTATCAACCCATGGGTTACAAGCACACTCTTTGACAAGTATATTTTTCAAAAAAAAAAAGTTGTAAGTATATTTATTATTACTTCTGTATACGATTACCATATAATTATTTTTCTTATATTTTATTTTTTATTGTCTTTTTCTAATTTTCTCTTTATTTTTTATCATGTCCTATATTTCATCTCTCATACTCTTGCTTTTCTTATTTCCCCCTTTATTTTTAGGAGTGTCTACCTCAATGGGTGCACACCAATAATTCCCTATTCCCTCCACATACACTATCATTGATTGTTATTCACTTTAATCATAATTATATGAAATTTTAAACATTTTCACAAAAATTAAGGAAGTTAATTAATTTATATGGTGATAGTAAATTTATCCAAAATGTGTATCATCCTTCTAGAGTTATTCTTGAATTTATTGATACCTATTATCTTTCTCTTTTCATCTAGTTACTGAAGTAAATATTTTACTCACAAGAAAGGGATTGAATTGTGACCTGTTGAATTTGAATTTTGACCTATTAAAATTAAATGATTTCTGCAAAAGCTTTCAAAATATTTTTTGCCCAAGAGTACTTCATTGGCTAAGCTTAAAAGCTTATAGAAATGGTTAGGTAATTCTTCACAGTGTAAGTATTCACTAAAGCATATATAAATGCTTCTCAAATATGTAAATTAAATGATGTATGATTTAAAATATTTTTCTTTCTAATTTGAAAGGTCTCCTTTAGAAAAATATAGATATAGATTTAGAAAAATACATACATAGGTGGTGTTAGGTAGATTCAAGAAACTATTCTGTGTAGATTTAAAACTGATTTTTATCTAGAAGATAAATTTATTTTCTACAAGTAATTAAATATGAGTTTAGAATCCTTTTATGAATACTTCTAAAATAAATGAGAGAAACATATATGTTGTGCAGATGATGTAATGCAGTTATAGCAATCTTCAGAAGAATGAGATAAGGGAAGAGAGATTTGCTCACGGGAATTATACTGGTTCACCCCTTAGTCTTTAGGGCTACTATACGTCTATTCACCACTTTCAGTAGGATTTCACTATATCAAGCTTGATAGTACATGTATGCTTTTCTCTCCACAACTTCCTCAGGCTCCTTGAGGAATTATTCTTCTACAACCTCTTTAGGCTCACCGGTAAGTATTCTTTCGCGACCTCTTCAAGCTCACAACACACTATTCTTCTGCAGCCTATTCAGGCTCACAACACAGTATAGAGACAGAGCCCAACAAGCCTTAAACATTCATCTCAAGAAGCACTAACACGACCTAGTTAGTCTTGAGAGTTACAACAAATGATAGGAATGGAAATTACAGGTAAAGGCTCAAGATTTATCAATGTATGATCACAATCTAGTGAATTTGAGCCTAACAACACACTTTCTGTAATCTTGGAAATTTACAGCGTAAGAATAAAGCTATTATAGAAAGAACTGACTCTCTAGAAGGAATGTATGGTAATTCTGATGCTCAATATGCTTCTTGCATTTTGGTTTTGAATGATGCACTTATTTATAGCAAACTGCAGTCAAACTAGTTGTTGGAATTGTTCAAAGTCTGGTCAAGTCCTTAGCTGGCTTTGTAGGAGACGTCACTATCATAGGACAACTTTTCTCTCTCTTTAAGTTTGGCCCAACTTCTTTTGTTGAACTATCCTTCCGAAGGTTGTTTCTCAACTTTGTCTAAACATCCTTCATTTTGGAGTGAACCATGTGGAGCGTAGGCTATTTAAGCATTATTTCATATCCGTTTCAAGAATTTATTTCTTTTAAAATAAATTTTGTTCCTTCTTGAAACTCTTTTATCATTATGATATAATTGGAAATATGCAATCCTTCTGAAACTGTTTAATTTACCAATTACAGTTCCATGTCATGATTTTAGTGTTCTTTTCCAAACAGTCCTTTTAGATTAAATCTGATGTATATACTTTCTATTTATGTTTCTTTTGGACTTGGATCTAAACTTCTGTCAGTAAGGTTACTTCTTCTGTACTACAGATAGTGACGCAACCTTGCTTGTCTTGACTTTGTCTCAATCTTAGCTTGCTTAGAAGAATAACTTTCTTATATCTTAAATACAAAGATCATTTTGTTCCTTCTCCACTGTTCCTTCTATTCCTTCGGTTCTTTTCCAAGACATTATCAAGTGCAGCAATTAGTACATAATAATTCAGAATTACATTGAGCTTATTTTGAGAGTTTGTTATCATGAAAACATCTCAAGAGAATCTTGGACCTTACATTTACTTAATTCCTCATTTTATCTCTACTATTTAATTATGCACCTATCTACACTAATTAAGGTTTTTTTGTAATTAAAATGTAGGAGATCATTTGAAAAGGTTCTTATACAAAGAACTAAGACCAATTATCCAAAAGATTCTTATAATTAGAACCGAAATGAGCAATTATTTAAAATTTTATTATCCAAACACAACCAATTAAATAATGAAAAGTAAATGGAAGAAATTTTAGTAAATTATACAACTCCATCTTATACAATAGAAACACTCATGGATCTTACTCCTTCGTTTGGTAAGATATGGGCAGGGAAGAAATGGAGAGTGAGGAGAGAAACGACAAAGAGATGGTTGCACTTCCTTTTTGTTTGGTGGATGCAAGAAATAGAGTGGACATTGTAAAGCTGTGTGGGTTCCATTAATCTCTATTTCTTCTATTGGTAGACTAGAGATGAGGGAGAAATGACATTCTTCACTTGATTAAAAAAAGACGTGAAGCGGTGGAATAGAGAATATATAACTTCTCTCATATCACTTTTATCCAAACAAACAATTACCCTTTCTTATTTGTCTTCTATTTCTCACTTATTTCTCTCATACCAAATAACCTACAAATCATCTCTATCTCATTTTTATTTCGCTCTTTCTTATTTTCATATTCTCTATTTCTTTTGTGATACCAAACAAAGGCTACATGAAAGCGCTTGAAGGATAACACTGGAAAATAAAAAAAAGATATGTTTTCTCATAAAAATAGGGGAAAATAGTTGTATTGTGGATCCACGTAGACTTAGTGGTATTTTTTTCACAATAAATTTCAATCCTTTAATTATTTATTTCTCAATTTCTATCATCCTTAACATATTGTTTGGTTGCTATGAGTTTGTGTAGAGAGAGTTTGTGAAAAGATAGTTTGTGGGCATTTACATTATTAACCGTGTTTGATAGGTATGAGAGAGTTGACAGGGTAATGATTAAGTGGGTGTGGGTCCCATGTTTTTTTTCTGTCCTCACTACAGGGGAAACTTAGGAGAAAATGAGGATGGAATTGTCAAATGACAATTTTGTCCTCCTGTAAATTGAATACATTTTAAGGATATTTTTGTCTTTCTAACTATTTTCAAATCTCTCTCCTTTATTTTCTTATAATCAAGCAATCATCAAAATTAATTTATCTTCTATCTTTCTTATTTTTCTCAAACCAATTCATTTCTATTTTTATCCAAATTCACCATATTTTCTCTTTTCCCTATCTCTATCCCATGTTTCTCTTTCTCCTACTTCTCTACTAGTCTACTTAAACCAAACATAGAATAAAAGAGTGAATTACTAATGATATGGTTATTTTTGAATTCTCTCTTCAACACTTCTTTCCATTTTATTCGTGGATCGTCAATCCAAACATATAACATAATGGAGTAGGTTAAAATGCAATTAAATTTATATGTTTCAATATTTTTATTCATTATTTTTTTTATGTTAACCACATGTATCTCTCATTACTAAGGTGTTGTGGATTTAATTATAATTAAGGTTACTCACTCCTCCTTAAAAGTATATTTAGTGGAGATCAAACCTGAGAGTTCTTTCCACAATCTCACTTCGCGTTGACATCCGAATCATAATCCTTTGGTATTTTTATCTATTATTTGCTTAATAAAAAACGAAACACAAATTTAAAAATTGATCCAATTTAAATCATTTATTTAAATCAAAGTTAGACCAATTAATTGATAAAATAAAAAAATAGGCTGCGTCTAGGGTATGTCACCGTATAGGTGACATATCGGTATGACACCTATTAAAAGCCGTTGAATCACTTCCATTTTTGAATATTTTATTTTAAATAATTGAGTGACCTATTATTACTACTTAAAAGAGGAAGAGGAAGCACCCAAAAAAAAATCAATGGAACTAAATTACATAACTTTTCTAAACAACATGATTCAATTCAATAGACAAATATCAAGCCAGAGAAGCTATACGATAAAAAGCAACTCCTGTCTACAGTCATAACAAGAAAGAGGAAGGCAAGAAAAACACTGACATGGCCTTCAAATCATTACTGCTCAAAATTTCCACGCGTATTCAATGAAACCGACTCCACTGCTACACAAGATGCGCTGGCTTGGCTCTTTCCCTACCCCTAACGACAGCTAATCAATCGATGAATCAATGTATCAATTGTGAGAGTAATTCTTATATAGACGCGTACCTAACACATCACTTATAGGCACACCCAATAACAAATTTACAATAACAAATAAAATTAAAAATTATAGTTTGTAAAATTAAATAGATAAAAAAAATTACATGTCACTCCCTCTATTAAAACTGAACGCGCGAAACGTACTCCACTTTTATCAAAACAAAACGTGCGAAACTACCTTTTTTATCAATGCTTCTTCTCCGTCTCACCTTCTTGATTGTAAACTTGTGCCTCACAAATCAAAGACAAAACAACGATCTAATGGGCGTTCGTATTGCTGAGACGTCGTTAAACGGTGCGGTGGAGTTTTTTTTGCGATTCTTTAAATCTTGTAATATTGGTAATATTTCCAAGTTTTAAATAATGTAATCAACTGCCTTAAGTCTTGGCTTGAAGTGGAATTCTGCTTGTGGTTTTGCAACTATACATTGATGTTGTAATTAAAGGATTTTGGACATCATTTTGTTCTTGGAGATTGATCTCTATCTGAACCACTGCTTACTAAACAAAGCTTCATGTGTAAGCAGGCTTAATTTTTCTCTTGCCATGTTCTTGTTCTCAAGTTTGATAACTAAAAGCAAGCTTCTTTGAATCAATTTATGAAACAAATAGTACCAGAGTTTCTACTAGATCAACTTGTTCAGAAATGAAATTAAGGATTATACTTCTTCAAACTTCGTCAATATATAATGCATATTAGAATGCATAATTTCTATTTTATTAATAAATAATATGAATTAATCAAATACATACATAAATGCACAACCAGGGAATCATTTCTACAAAATATATAGATATTAAATTAGAAGTTCAATAGAATGAAGTTTTATTCAATTTGGTACCAAAACACAAAACAATGCAAATTAAAGGTGCTAAATAATAAATCTAACAAATATGTTTGTGAATTCTCATTTCCATCTCATCTAATAATGATTGTATTTGTGCCTTTGTACTGCAAACAAATATGGCGATTCTAAATATTTTAACAAAATGGAACATGTGGCTATTTTAACAATTAAAAAAAAACATAAATTATGGCTATTAATTATAGGTGTGATTGATTGAAGGACTGCTCTATTGCTACCAATACATAAAACGATGCGAAATAAGATCATATTTGAGGCTAATTTTTTCAGCCACTGTAACTATCTGTGTCAAGACTTAAAAGACCCAATACAGTAGCTTATAGTATCAAAAGGCTGGCGGATGCTTTCGCCAAGCTTGGTCAGAGTTTGGACTACAGATTCAAAGTTTTCAATTTTATTCTTAGCCAATTTCTGCATTTGATTTTAGTTGATATAACTTTAGTTAGTCACAGAGGGGTTAATTTTTGTTATTTTTGGGGCTTTCAGCCCCCACAAATCACAAAAAAGAAGGCTGCAATGTTTTCTTAGAAATACAAAAATTTGGCTTATAGCGTGAATACTTTACTAAAATAAAAACTAATTATTCCCTAAATTATTACACATTCAGATGATTAGAGAATGAAATTGAAAGCTTTTGGAGCAAAGAAAAAAACTATGAAAAAAAACAACTCATCGGCAGAGGTAACCACGTTGAGTGGAAACTTATGATACTGTACCAAGTTTCCCACGTTCAGTTTTAGGAGGGATGGAGTGACGTGTAATTTTTTTTTATCTATTTTACAAAATGTATTTTTTAATTTTATTTGTTATTGTAAATTTGTGATTGGTTGTGCCTATAAGTGATGTGTTAGGCACGTTTCCATATAAGAATTACTCCAATTGTGATGTGTCCCACTTCGTTGACCACCTTATTTCCCGCTTCTCTCTTCTTATTTTGGATTTGACTCAAATTCTCTTTTTTTCTGTATATTGTTTCAACCGCAGCATCTGCTTCAAAATCGAATACGTTTTTTCGAACAAAAGGTAAGGACGATGTTTTTTTTTTCCTTCCTATTCTTCTTCTGTTCTTCATTTCTTCCTGGTAATTTTTTCTCTTGTCTTTCTTCCCCTCTCTGTTACATGATTTTTTCTTTTTTGTATTTTGTATCTATGCGACTGCGAACCGTTCTTTTCTTCATTTTCATGAATTAATTTTGGCATTTGCTTTGTCCCAAACACGAGACAATGTTCCATCGCTTGAACTTTTTAGAGTGCTAGACTATTTTCTTCTCAACAAATTCTCTCTACTGGAAAATAAGTACTTTGAGGTATCTCTGTTTTATTTCTTATTCGAGATGTTCTCACCTTTCCAGTACTTTGGAATGGCCAAGAACGGTAGAGATAGTTCTCCCCCTTATATTCTTACGATTTTTCACCGTAACAGGAGCTTGGGAGGGCGGTGAGTTTTTAATTTTTTATTTTTAAAAAATTTTAATCAAGTTTTTACGTCTCAAAACTAAAAATTGAAAACTTATTTTTTGTGGCTTTTAAAATAAATATTTTAAAAATCATAAAAGATAATTTTTAGTTTTTGATTTTGAATTGTAAAAATATAATTAAAAATTTTTAAAAACTAAAAACTAAAAACTCCCGATCACCTCAAACGACCCTTTAGCTAATGTTAGTCTTGTAGTTATGTAAATATCCGACAATATATTTAAATTGACTCTTATTTTCATCCATATTTTTTTTTGTTATTATGATACATTGATACTGAAATTGTCGATTTCATTATTGTGATGTTTATCTGTTATTAATGTTTTGAAATTGAATAGTGCCAATATTTAGCATCAGGAATATTAATTAGTTCTGAAAGATAGAAGTTATATTTACGTGCTTAAAACATGAAAAATCATTTAATTTAATTATTTTTAAGAATTAAATTGACGTTAAAATGAATTGAATAATCTTTTATCTTTTAGGAAAAAAAATGTAATTTTTTATCTAAAATCTTTGAGGGACTCATATGATCAACTTTATCTTTACCAAAATGATAATTTTATCGATTTTTCTTTTATTATCTTTTACGCCTATTTTTTCTTTTTAAGTTTCAACAATGATATATAGACACCAGTGTTAGACACCATTTAACACTCTTCATATCTCTTTCCTTGTTTTATCGCTTCATCTCTTATGAGTGTATTTAGAAAGGCCAACAAGTTAGTATAAGTTACTTTGACCAACATAAAGTGTTTGTTAAGGTGCATAACTGATTTTAAGAGTTTCTACCTTATAAGATGCATATTACTTTTGACTTCTAGATTGCAGCTCATTTATTTTTATTTCATTTTCATCATTCGTATTTTAATATACTTTTCTTTTGTCTTTAATTTTTTTATTATATTTCTTCAATATTTATAATAAAAACCCACTCTTCTCTCTCATCATTCACACACTCTTCTCTTTTGGTCTTTATTCACACTCTCTTCTCATTTAAAAATTATTCAAATTATTATTCTCTTTTTACTTATTTCTTGGAAATTTTATATTATTTTATTTTTTAATAAAATGCTTTATTATTAAAAATGTTAATAAGAATTTAAAATTTATAAAAAATTATAAAATATAATTACCTAATAATATATTTTTTTAGAAAATTAGAATTTATATAATAAAACTTGTAAATATGTCCTCTCGTGACACTTTACATTTTTAACTAATTCTACCAAACACTTCTAATTCAACAAAATAGTTTATGAGTTCGAAACTTATTAGCTATAAGCCAGTTTTACCAAACATAGTCATACATCTCTCACTTACCCTTTTTTATTTTAATAAAATTGTGATATTTATTATTTTTTAATATTAAATACTACCGTTTTTAATAAAAAAAATCCCCCTGTTTTTTCTTTTAAATGATGGAATCCGTGGCATATATTTTAAGGGGTGGGGGTGGGGGTGGAGGGATTTTTTTTATTAAAACACATTGCATATATATCTTTTATTATTTATCACCTCTGTTTCCATTTGTTTGTACCAATACATGAAAACACAGATTAAGAAATATAATAAATGTGTTGATTTATATTAAATTTATTGTATTTTTTTCTGAATATACCCATTATCTCTTTATTTTATTCATTAATTTTTATACTTATTATCTCTCTTATTAAGAGTAAAAATAGAAAAATATAATCAATACCTTATTGAAGTTATAAATATTACAAATAAATTGAAAAAAAAAACTTCAAATGAGATAAATAATTAAATAAAAATAAATGTAATATCTTTTTAAACTCAATCCCAATTTTATATATGATCCCCAATGAAATGTTTTCTTGTCCACCTCTCTAGTTTAATATTGTTACTTTTTTTTTATTGTTTTGTATTGAGTCGTCTTGATTCTTTTCTATAATAACACTGATTATGTATTAGGCATTTATTTTTTCCAAACATCCATTTAACGCTCTGATCTCTCTTTTCATATTTCTCTTCTTATTATAATATATTATCTATAACATTTATCACTTCTTTCTGTTTTTTTCTCACTCTGAGTCTACTCATCATCATCCTTTCTATAATAATTATACTTTCTTTCAATTTTTCTTTTATTTTCTAAATACATCGCGTTGTGTATTATGACTATTATCTCATATTTTGTTTTCTTTATATGTCTGTAATGGTAATTTTTGAAGATTGGTTCATCACAACTGTCGTATGTTCCTGCCTTCCTGGTATGGTTAATTTTCTATTCCTTTGTTTTTTTTTTTATATTTTCTTCTATTATTATTACTAAATAACCATACTTACATAATCCCGTAAGAAATAAAACCATACTTACAGAATAAAACTAAATTAAACTAAACGGTGATTTCTTAATCTTTTCCATTATTACTATATTCTTATATCAGATTTATCGTTTTTTCCCTAGTAAATTAAAAGATTTACATCTTGACAAAAAAAAATTAAAAGATTTACATAATTATACAAGTCAATAAAAATTTAAAAATATCACTTAATAAGATTTAAATTAAATTATTCAATACAGCCGTTAAAAATTTGAAGAATATTTTAAATTTATTTCTAATTAAAAGCCATTTCTCCAATTTTTAAATAAATAAACAAACTATCCTTACATTACAAATGAATGGCTTATTGATTATTGAGAAAAAAAAATCACATGTGCATAGAAGTCACATGTCCAACTCTGAGGGATTCTTGAATGTTGGCCTCTGTCTCGTCTTTATATTGGTTCGGGCATTCGCTTCAATACAAGTATTGCCGAACAAAAAAATATCTTCTTAGATATTTAGTCGGATTCAATAAAGTTTGCTATAGTAAAATTCAAATTCATATTTTTATTTTAAAAGTTTAAATAATTCCTAAATTTTTAGTATGAATCAAAAAAATCTATTATTCATATCTAGTCAAACTAAATTGAGTAGCCCAAATATAACTTTTTTTTTTAAAATATGTTTTTATTCCCCCAAAATATTGTAATTATCCTATTTCGTATCCCAAAATATTTTTTTATAAACTAATCCCCAAAAATTATAACGCATTTTCATTTGATCCCTCTGTTAGTACAACGTTAAGTCTCTGTTAAATGCTCATGTGGTAATTTAGGTGGACAAAATAATCCTAAATAGCATTTCCATGTATCATCTTATGTGTCATAAAATCTATCCTTTTAAATTTAAGAAATCACTAATTATCATAGAAATCCCCAAACATTCTTCCAAAACCCTAACACTGTGTCTACATTACCCACGGGTGCCGCTCCCCTTGTTCTACCAAACATTGCTCCCCATTCCTCTAACAACTGTTGATCCACGAGCACCCATGGAAATCAAAACTTCATGTGTTAGAAGTATTGAACTAAGTTATAATTGTTAAATCAAATCCACATAGTTTTAAAATCTCACATTTACATTGCCTTGCACTTGGTTAGATGTAGTGCCTTCATGTTGAGGAGTTGACACTCTTCCTCTACCCCTCATGGTTCCTCTTCCTTATGCACCTACACTAAAGGGGGAAATATATTACTTTTTGAACCCTTCCATTTCAACAAATCTCGTGCGACGATTTCTTCATTTACGCAACAACATGAATTTCTTCACACACTATCAATCACTCACACAAGGTCAATCGCTGGAGCAGAACAACGTTAATGCAACTCCTTCTACCACAAGGTGATATTGTGCCCTAACACAAGTCAGACGAGAATATGGCCAACCCTTACTAAAAATCCATGTAGGATGCTTCAGATGACTTATGGGAATGTCATTTAAGATTATTTTGTTCACCTGATCGCTGACACATAAGCATCTAACAAAGACTTTTAACGGTGCACTAACAAAGGGATAAAATGGGAATGCATTGTAATCTTTTGGGGACTACTTTGGAAAAAAAAAATATTTTGAGGGACCAAACACATATTTTAGCCAATTCTTTGCAAGTGCAATGTTTGCATCCATCTATCAAATGTGGGTGATGATCGTGAGAGGTTAAAAAAACACGTGAGAGAGAAGGAGAGAGAGAGGGGTGCCGACCTTGATTTAAGAGTAATAATATCTTTGTTCTTATTTAGTTGCTTTGCTTATACAATATTTTTGTTTTTTTTTTACCAAAAAATCACCATAGGCATAATTGTGGGTTTAGTTCTCGGATTAGGTGTAGTTGTTAGATAAAGTCTTCCTAAAAATGATGATTTATGATGTGAATCACTGATCTAGCAGATAAAGTTCACATATGGCCACAATCCACTTCTACTGTGACCAATCAATATTTGATAGTTGTTCATACAATATGTTTTTCTTAATTTATTTGTAGAGTTTAATTAGTATACACTGACAATATAAAACAATGTAAAAAATTTTTACACGGTCATCCAATAATATAATGACACATTATTTAATGAATATAATACCTCATATGTTATTAAATTCATCAAGTGATGTGATAACTACTACTCAATTAACTACTATACTCGTATTATTACGTGACATCTAAGTAGTTTTTTTTTTTAAATATTTACTAGTATTACATGTGTGTGGGGTTATGTAATTTTTTTAGAAAAATATAAACAACTTTAATAAGATTATTTAGTATTCGTGATAGAATCAATTTTAAAATTAATCAGTTGAATATGAATTATACACAAATTATAAAATATATTTAATGGAATTAATTTCATTTTTTTTTAAAAAAAATCAATTATTGCTGGTTTTCCAAACGAAGGCTTAATAGTTGAGAAAATCTCGATTGCATAAATTTTAGATAAGCTCAGAAACTATTACATCTAGATAGAGTTTTAAGTTATATTTAGAATATGCAAAAGTAAAAATGAAGTTATTAAAAATAATAACAGAAAATAGTAAAAACAATAAAAGTAAAGAGCGACTATTTCAGATATTATTATCGAATTCATGATATCAGGTACCGAAGATAATAATAAACAACTTACTTGTGATTCACTTACAGACTTATGATTACATAATATATTTTGCTCATTCATGAAAAAACAAGCTTTTCTTAATTAAATTAAATAACCATTTTTTTAAAATAAGAGGTTCTGTATCTGTCTAAGATTCTTAAATTGTAACCCATCACCTATGTCTCTGTTTTTCTTCTGTCCTGTTTCTTTTGCTAATGGATCTGCAAATTCTGCTGCTCATAAATTGTCCGTCTCTGCAACTACTTATCATGATTTTGTTTTGTGGGATGATATCCAGATTGTGCACTGCTTGAAGTCTTTTTTTACTCTTCACCTTAATGAAATTCATATCTGATTTTTTTTTAAAAAAATCTTTAACTGTAATTCTGTTTTAAAAAATGTCTATTTTGTAAATTTTTTAATTGAAAAATATTACCTTATTTTTTATTTGTTTATAAAAATGAGAATTGAGAAGGTACAATAATGGGTGCTGAATCTGCTGATGGATAAGCTTTGCACCTTGGATCCAGCTGCTCCTACCTTGTCCATTATTGACTCTCTAGCCTCTTTCTATTGTTTGTTTTTTCATCTCATGTACCCAAAAAAAAAAAAACAATACAAATAAATTTTTATTATTTTCATTACTTTTTATATAAACATTTAAAAATAAAAAATAGAATAAAACTAAAGTATGCTTTTAAAAATAAAAACAAAAAATATTTTCATAAATTGATCAGAATTAACTTTTCACAAGCCAAGCCAATCATTTCCAATTTTCGCATACTCCTTTATTCATTCATTTATTCTGTAATTTGTAAGTTATGGCTTTGCCCATGTCACATGTGCGGCACAAAATAATTTTTAATCAAATATTTATTTAATAAAAAAATTAAAACTATAATCAGGTCAATTAATATTATAAGCCAAGTTCATATAATGATAGTAATATATATTTTTCTCTGAATCGCTCCCCATCTCATTACCCAATTACGTACATTACCACATCTCTCTCGACTCTCTCTCTGTACAAATCACATTCCTAATTTCCTCTATTGTTTAATTTTAAAATAAGGAATAAATTTTGGAAAGATAAGTAATTGGAATTATGAATGGCAGGGGCAGTGGTGTTGGACCACCGACTCCAGAAGGCGGCTGGTGAGTTTGGGAGAGGGTCGAGTCGAGATCAAAGGGCAGTCAGTGGCAGTGCAGAAACAAACCCCGGCCAGTTTCCTCTCTGTGTTTCACAATCAAGTAAACTCAACTTGTTATGATTCTTATTCCTCTTTTTTTTGTTTTCATCTCTTTTTCATAGATAGATAGATGCTTTTGAAGTTGAGTTGCGTTGCTTTGATATGGATGCCTTATTGATAATGATTTCTGGTTTTGATTTTGATTGGGAATTCAGCTTATTCTTGTTTTGTGTTGTGTTCTTAACCAGGCCAGCCCCTCAAATTGAAAGTTGAGAAGAGAGAGAGAGAAACAGAGAGACCGGTGAATCGAAGCCCTAACTTCACCTTGCCTCTCGCCAGCCGCCGTGAACCGCCAGGTACCACACCCTCTTAATTTTATTATTTTTTATTTATTTGGGGCTTTCTGACTTTCAATTTGTTTTCATCACACGCTTTTTGAACGCCACCAACAGGCGTTTAGAGAAAGCGAGTTTCACTTTTCTTTTCTTACTCTTGAAAACGCTATTAGTTTTTTTTTTTTTTTTTATTTTGATAAATTAATTTTAATAAATGAGACGCACCACGAAAAGCGGAAAAGGTAGGTTTGCTGTGTGAAAATATCTAAACCGCACTTGCTGAGCTAGCCAGCTAGGTTTTTCTTTCTCCAGGGCTCAAGTTGTGAATGATAGGGTCTGTTTGTTTAGCTATTTATATAATTGATTTTAAAAGAATCAGGGTTAGAGGAATTGATTTTGAAAAAAGTGAACTGAAAAGAACTTATTTGTGCTTGAAAATAATATTTTTAAAATGTCTTACAAAAATTTGATTTTATTTATATATAATAAGATTACTTTTAAAATATAATAAACATAAATAGAATTACTTTGAATTATAAACATAAATACAGGTGTGTTTTTTTTATGGGTCTTCATCTAAAATCAATTCTCTTTCTGGGAAAAGGTTAAAAATCTATTCAATACAATACAAAATATGAGTGGTGTCTGCTTCGTCATTGAAACTCACCAAATGAAGTTTGAATCTCAACGTAATTATTTTTAGTGTTGAAAATATGAGTTTATCACGTTTTAACGCTAAACCAAATATATTCTCAATTTTTTTAACATAAACTTACGTTTGTTACTATTGTCACTTTTGGTCTTTTGCAGAAACATAGATTTGAAAGTGTGCAAACTGTAAAAATGAGGAAATGCTTTAGGAATTTCAAAATTTTGGTTTTGTAAACATTCGTAGAAGCTGATAGGGATAGTTTGTTATGTTTCTCTTTTGTCTCTATTTTTTAACTGGGATTTAGTTAGTGGGTTGGGAGTTTTATTTGGGATTTTGTTAAGTTTTCTTTAGTCGGATGGTCCCGTAGATAAGTGGGATTAAGTAAAAAAAAGGGCTGTTTCAGCAATAAAATAAAAAATGAAAGATTTAGCATCTGGATAAGATATAAATAAGTAAGTAGAAATAGAATTAGGCAATGAGAAAAATACAAAAAATGATAAAAGGAAGATGCAGGCTTGTTTAGATGGAGTTTGGGTTATTTATTTGATATTGATTTGGAGCTTACTCATGAGAATGAGATTCTCTTCTCAATCATTAATACTATTATTCTCTTTTTTTATTTAAAATTTTAATATTAATAAATGTTAATATTAAATTTGAAAATTTATTAATGCACTAAAAAAAAATTGAAAATTTATTAAGATTTAAAATCTTATTCAATCATTTTCTATTTCAATCCTTATTTTTAATATAAATATTTATTTATTCTTATCATTATGATTTTGATTAATTTAATGATATTAGATTTCAATAATAAAATATAATCCACTATTATAATTTAAAATTAATTATTATTAAAACTAATTCTATTTTTTTTTATTTATAAAGATATTAATTAATTTATACTAGTTTAAACAAATTGTAACCAACGGGGGTTGGTTCAAGTGGTACATGTTTGTTTGTTTCCCTTTAAGCAAGGTATCGGATTCGAAAAAAAAAATTGTGCTCTAATATTCACATATCGAATGCCAATATTTTATTTTAAATTATATCAAAAGATATGATAATTTAAAATTGTCATATCTGGTAATTTATTTTCATAATTGTTTTTACAATTTAAACAAATTTATTTTCACAATTTATATACATCTCTTTTGTTATTTTTTTATTTTTTTATATTTTAAATATTTTTTCATGCATTATTAATTTTTAATTGTAAAAGCACCGTATGATGTATGAGATACTTGTTAGCAATGTTTTTAAAACTGGACTGACATTTGAACCGGTAAAGGCAATGATTCACGGTTCGATAGTTGGATCGTGGTCGGACCGGTAATGATTAAATATATATTTTAAATATTAGATTATATTTTTAAGTAATAAAATCATACAAAATCAAGACATATAATATTATAAATTAATATAATTAACCTTATTATAGGTGTTATAAGGTGAAAAATTAATAATGATTTTCCAAATAATAAATATTTATGTATAATATTTAAAATTTTATCTTTATTTATCTCAAAAAAATTTTAGATTAAATACAATTTTTTTTTAAAAAATGACCGGTTCAACCGGTTCTCTAACACCGGTTTTGAACTGGTTCAACTGGTTCTGAAACCAATCGGTTCTTTCAGCATAATGGACTGGACCCCGAACCAGTTCCCGGTTGAACCGGCCGGTTCGGTCCGGTTTTTTTAACATAGCTTGTTAGTCAGTGGACTTATTAAAAATATAACACCATATTTTTTTTGGCTAATATATCAAAATTTGTTTTCAGTTTTGGAATTTCCAACACTTCCAAATTCATTTATTTGTTTATAAAATTATCCTTCTACTCATGCATTGAATTAGTGATAATATTTTGTACTTAATTTTTAAAAAAAATACTGTTCAAAAGTTTGATAATGGTTTGTACTTATAACCATGCCAACTCCATGTGATTGAACCCCATTCAAAAGTTTGATAATCATCTACACTCAGATGGTTTCTGTATGCAATAAGATGATAAGGACTTCTAATCCATTTCAAAAGTAAATAAGCATTCAGACTAATTTTGCCAAAAATTTGACTAAATGTGTGTTCGGTTAACTGTAAAACCACGTTCCAAACGTGGATCTGTAACGTTGGCCCGGATCCACGCTTAGAACGTGGTTTTACATTAAACCAAACACACTAAATATTTTGTTACTTACCCTTTTCCTTTTAAATTTTCCCAGCAATCTATGTCTATATTACTCAGCTTACTTTATGCATATAATTGTACCAGCCTCTTTCTTTCTGCATTTTTATAGTCTGTTAGTGATTTTGTGAATGCAACTCAGTAGTTGGTACTTGGTATGAGCAAAATAAGATTTATCCGAATGGTGTCTCAATTATATTTGCTCTGCTTTAGATCTCTTGTACATACATAAAAGATGGTGGAGAACTTATCCAGAACCAACCTTAGCCACCGTCGAGATTTTGGCATCGAGGAGGAGGCCATAGATGGTGAGCCTTTACAAACTGACTCCAAATTCTACGATGATGATGGCCGTCTTAAACGAACAGGTACAAATTAGTTAACTTTGTATACTTTTACATTAAATTTTGTTTCTTGGATTGTATGGATGATGATATTTGACATCTTAATGAGGCAGGAACCGTTTGGACCACAAGCTCCCACATAATAACAGCTGTGGTAGGATCTGGGGTGCTCTCCTTAGCCTGGTCCTTAGCTCAGATGGGTTGGATTGCTGGTCCTGCAGTGATGGTCTTCTTCAGTGTCATCGCTTTGTATACTTCATCAATGCTTGCTGATTGTTATCGTTGTGGTGACTCTGATTTCGGACAGAGAAACTATACTTTCATGGATGCAGTTAGCAACATTCTTGGTAACATATAAATACTTACATTAATATATGAGTAGCACCATATAACATGAGGTGTTCTTTTGGAATTCAAGAGCAAATGATGTGATTTTCTTCTTTAATAACAAAAAAAATTACTACCCTGATGTTCTAAGTTTGTAGTTGAATTTGTTAATTGTTCTGTGAGTTAACATTTCTGTGTATATATTGACAATCATAATTTTTTAAAAATAGAATGCATGTATGATGTACCATAACATGCATTATAATGTGTTGTTTTGCAGGCGGGAACAGTGTTATGATTTGTGGGATAGTTCAGTACTTGAATCTTTTCGGAAGTGCAATAGGATATACTATTGCGGCTTCCATGAGCTTGATGTGAGTTAAGACCAACTATATCTTTGAAATCATAAAATTTATGAAAATGATTCAATTTATATATAAGTGTGTGTTTGGTTTACCTCAAAATCACGTTTCAAACGTGATCCGGTCCAAGTCACGTTAACCCGGATCTACATTTAAAACGTGGTTTTGAGCTAAACCAAACATGCTATAAATATTAGGTAATATAAATACAAAGTGATAAAATAAAATGAATTTTAAAATAATTTTGATTTTATTTGTGAGCATGCGTGTGTGTCAGATCTGAATGGGTTTTGGTTTTGTTTATATTGATTTAACCATTCCAACAATTTTAAGTGAAAATAATGAAATAAAATTATTAAAATAAAACGGATTTTTACTTACCTTGATGTATTTCAAATGCAGACATCCATTTACCAATCGATTTAAATCATACTTATTTAATAAATTCTGATTAGTTCAGTTAAATTATATTAATTTTATTGATGGCAAAGTTACATTTTATTACGGTGTGTAGTAAGAATGAACCACACAACCTAAACATGTGGCATGATAATTCATGGTCATTTTGCAATATTTCTCTCTACTGATAGGATTATATTTATATAGTTTGGTGATGGTTGAATGTTCATGGGTTTGTTTGAATTTAGCTAGTTTTGGTTGACAGGGAACTCAAAAGGTCTTTTTGTTTCCATTTCTCTGGTGGAATAGACCCATGTAACGACATGTCAGGCAACCCATACATGATCACTTTTGGCACAATGCAAATTTTCTTTTCTCAAATTCCAGATTTTCATAACATGTGGTGGCTTTCAATAGTTGCTGCAATCATGTCCTTCGCTTATTCCACAATTGGTCTCGGTCTTGGAATTTCCAAAGTTGCAGGTTATATTCCTACTTCAATTTGTTTGACACGAATTCTCTTTTAATTCTTAGCTCTGTTATTTTGTTGGCATATAACCTCTCCAAGTATAGGTCTATTGCAAAAGATCTCTTATGGTTTAAAATTTGGTAAAACAACTCTCTGAAATTATCAGATCATATAGAGGAGTGCAAATTTATGCTCTTGTAGATATGCAAAAGCTCTATTAGACAGCCAACATACAATTTATGAGTTCAAGGAGTGAAGTTGCTGAATTTTTAATCATGATATATATTTTTTTTCTTTTGTAATTGACCCATAATTGAAATGGGTTCTTACAGTTTAGCTTACTTTGTTTAATTTGTTCTGGAATAGAAACGGGTACTTTCAAAGGTAGTCTCACTGGAATAAGCATTGGAACTGTGACAAAGGCCCAAAAAGTATGGGGGATTTTCCAAGCTCTTGGTAACATAGCCTTCGCCTATTCATATTCTTTCGTTCTCCTTGAAATTCAGGTACACCTTTTTTTCCTGTTCAAGAAAGTACAGAACAACATAATAGAATTTTATCCTATAAAATAATTGACTAATGCTATACTCACACACACACACATTTATACAGTTTCTACTATCTAATTATAGCTGACCCTTCTCGTTTTTTGCACACCTATTTCACCACATACTCCAAGTCAAGTGTGAAGAGATGTAAGAGTATACGTGATGTGTAACAAGCTTTATCCAAGCTAATTAATATATCTTCTGATTACACAGGACACCATCAAATCTCCACCATCTGAAGTAAAAACAATGAAGAAGGCTACAAAGCTAAGCATTGCAGTGACCACAGCATTTTATATGCTTTGTGGCTGCTCGGGCTATGCAGCTTTTGGAGACTCAGCACCTGGTAACTTGCTTGCTGGATTTGGTTTCTCTAAAGCATCTTGGATTATAGATATTGCTAATGCTGCTATTGTAATTCACCTTGTGGGAGCATACCATGTTTATGCCCAACCCCTCTTTGCCTTCATTGAGAAAGAGTCAGCAAAAAGATGGCCCAAGATTGACAGGGAATTCACAGTTCAAATTCCTGGTTTTTCACCCTACAAACAGAACATATTTATGTTAGTTTCAAGGACAGTGTTTGTTATCATCACCACTCTCATTGCAATGCTGATTCCATTCTTCAATGATGTTTTGGGAGTGATTGGAGCATTGGGGTTTTGGCCTTTAACTGTCTACTTTCCCTTGGAGATGTATATCTTACAAAAGAAGATCCCAAAATGGAGTGGGAAATGGATTTGTCTGGAATTGATGAGTGTGGTCTGCCTCATAGTATCAATTGTGGCTGGTCTTGGTTCAGTTGTTGGTGTTTTGCTTGACCTACAGAAATACCACCCATTCAGTTCAGACTATTAAACCACACATATAAAGCCTCCTGGTGGATGTAAGAAGAAACTACTGTGGCTGGTTATGGCTGCGATCTTATACTCTTAGTTGTATCATTATCTTTTAAATGGTGCTAAATCAAAATTGTCCCTAGCTTAGATTTAAGAAGTGGCACTTCAAAATAATTGCCGTTGAACATATATATCTTGAAACTTTTAATCTACATTTTTTAATTTATTTCGGAAACTTTGTACCAATACAAGTGGTATATCATATTGAAAAAAAAATTTTAATGTTTGTATATTACTTAGTAAACCTTTATGTCTTTATAAAAGCAATTGAAAGAAAGGAATAGAGGTTTTACTATCTCACTTTTTCATTGTATATTCGATGCTATTCAGCTGAGAACATCACACAATTTATATACCAGCACAGTGGCGATCGAAATGAGAAAAAAGGGAAAAATAACAGAAAGGGAAAAAGAGAAAAAGAAAAATAACGGAAATGATTCTAAAAGATACTCAAGGATCATAATAGAAAGTGCTAAGCTTGCTCTGCCATGTGTATTGCATTTGCACCCGACGTGGGACTTGAGACTGTAGTCTTCCTTACTTGCTGACTAATCGATGTGGGCCTTGGAGAACTTTGACTTGTGCACTGCTGCGTAGTATGTTGGGCCTGTGACTTTGCTTCATTCTTGTGACTTGATATCCCCCCGCAAGCTGGAGGGCCACAGATGTTGAGCACTCCAAGCTTGGAAAGGAATGAGTGGAAGTATTTAGGGAGCAAAGCCTTAGTGAAAAAATCAGCAAATTGAGTTGTTGAAGGTATGGGTAGTAGGTTCATTAGACCAGATTGTAGTTTCTCCCTGACTAGGTGACAATCAATCTCCAGGTGCTTAGTTCTTTCATGGAAGACAGGGTTTTGTGCAATGTGGATTGCACTCTGGTTGTCACAAAATAGAACATGGGACTTATGAGGAAGGATATGCAAATCTTGGAGTAGGTAATGTATCCACTGAAGCTCACAGGTGGCTGTAGCAAGTGCTCGATATTATGCCTCTGCAAAGGAGCGAGCTATAGTGGGTTGTTTCTTAGATTTCCAGCTCACAAGAGATGTTCCTATAAAGAAACAATACCCAGAAACTGATCTACGAGTGTCTAAGCAACCACCCCAATCTGCATCACTGAAACCTTGTAGTTGAAGAGTTGTGTCTCTGGGAAAGAAAAGGCCAAGACCAGGTGCATTTTTTAGGTATATGAGGATTCTAATGGCAGCTTGATGGTGGATGCTAGTGGGAGAGTTGAGATATTGGCTGATTTGTTGGGTGGCATAGGTGATGTCAGGCCGAGTTGTGGTGAGGTAAATGAGCTTCCCGACCAATCTTCTATAGGCAGTAATGTCTGTAAGGGGTTCACCTTTGTTTTGCTGCAAATGTGTGGTAGGATTTAAAGGTGTTGAGGCTGGTTTACAGTTAAGCAGAGAGGCATCTTGCAAATATTCGAGACAATACTTCCTCTGAGATAAATAAATCCCTTATGAAGAATGTGCTACTTCAAGGCCCAAAAAATACTTAGTACCCCCAAGATCTTTAATTCCAAAGACACTATGCAAATTCTCTTTCACAGTTTTAAACTCAGCCAGTGAATTGCCAAAAAGAATGACATCATCCACATAGACAAGTAAGCCAGTCAGCTTGTCTTTAGAGAATTTCAGAAAGAGTGAATGATCAACTGAAGCTTGGTGGAAACTTAGGCCCAAGAGGAAAGAGGACAACTTTGAAAACCATTGTTTGCTGGCCTGTTTTAGACCATAGAGAGACTTGGTTAGCTTGCAAACATTGTTAGGATGGGTAGATGACATACCTTGGGGAAGAGTCATGTAGATCTCCTCATTTAAGTCACCATGTAGAAAGGCATTGTCCACATCTAATTGGTGCAAATGCCAGTTGTGTATAGATGCAAGAGCCAATATTATTCTGACTGTGGTAAGCTTTGCCACTGGTGAGAATGTGTCAAGGTAATCAAGACCCTCAATTTGATTATACCTTTTGGTAACTAGTCTTGCCTTAAACCTCTCAATACTCCCATCTGACTTTCTTTTGATCTTGTAAACCCACTTGTTTCCTATGAGAATAACACCATGAGGAAGGTCCACAATAGTCCAGGTATTGTTGAGCTCAAGAGCTTGGATTTCAGTCTCCATGGATTTCCTCCAACATTCTTGCTTGCTGGCCTTAGAGAAACAATTAGGTTCCCTGATTGCAATGAGACTCATAGAGTATGCAACATGTTTTTGGGATAATTTAGAAAGGGAATCAAAAGAAGAGATGGGGTAAGGTGTACCTGGATTGATCAGTTGTGATGAGAGAATGGAGTTGCATTGAAAGTCTTTAAGGTGTGCTGGTCTCTGCTTGATCCTGTTGGATCTTCTTGGTTCTGGTGGTGTGTCTATTGCATGGCTGCAAGGTGGAATGGTCATTTCTGTTGATGGATCTAAATTAATGGAGGTAGGCGAGGAAGGGAAATTTATGAAAGTGGATTCAAGTGGGGATGAATCACCTAAAACACCTTGTGTGGCATTTTGATATGGAAATGTGAATTCTTCAAAAACAACATCTCTAGAAACAAAAATCTGTTTGGTAGACATGTCATACATTAAGAAACCTTTGACTCCAGACTTGTAACCAATAAAATTACATTTTCTTGCTCTGGAATCAAACTTATTTCTGTGGGAATGAAGTGTTGAAGAGTAACAAAGACACCCAAAAACTCTCAAATGGTCAAGATCAGGTTTATTGCCAAAAATAATTTCATGAGGAGATTTGAAATCAATAATTGGGGATGGGATTCTGTTGATCAAATATACTACATGTGCAGTAGCTAAGCCCCAAAATTTCTTTGGCAAATTAGCGTGAAACAAAAGAGCTCTAGCAATATTGAGGAGGATTTGATGCCTCCTCTCCACTCTTCCATTTTGTTGAGGTGTCTCAACACAACTAGTTTGATGTATTATGCCAAATTCTTGATAAAAAGAGTGCATTAAAAACTCAGTTCCATTGTCTGATCTCATCACCTTTATTTTCTTTGAAAATCGAGTTCCAATTAATTTCAAAAAATTTCTTATATGTTTCTCAGTTTCAGACTTGTGTTGCATAAATGTGATCCATGTGTATCTGCTCTTATCATCAACAATTGTGAGGAAGTACCTATGCTTATGAATTGTGCTTACATTATAAGGTCCCCATACATCTAAGTGAATCAAATCAAAGGGTTCATCAGCCCTGCTGGTACTGTAATTAAAAGACAACCTTCTTTGTTTTTCAAAATGACAAGCATCACAAATCAATTCTTCATTATATGATTTTACGAAAGGGTACAAATCCTTCAGCATATTCATTCTTGAATTGGACACATGCCCTAATCTAAAATGCCACAAGGCTGTTTTAGGGAAGGAATATGATTTAGTGTAGGTAGTATTAACAGTAACAGAGTGTGTCTTGTGTTGATGAGTGAGATGGTGATGTGGGAAGCAGTACAATCCATTCCTCATCCTAGCTGAACCAATCATCCTCGAATTGGTCAGATCCTGTATGAGACATAAGTCAGGGAGAATGACAAAACCACAGTTAAGTTGTGAGCACATTTTTGAGAGGGAAATCAAATTCAAAGTAAAACCAGGCAAATATAGGACATCCTCAAGGACAATATTTTCAGCAATTTTAATGATTCCTTTATGAGTAGTTATGGAAGTGTGACCATTTGGAAGGCTAACAGAAATAGGGCTTGTATTTATTGGTTTCAAGTGACTGAAAAAAATTTTATTGGAGAAAATATGATCTCTGGCTCCTGAGTCTAGAATCCAAGTGTCTATCATAGAGGTATGAATGTTGCAGACTATGAGAGTACCTGATTGTGGTTGCTGTTTGGTAGTAACAACTGCTACCTGATTGTTCTGTGAAGTGCCAGCAGCATGTGAAGGCTGGAGAAGGGCCATTATGGCTTTAAACTGCTCATCACTCAGTGAGACCTGGGAAGATGCTTGTGAGATAGTATCTGAGTCAGACTTGGTTTCTGCTTCACCTATCATTGCAGAATTTGAGGAATCACCTGCTATGCTATTTATACTGCCAGGGCCCATAGGTTTGAAGTTAGCTGGATATCCATGTTTTTTATAACACACATCAACTGTATGCCCAGATTTTCCACAATAACTACACACTTTAAAATTTCCTTTGCTGTTGAAAGAGCCTGATCCACCTCTCCCTCTGCCATAGGGCTTCTTCCATTCAGCTGCATTAATGAATGCCTGTGACTCTGTACTAATGTTATTTCCCAGCTTTCTTTCTTGTTGAAGGACTAGAGAAAAAGCCTTGCTCAAAGTCTGTGATCTTACAACATCAAACTCATCACTGAGACCACTTAAAAATTTCATTATATTATCCTCATCTCTATAAATCTTCCCATTCCTACTTGCATCACACTCACATTTCACAGCACAAGAGCAATTTGGTAAGGGTCTTACATTCTCAATTTCATCCCATAGGGTTGTCATTTCAGTAAAGTAATAGGTGACAGAATTCGTACCTTGCCTGAGTGACTTCAGCTCTTGTTGTAATTCAAACATTCTAACTCTATTACCTTGAGCAAATCTATCCTTGAGCAATTTCCATGCTACTGCGGCTACTTCCAGATAAACTATACTCTGAGCTATGGTTGGTTCTACTGAATTGAAAATCCAGGATAGGACCAAATTGTTGCATCGCTCCCTGATGGGTGAAAAATATATGATAATTTACTGTATAATTACTGCACTCATCAAGGGTAAAATAGTATATTATTCCCCAAAAATACCTCTTTAGTAACAAATGCATAATTTGTGAATATTTGATTTGAATTTGAATATGATGTTATTTTAATAGAAAATATGTTGATTTTGCATATTTATGAGAGAGATTTAAATGAGAAAAGAATATAGCATTATTTAAGGATATGATCTGCAGATTTGAAATTTAAATGAGAGCAAATAAAGATAAGATCAGCAACCATTTAAACAAGGATTCTGCGGATAACTTCCCCAATTTAAATTCAAAGTCAAGATAAACACAGAATCAAGCCAAAAAGAGGGAAACAAGGAAAGCCAAGCAAACAAGGATAAGATCAGGAAGAGATCAAGCTGAAAAAAGAGAGAATCAAGGAAAGCTGGAACTAAAAATACGCTCCACCTACGCTCAGCGCAGGTGAAGCACAACTACCAGGATTGCTCTCTGTTTCCTGCGCTTCAGATGCGCTGAGCGCAAGTGAAGCGCAGGAACACATGATTTGTTTTCAATTTGAATTCAAGTCAGATTCCTTCTAGATTTCAGATAGCTTTCCTTCATCTATAAATAGGACCTTTTGAAAAGATCAAAGGAGCTTTTGGAGACCAAAGGTCGAGGAGATACGGTATAGCAGAGCAAGGGCTAGAGAAAGTGACAGCTTCTCCGTTGGTTTGTAATGGCTACCATGCGTAGCTAAACTCTCCAATAGGATTGAATGTAGTTGATTTAATCCCCGATTGTATGTGAATTCTCTTTACTATTTATGAATCCCTATTTTTATGATATCGGTATTTTTATACTTTGCTTAATGCGTAGCTTTCGCCTGTGTGCCAGAGTTATAGGTTAGTTTTATAGGGCGCATTCGAGAGGTGGTTTTATAAAATTAATAGCGAGTTTGGGGGAGCCTAGGAATAGGAAACTTGAATTCAGATTGGTAAAAGTACTCATAGTAGTTACTATAGGAATATAGTGAGAATCGATGATTGAAGAAGAAGTGTGACAGTCTCTTCATAGTAGTCATTATTGAAATATAGGGCGAATTGGTAGTGCTAACGAACGGAAAAGTAGAGTAATCAAGCCGGGGTAATTTGTCGCTTGGGAGAACCCGCATGAATTATTTCTGAGTATTTTATCACTGTGGAGACCAGGGTAAAATAATATAGTTTGGCTAGGATATCATAATTGTATATTCATAAATAATATTGGGGATCACATACGAAAGTCGTGCGATGATACGAAGTTCAATCCTAGTCCAAGTAACTGTTTCTATCTCTATCTTAATTTATATTTTGTTTTTATTTACTTTCGCAATTCTCAACAAACAACCATATGTTTTTACTTGATAGATGTGACCACTAATCTTTATAAATTGAACTGTTCCCTGTGCATACGATACTCTTACTTACTATTATACTGCTGGAATTTTGGTACACTTGCCTAAATCCCATCAAGTAGTTTTGGCGCCGTTGCCGGGGAACGGTGTATCAATTTGTAAAGACTTGGGAGGTCAATTCTATCAAGTGTACATATTCTATTTTTTATTTTTTTTAGGAATTTTAGGAAAAAATTTTGAATTTTTAAATTTTAAATTTCAAATTTTAATTTTTTTAAAAATTCTCTTCCACACTTACCCCTTTCAAGTTTTCTTGATTTATGCTCTTGCGAGGTCAGGTGTCTCAAAATCAGTTGCAATTTGATCCAGAAATAGAGAGGACATCTAAAAGGAACAGGAGTAGAAACAAGAGAAGGAGACAAATGAGAGGTGAAGAAGAAAACAAAAATATGACTGAAGAACAACCAAGGAAGAGAGTCTTAGGAGACTATGTCTTGCACCAAGGACCTCGTCATTACTCAAGCATAGTTCTATCAGCTACAGCGAAGTCCTTGGAGATAAAGATTGCACATTTAAACCTCATCAGTGCCCACCAATTCACAGGATTGGATCACGAGGATCCACATACACATCTTTCTACTTTCTATGAATTGATTGGTGTTATGGGATTTGAGGAAGAAGATTTAGAATCAACCTACTTACGATTGTTTCCCTTTTCTTTAACAGGTAAGGCAAAGGAGTGGTTGAAATTGCATCCTAGCCAGAGTCTGAGCAATTGGAGCGTGGTAGAAGATAAATTTATGAAAAGATTCTTTCTAATATCATGCTACATTCAAGCAAAGACAAACATCTCCACATTCAGGCAAAGAGAGGACGAACCATTATGTGAAGCCTGAGAGCGATTCAAGTTCTTGCTGCAAAAGTGCCCAAATCATGGTTTTGACAATATTGCACAATTAAACATTTTCTGCAATGGACTCAAACACGATTCAAAGTCATACATAGATGCTGCAACAGGAGGGACTATTTTGGCGGTGGATGAAGAGCGTGCTCTCACAATAATTGAGAATTTTGTAATGAATAACCAACAAGCTCAATATTGGGGGGAGCCGGTTCAGAAGAAGGAGTTGCTAGAGCTAAAAAGCAATGATGCACTGTTAGCAGAAAACAAGCTTATCAAGCAACAGCTAGAGGCACTCACTGAGCAATTAAAAGCACTTCCTCAAAAACTGCAAACAGTGCAATCTCAACCTTGTCAAGCCCAACAATTGATTTGTGACTTTTGCGGAGGTGACCATCCCAATGGTCACTGCTCTTATGAGGATATTCAAGTGGAACAAGTCAACTATTAGGAAAATCAAGGGAGGCAAGATGACTTCTTCAACAACTCTGGGAGAAGCCAAGATAGAGGGTCCACACTGTATGACATAAATTTAAGAATTGAGGAGAAGCTCGATAGACTCATGCAGGATATGAATGCCAGTCAAAGAACCATAGAGACAACATTCAGAAACCTGATAACTTAAGTGGAGCAAGTAAGGAAGCAATTTTCTGCACAGCAGGAGTATTGCAACTCAATATCTACCAGGAGTGGTAAGGAAATAGGAAAAGGGATTGGTGATAATTTAATTGTGGAAAGAGAAATCCATAAGAGGAAAGAGCAAGAAAATATTGAAGAAGAAATTGCAACTGAGAAAAAAAGGGAACAAAAAGACACTCAGGTATCTCAAGATAAGTACCTGCCATATCCAAAGAATCCCTCCAAGAAAGATCTAGACAGGCAAATTGCAAGATTCAAGGACATTCTCAAAACATTTAACATCCCATTTGAGGAAGATATGGAGCAAATGCCAACATATGTCAAATTCATGGAAGAGCCCTTTATCAAGAAGAAGACATTCACTGATGAAACAGTAGAGCAGATAGCAGAAATAAGAGCCAACCAACAGTCAGAACAAATCTCAACAAATACACAACCCAACTCCGAGGAACTTTGTGATGATATTCCTACCATAAGTGGTCAACTGATAGGGGAAGGAACCAATGACAATCTGGATGATGAAGGAAAGGACTTTGAAAAAGAAAAAGAAACTGAGGAAGAAGATGAAGAAGAGGAAAAGGAAGAAGAAGGTGAAGCTGAAGTAGAAGAAGAAAAAGAAGAGGACGTAGTCTCAAGATTGAAGCACTTGCCATATCCTGAAAGACCTCTGAAGGAAGATAAAGAAAGACAGTGTGCAGATGTTGAACCTTCCAAGCTCCACAAGAGAAAAACATGTGACTACACTGACCTGAGCAGAGCAAAGAGAAAAATCATGCCAAGCAAATCAAATTCAGGACTTAAAGTCAGAATGAGGACAAAGTGGTCAGGCATATTCCATACCAAGGATCCTTGTGAAGCAAAAAGAGTAAGATCTAACAACTTTGAATTTTCCAAGCTTCAGGAGGAGAAGACCTATGCAACTCAGCAAAAGACTCCAAAGAAGAGAAAAGTCAGGCCAAAGGAGTTAGCAACATGGTCTAACTCCAGACACCAAACAAAATGGGTAGATTCAAGTCTCATTCAGAATTGGTCCGAGGCAAGAATATGGGTAGGGTCATTACCCAAAGGAGTCAAAGGTGCAGCACAAAGGCTCGCTAAAGGATTCCAATATCAGCCACCTTGAAAAACAGGCGTCAAGCTATATGACGTTAAACGAGCGCTTCCTGGGAGGCAACCCAAAGATTTTTAAGTTTTTAATTGTTTTCAATTTTGTTTGTTAATTAGGATTTTTCAATTTTTTTAGGATTTAGGAAATTTTCAAAATTGATTGGAATAAGTTTGTGGAAAATAAATTTTTTAAACAATAGGAAGTAGCAGAAAACGTGACTGAAAATTGTAAAATTTCATTCTGTTTTCTGCGCTTCACCTGCGCTGAGTGCAGGTAAAGCGCAGAATTGCAATTTTAGTCACTGTTTTTTGCGCTTCACCTGCGCTGAGCGCAGGTACACATTGTTGCTTGAATTGAACTAAAAATAGGGGGAGTCATTCGTCCCCTGTTTTCTCTGTACCAACTCTCTACTTCCTAAGCCATTCTTTTCACTTTTTCCACTCACAAACCTCCATCAATTTTGAAACTTTCAAGTTTCACGTATGTTTTCTTTAGTTTTCACCAATTGAAATCTTCATTTACTCTGTCTTTATTAGGCTCTCAGACCATGCAACTTGTGTTAGAAAGACCAGTTGACCTCAAACCAATCAGGAGTTACCAGACGCATACTCACGCATGCTGCTTGAAGAGTTCCGGATATTCTTGCAGTGGTCTGGGAACAGGCCTATTCATCCAGGGGGAGGTAGAGCAGCAGCAGCTGGAGAGCAGGACAAGGACTTACAAGAAACAGAGGATGAAGATTGACACTGGTGTTTTTCTTTCTTTTCGTTCTTTTATTTTCTATTTTCTTTTATTTTTTTTAGTTAATTAATTTTTTTGTTTTATATTTCAATTTTTTTAGGTTTTAAGAATAGGGATTTAAGGAATTAATTTAAAAATCTCAAAGCTAGGCAGTCTAACTAACCAAATTAGGAAAGAAATATGAATTTTGTGATTGAATCCATAATCAGTAAGGATTAAGATATTGTACAGGAAAATATATCAGGATAATTAACTAATTTCAATAAGTGATTTCATCAAGGAAAATTAGCCAAAAAGCCGGTGAGTTGTGAGACCAAACACTGATATGAGAGTTTTCACCACTGCTTGTCAACTGTTATTGCTTGAGTTTTTGGACTTTATTCTGCACTTGAAAAATATGGAAGTGATAAAGGCAAAATTTTGTGGTTTAACTATTTGCTCAGTGCCAAAAAGCCAACCCATGAATTTTTTTTCCAATTTTTTGGTAACCCATTTGAGCTTTAATGTTTCTTTTCTCATGCACCTCAGCCAAAGTTAATGTTATATCCTATCCCTACACACTTAGGATAGAGAGCAAAGGTGAAATTGGATAAAATGGGAAGATTGGTTGGTGGCTTTAAAAGTAAATTGATTCACTTAAAGAATTACAAAGAGCAGACACAAGAAAGCAAAAGAAAATCACTCCCCCAAAAATCAAAAAGAAAAAGTGAATAAAAGTAAACAAGTTGGGGGGAGTGACTCATCAAACAAGAGAAGAGGCCAGCTGAACAAATGCAAGTCAAGAATGCAATGGAGAATTGAGAGAAGGCTCAAAGAACAAAGAAAAATTCAAAATTGCTCTCTATTCTAGTGTTTCTTTGCATATCCAAAAAAACAATGAATTCTTGATAGCCCAGCCTCATTACAACCAAAGAAAGACCTTTTGATCCATGTTAACCATGTGCATGTCTAATGACCAGAAACGACTATCAATCTTAGTTGTTCAACTACGGTGAGAAATTGAGGGAAACACTTACCCGTAAGCATGAGAGGATTCCTTGATTTTTTCTTCACTTATTGTTTTAGTTGCTATTTCTGAAAAAGTTTGAATGTATTTTTATCCTGTTTTGGTTGAGTTTTGGAAATATCACTTGATTCTGACTTTCAATCTAACATTTGGAAAGTGACAGCTGCCTAGCAAGAGGTGATAAATTTATTTCCTTAATCTTATTTTGAGAATTTTGACAGGGGAATTGAATCCATTTGATTGCAAAAAGGTTTTCTTGAGGACAAATAAGAAGCTAAGTTAGGGGGAATTTGATGAGTGAAAAATATATGATAATTTACTGTATAATTACTGCACTCATCAAGGGTAAAATAGTAAATTATTCCCCAAAAATACCTCTTTTAGTAATAAATGCATAATTTGTGAATATTTGATTTGAATTTGAAAATCTGTTGATTTTGTAGATTTATGAGAGAGATTTAAATGAGAAAAGAAGATAGCATTATTTGAGGATAAGATCTACAGATTTGAAGTTTAAATGAGAGCAAATAAAGATAAGATCAGCAACCATTTAAACAAGGATTCTGCGGATAACTTCCCCAATTTAAGTTTAAAGTCAAGATAAACACAAAATCAAGCCAAAAAAGGGAACAAGGAAAACCAAGCAAACAAGGATAAGATCAGGAAGAGTAGGGGTGTAAGCGGGTTCGGATCGACCCGCCAACCCGGTCGACCCAAACCGAACCAAACAATTAAATCGGGTTGAGTTGGGTTGGATCTCGGGTCGGTTCGGGTAATTTTTGGGAAAACCCGACCTTCATTGGTTCGGGTATCGGGTCTTCTCTTTTTGGAACCGAGCTACCCATAACCCGAACCGGGGTGTTATTATTTTTAAAACTTGCGTGTGTGAGAGGGGCGTTACTGAATTTTTTTCAGAAATGTTTTCTCATATACTGCTTTTCCTAGTGTCCCTGTCCCTGTATGCCCTAGCCTCTCTACCACTCGCCCCTCTTCACCATGCGCCGCCTCCCCTCTCCCCTTATTTCCTCTCTCACTCTTCTCCGCGTGTCCCTGCTCATGGCCGCCACCGGCGCCGACGCCATCAAGCACGCGTGCGTGCCTCTTCTCTGGTCTAATATGCTTCTCTAGGTCGTTCGTTTTTGCAATTGTGCGCCTCTTCTCCGATCTGATCTGCAACTATGAGCCTCTTCTCCGATCAATTCTGCACGCAGGCGCCTCTTCTCCGCTCTGACCTTCGCAATCTCAGGTATTCTCTCACCTTCTCTGCTTCAATTCCTTTCCATCTCTCTGTTCGCATTTAGGGTTAGGGATACTCAAAGTTTTTTAGGCGCACAAAATATAGATCCTTGTTTTCCTATTTGAACGCAACTGAGTATGAGAGAAGGTACATGGAGATGAATGTTACTTTGCTGGCCTCACTGAGTGGTTGAACGCAATGGTTTACTGAGTGTGTGTTTACCAGTGGAGTTTCCTTTCTGTGTTGGCCTTACTTTGCTAACCAGTTCATTAATGAGTTTATTGATTTAGTGTGTATGAGTCAGATGATTGTTGCAGCTCAAACATGAATTTGAATAAGTTTACTCATTGATCTGAGTTTATTTTGATTAATCTGACTGCTGATCCAAGAATTTTTTGTTTCCTTTGAATGTTTTAGCATGTTTATTTGTAATTAATCTGCATGTTTTATTTAGTTGTGTTGAATGCTGATCCAATGATCCATACCAGTCTCTCTGTATATGTATAGATTAGTGTTTTCCATTTTCAGTCATTGTGTCTATGATCAGCAGTTGTAGCTTGTCTTATTTGTTTATTTTGATGATCTATGTTTTCCAGTTGATTTTGATTAATCAGAGTGTGGATCCAAGACTTTAGTGTTTCTTTTGAATGTTTATTTAGCATGTTTTTAATTAGCTGAGTGTTGATCCAATGATCCATACCAATCTGTGATCAGCAAACAGAGTTTTTGGACTTTAGCTGGGTTTGCAACAGCAGAATGGTTGCATGGATTTATTACTTTATAATTTATATGCTCAATGTAAAATAGAATTGACTGATTGTAGCTGCTGGTTGGACAATTTTTAGACTTTGCTTCTTACATAGTTGCATGGCTTTATTGCTTTATAGTTGCTTGGGACAAGTATGCAACCATTATTTATTCATGTTTTATTTTAATTCATGCAGAATGGTAGGGAAAGAGATTCCAACACCACCACCACCACTAACAAATATTGGAGGAGCTGTAATAATAAGAGGTTTACAAGCACCAACTGAACCAGGAATGAAGGAGGAATGAATGAGGACTGGAGCTTGGAGGAGACTTATTTTAGAGAGACAAGATTTCCAATATTATTTGTAATTTGGAATATGTATTATTATTGTTATTTGTTATGTAGTTGTGCTATTGATATAAGAAAAATGATTGTGACCCTTATGTGATTTGGGACATGCATATTGTGATAAACATTGTAGCCAGCAGGTGAGAAAAAAAGTTCACTAATATTAAAACTGTTGCAGAGCACTGGTTCATGATGAAGCAACCATTACAATTATTGTATAGCAACCTTTCTATCATTTGCAGATTCAAGTCTTTATTTATATTGTAATAAAATGATGAGTTCATTTTTTTTCAATTTTTTATAATTTTTTCATGTTTTTCCACATTTTCCAGATTTTAATATTATTTTATTTTAACCCGAGACCCGACCCGATCCAACCCGTTTAAGGTCGTGTTGGTTCGGTTCTGGTTGAACAGTAAAATAAGTTGGAACCGACCCAACCCAAACCGAAGTGATTTGATTGGTTTGGATTTCTAACTACCCCAAACCCGACCCGACCCGTTTACACCCCTAAGGAAGAGATCAAGCTGAAAAAGGAGAGAATTAAGGAAAGCTGGAACGAAAAATACGCTCCACCTGCGCTCAGCGCAAGTGAAGCGCAACTACCAGGATTGTTTTCTGTTTCCTGCGCTTCAGATGCGCTGAGCGCAGGTGAAGCGTAGGAGCACGGGATTTGTTTTCAATATGAATTCAAATAAGATTCCTTCCAGATTTCAGATAGCTTTCCTTCATCTATAAATAGGACATTTTGAAAAGATCAAAGGAGCTTTTGGAGACCAGAGGCTGAGGAGATACGGTATAGCAGAGCAAATGCTGGAGAAAGTGACAGTTTCTCCGTTGGTTTGTAATGGCTACCATGCGTAGCTAAACTCTCCAATAGGATTGAATGTAGTTGATTCAATCCCCGATTTTATGTGAATTCTGTTTACTATTTATGAATCCCTATTTTTATGATATCGATATTTTTATACTTTGCTTAATGCGTAGCTTCCGCTTGTGTGCCGGAGTTATAGGTTAGTTTTATAGGACACATTCGAGAGGTGGTTTTATAAAATTAATAGCGAGTTTGGGGGAGCTTAGGAATAGGAAACTTGAATTCTGATTGGTAAAAGTACTCATAGTAGTTACTATAGGAATATAATGAGAATCGATGATTGAAGAAGAAGTGTGACAGTCTCTTCATAGTAGTCACTATAGGAATATAGGGCGAATTGATAGTGTTAACGAACAGAAAAGTAGAGTAATCAAGCCGGGGTAATTTGTCGCTTGGGAGAACCCGCATGAATTATTTCTGAGTATTTTATCACTGTGGAGACCAGGGTAAAATAACATAGTTTGGCTAGGATATCATAATTGTATATTCATAAATAATATTGGGGATTACATACGAAAGGAGTGCGATGATACGAAGTTCAATCCTAGTCCAAGTAACTGTTTCTATCTCTATCTCAATTTATATTTTGTTTTTATTTACTTTCGCAATTCTCAACAAACAACCATCTGTTTTTACTTGATAGTTGTGACCACTAATCTTTTTAAATTGAACTGTTCCCTGTGGATACGATACTCTTACTTACTATTATACTGCTGGAATTTCGGTACGCTTGCCTAAATCCCATCACTCCCATGCTTCAAAACTCGGGTCAAATGGATGAGGCATTGGCAGCATTCCATTGACAAATTTATATTTGTTCTTGGATATGAGGGATCTCTTTGCGGCTCTTGCCCAACTGTGGTAATTTCTCTCTGAAAGAAGAGGAGTTGCCAAAACTAGAGAAGGATTCTCACCAGGATGGATATAGTATTCACTCAGGGGGTTGAGGGCTGAATCTTGTGCAGGAGGAGGAGGATTATTCACCCCACTGTGTGAGGCATTGCCTTTTGCCATGGATGCTGAAAACCAGAGCTCTTGAGATCAAGAGCTCTTGATACCATAAAAGCAATTGAAAGAAAGAAATAGAGGTTTTACTATCTCACTTTTTCATTGTATATTAGATGCTATTCAGCTGAGAACATCACACAATTTATATACCAACACAGTGGCGATCGAAATGAGAAAAAAGGGAAAAATAAACAGAAAGGGAAAAAGAGAAAAAGAAAAATAACAGAAATGATTCTAAAAGATACTCAAGGATTATAACAGAAAGTGCTAAGCTTGCTCTGCCATGTGTATAGCATTTGCATCCGATGTGGGACTTGAGGCTGTAGTCTTCCTTACTTGCTGACTAACCGATGTGGGCCTTGGAGAACTTTGACTTGTGCACTGATGAGTAGTATGTTGGGCTTGTGACTTTGCTTCATTCTTGTGACTTGATACTTTATTTTAATTTAAGATTTGTGTTTTTATGTAAATATTAAAAGATATATATACAATTTCGGTGGGAACAATTTTGGCTAAATCGTACATTGCATGACTGGAATACATTTTTATCTCAACATACTCTTCCAAGCACACTTCATGTGATTGCTTAAAATTCACATGAGTCATACCAAATTATGTGGTCCCATTCCCAATGTGGTGGGACCCATGTGACTTTTAACCAATCATATGGAGTGTGTTGGAAATAGTGTGTCAAAGAGTGCGTTGCTAACACTTTTGTAATGCAATTATTATACTACCTCCGTTCCTATTTAACTGTTCATTTTGACTAAAAACACACATATTAAGAAATATAATTATTACTCTTGTTTTCATGTAAATTAATTTCAAACTTTCTATTTTACCCTTTTATCTCTCTTGCTACTATTGGCTCTCATTAGTTTTCAATAATAGGTCATTTATTAACATAAGGGTAAAATTGAGAAAAATGTATTTATTAGTGCATTGAGTTTATAAGTGGACAATTAAATAGGAACAAAATTTTTCTTTGAAAATAGACAGTTAAATAGGAACGGAGGTAGTATTATAGAAGTATGTTTGATAAGACATTTCAGCTAGATGAAAACTGAAATTAGTAACTGAAATTATTTCATCATGGTTTGGTATGAGAGCTTTTTTAGGTAGCTATCTAAAGTTTTTCTTGAAAAGCTACTTATGGTAGATTTTTTTAAAAAAGCTCTCATTTTTAGCCACTAGTTGAAAATTTATTACACATTTATCCTTCAACCACCCTCATCATTATTTAATAATTAATTAAATTTTTGTATGTCATCTCATCATTTTCAACTAATTTTACCAAACACCTTCAATCAAACTAGTTAACTTTTCAGCTTTCAGCTAGCTTTTCAGTTTTTATCTAATTTTTCAGCTTTCAATTAGTTTTTTGGCTAGTTTTACTAAACACGCTATGGGATTACATCAAAACGTGGAATAGCCATTATTATAGATTGACATCAAAATCTTGCACATGTTTATTTATATTTTTTATAACAATAAATTTTAATTAAATATATAAAATGATTACAATTTTAATTTCATTTTAAATTTATGTTAAGACATAATATTGCAAAATTTAAATTGAAAATATAATAAAGCAAATATACATTGAGAATTTGTTACATATGATTTATTATAAGCAACATTTTATAGTATAGTTTGCATAATTGCATGGGCGTTTAAGAAATTTTTCTTTTGGGGGCGGAATAAAATATTAAAAAGTATGATAAAAATATTAAATAATTTCAGTTAAGAATAGTAAATTATATTTAAATAAAACTCATTGTTCCTTCATCTACATGAAATTTTTGAACAAGTTGACAAATTTGTTCAATATCAAATGATTTCAAAGAGTTTTTGGGATCTAAAGTTGAACTGAGTATAAGAAATTCATCTGCCTTTTCGTTAAATCTTTTATTTAATTCAGATAATTGTAAATCAAATTTTTAGTTTTTCTTATCACATAATTCTAAAAAACAGATTCAAATCAAACAAAATCTTTTTAATGTTATGTTATATTATGTTATCTAATGATATTTTCTCCCTTCTTTCCTATTCTTTGTAATACATGCTTCCCCTCTTGATCTTTTAATTTCTTTTTTTTTTTTGGTAACAATAAAATTTAGGGTGAGGGGATGGTGCCCCAGTCTAAGGCAGGGAAAGCCTCCGGGCTCTTTGAGCACTTACAGAGGTACTTACATTTTACCTCACCCCAAGGAGACGAGTGGGGTTCGAACCTGCAACCTGTCAAATACGATACTCTGTCTTGCTCCACTCGACCAACCCCTTGGGGTTGATCTTTTTACTTTCTATAAACTAATATTTCTAATAAAATCTTATCTATAATTTTGAATATTGGGCCAGTTTGTTTGTGCTTAAAAAAGTACTGTTTTAAATTTTTTAAAAATTTGATTTTATTTTAGAGATTCTTGTATAATCAGAAATAAATTTTCATTTGTCTACAATCATAAAAAACACTTTATTTGCTATAATAAATGTTTTCACATTGTTAAATAATAAATGTTTTCACATTATTAAAAGGTTTTCTCTCTCTTCTATTTTAAATATTTTTTTAAGAAACAATTATGAGTTGCTTCTTAAAAAAAGTTTAGATAAACATCTTAAAAATTCATATAAGTTATTTTTTTTAAAAAAGAAATGATTCTTTTAAGAAATAATTTTAAACAAACGGGCTCATTATCTTATCTTCTCTAAATAAGAAAAAAAATAATCAATATGAAAAATCAAATAATAAAAATTAAAACATTTTTTTGACAAAATAAAAATAAATTACAAGGTCATAAAGAAGTAATTAATACAATAGAATAATTGCTTATTTTACTTCAAATGTCAACATTTTGATCTTTAGTGTTTCATAATCTGAATAAATTTAAAATATTGAGTAACTTGAGCATTTTATTTAATTGAGCAAATGATACTCTAAAAATAAAAAACGATTAAAAATAATTGAGTAAGCTGAGTATTGTGTATATATCATAAATCGAGTATTACAAAAAAAAAATAGCATTATATCGATTTAATTAAAAATTTAAAAATCTAAAAAATGAAAATAGCTTAGAATTTTTCTACAAAATAATGCATAAAATCATAATTTTAAATTTTGATTTAATTAATCTATTTTTACAATTGACTGAAATTATGTGTCATATAAATGTAAAATTTTATGTGAATACTTTTATATTTTCCAGTTATAAATATATTATCAAATATTAACCTTTTTTTTATCAAGTAATTGAGTGAATTAAATGATTTGTTATTGCAATTTTTGTTAAAATGAACTACAATTTGCAAATCTTTTCACATTTTTAAATTATAAGACTTTTAGTATTTCAGATTTAAAATTTTATAAAATATAGTATTTGTTTACCAATTACCATGACATTTGATATATCATATATTTGATACGTATATCATTTAATATTAATAATAATTAATTACATATAATGTGTAACATATATTTTTTTCAGTTTTGATAACCTTAGCCCTACGTGCTGATTTTAAGCATTATTTATATTTTTATCATAAATCATAAATTAAACACTTTATCTTTATTTCATTAATTAATTAGATTATAACATATTTTTATGACTATACTATCCTTCTGAAACTAGAAATTAAGACAAAAAAATAACACAATTCTCTGTAATTCACGTAGAACCGCTAGAAATTAAGACAAAAAAATAACACAATTCTCTGTAATTCACGTAGAACCGGAAAAATGAGCTAGCCCATAAGAGGTCATAAAATTATAGGGATTGAACACTTATTTAAGAAGTCAGAATAATTTTTGGGTTTTTTTTTTCATCCCAATAAAGCCCACAACCCAGAAAAAGTCAGGTGGCCCGTAAAAACCCGGACTACCCGTAAAAAGCCTGCAAAAATGTAGGGCTCAGACACTTATTTTATAAGTCTGAATAACTCTTGGATTTTTCAAGCTAGCTTGATAAAGCCTACTACCTACATCGGACCGGATTAGGTAGCCTAAATTGTCAACTCTAAACATTGAAATTCTCACTTAAAAAACATCATAAAAATATAAACATTATTTCCAACATCATTCGGTGGTATGAGAAATATCGGTGTTAAAAAACTACATCTAGCTATATAAATAATTCTTTTGATGTCACGTATATTAGTGTTTCCATTTACAAATGCAAATTTTTACAAAACAAGAAATTAATCAACGTAAACAGGAAAACGTGAATTGTGTAAACAACAACAATTGCAAGAATGACAAAAACCAAGAAGAAATTTAAACACCAGCATATGTAAACAGGAAAAGTTAAATGTTAAAAATTAAAAAGGAGATAGAGAAATAGTTTTAATGTTAGGAGGTTAATATAGTCATAAAAATGTTATAATCTATTTAATTAATGAAATAATAAAAATAAAGTGTTTAATTTATGACTTGTGAAAAAAATATAAATATAATTAATGCTTAAAATTTGATGTTATCAGAATCATATTTTTATTATAATATTTTATTCAACATATTAATATAGCATTTAATATTATTATTGAAGCGTTATAGAATATATCTTGACACCTAAGAAAATAATTATATAAATTGAATAGTAATACTTGATACTGTACTTAATTTGGGTGCGTTAGGATTCAGGCCAATCACATCAATAATTAATAAATTAATAATAAAGATAACACATTTTTTTAATTTAGCTAACAGTTGCACAGAATAATGAATAAAAATAGAAATATTTTATTAAAAAATGTAACATTTAATATTATAAATATATGGAATATTATGACCGTTATAATTTTAAATAAAATATTTTTATTTTTTATTTATTATCCTATTAAAAATATCGATAGAATTATCTTTAGTATTTTTTTTTTGTGCTTATCAGTTAGTACTAGTATTTGTTTATTTTAAAAGTAAATAAATGAATTAAAAATATTAAATATTTAAATATATAAGTAATTGCGAGCACCAACCGTAGTGGAAGAAACAAAAACAATGGTAGCAGTTTCTTCTACACACCAAATTGGACCGAAGACTCACTTTAGAGCTTAGCGAATAGCGCCAACAGCTATAAAGACGCAGCGCAGTTGGTTGGTGAGAGTCGTGAAACTTTGAAACTAGGGCTCTCCAATTTCGAGCAAGAAGCCAACAACCTCACTCACATTCAAGTAAATTCTCTACTATTCTCACTTCTCGATCTCTCTTTTTTTGTTGCTTCTGACGTGAAATTGATGGATTAATCACTCACTGATTTGATTTCTACTAATTTGAATGCGCGCGTTACTTATTATCATAATATTTGATTTCGTTTTGAGTTTCACTGAGATTCAGATCATTTAGGTTCTGCTGATGAATCTGAATATTTATACATATATACACTTCCATGGAACAAATTAACATACATCATATACACGAATTATAGAAGAGAAACTACTATCAGTCTACCGCCTTAGAAAACACTGAATATGAAGAGTCTCTTTGCTGCTTCAATGTTCTTGTTCAGGAAATTTTCAGTGTATTAAGTTATGGAATTTGTTTCGTCTGAATTGTAATTGATAACAAATACATGATTTCAATGTGTCTTCCATTAGTAAAATATATCTGATAGGGAAATGTGTATTGACGGAAGTTGAAATACTGGGAGAACCTGTAATGAGCAGAGTGAGTGAAATCAACAACCATGACCATCCAAAATTCAAAGAATATTCCAAGATTCATTCATTTATAAAGTAGAGAACATATTTTGTTTAACGTTAAAATGTGGTAGAATAGACTGCGCACACTTGGGCCTGAATCCCCGTTCTTTGTTGAAGGAAATGGAATTTGACAATTTGTTATAGCGGGTTAGTGAGGGTGTTATGAAGTTTATATATAGTGTTTGTGTAACTGTTGGAAATGGACTTTTGCAAGGTAAAAGCAACTAAGAGTTGCTTTAGAATGAATGTACCTCTGAGAGTTTTAAACGTTTATCTAAATACACTATTAGTAGTACTCCTTGTTTGGTTCCTTCTTTCTGGGTTTCTGGAATTACACGGAACTAACAGGGGGTTTTAATTTAGTGTGGGTAAATCGGATTAGGCAACAAAGTTTTAGGAATAAAGTTATTTTGGGGGTTTGGGTACATCTTTTTCTGCCCCATTTTGCTTTTAGGATCTTGCCCCATTTTGCTTTAGGGATCTTTGTTTTGTTTTGTTTTGTATTTTTGGTACATTGTTACTTCATTTTGGTTTGCAATTTTTTATCATTCATATAATTATATTCATTTCATTTATTGGCCTATCTATTTTGATCGCATTTTTTAGTACCCTTTTTCTTAAATGGTGATATTGTGATTAATAGGAACAGAGAGATTTTTTTAGACGTGATTGAGCTATGACAAATTGTTAATTTTGTGACTTTTAGAGTCATTTAAACTTAAGACAGCTGGACGATTTATTTATTTTAAAATCAATTTAACAGAATAAAATTAATTTGCCGTAATTAAAATTAATTAATTAATCTATAAATATTTTCTAAGAGATGACGTGAATTTGTTTTTTTACTGTACTAGACAAATATTGGAGATTATTAAATTTATATAATTACCTTAAGTAACAAACTATATATATATATATATATATATATATATATATGAAAGGAATATTATATATGAAATTAAGTTTATGCTATTATTCATGCATAATTAGATTCATGAATTCAATTGTTTACCAAAAACAAATCATGAATTCAATCTTATTTTTTAAAAGATTAATTTTTTTTCTAATTTTTTAATTTTAATACAATTAATGACAACTCAATTTTTTTATTTTCTTCTAATTATTCTGTCACGACAATTTCCATTTCTTGAAATTTAATTAAACCCCAATAAATAGTTAAATACCCTCCATTTTCGCCCCATGAACTGATGATACATGATTGTACCAACCTCTTTCTTTCGTCCATGTTTTATAGTTTGTTCTTAGATCTGCGGATGCAACTCAATTGTTAGTATGAAGAAAACGAGATCAATGTAAATAGTCTCTCAAATATACATATTTTCTCGCTCTGCTCCAAAAATGATGGTGGAAATCGCTTCCAGAAGCCACCCTGACATGGGGGAGCACACCATAGACGGTGTCCCTTCACAAACTGGCTCCAAATTCTACGATGATGATGGCCGTCTTAAACGAACAGGTACAAATTAATTCACACATTATATAGCTTCCCCATTAATTTCGTTTCTTAGGTTGTATTTGATGGTAAAAATGCATCTTCTCATGTTAAAATTGTGTATAATTTTGTCATGTTAAAATTCTTGTGTCTATTTTTTTTTTTTGTGATATTCATATTTGATGTCTTAACAGGAACCGTTTGGACTACAAGCTCGCACATAGTAACAGCTGTGGTAGGATCTGGGGTGTTGTCCTTAGCGTGGGCCATGGCTCAAATGGGTTGGATTGCTGGTCCTGCAGCGATGCTCTTTTTCAGTGTCATCACTTGGTACACTTCATCGCTTCTAGCTGATTGTTATCGTTATGGAGACCCCAAGTTAGGAAAGAGAAACTACACTTTCATGGAGGCAGTTCACACCATTTTGGGTAACTATATATATACACATTAATATATGAGTGAGTAACACCATGTGTATCCCGAAAATATTTGTTTGGAATATTTCAGGTTCAAATGACGTGATTCTCTACTCTACTTGTAAAGCAAAACAATTTCTTTTTGACAATTTCAGCGTGCATCGTCCATACAAACTTTCAAAATCACGCGTTTGTAGTTGAAGAATTTGCTAAAAATCTTTCCGGGAGATAACATATAGACACGCACAACGTGCGTGGGTATATGTAGGCACATGAGAGTTTAATAATATATGGGATTTGGTTGAATGATGTGGAAATGCATCATTGATAATATATTTTTGTTAAACGTTTATCATGTATCATAACATTTGTTAAAATGTATTTTGCAGGCGGGTACAATGATATGCTTTGTGGGATAGTTCAGTATACAAATCTTTACGGAACTGCAGTAGGATATACAATTGCGGCTTCCATTAGCATGATGTGAGTTGATGCTTGTTTATGATATCTTTAAAATCTTAGAATTTAGAAATTGATTTTATTTATAAATGAAATGTGTTTAGAAATTAACAAAATAAAATAAGAGTTAATTTAGTTTTATGATAAATATCAATTAAAAATAAATAAATGAATTCTATCAATGGCAAAGTTATATTTAGGGCTGTTTGTTTATAAAAAAAAAAAAGTGATATATTTTTTAGATATTCTATGTAAAGTAAAAGTTATTCATATTTTTCATGTATTTACAACGGTATTTTTTATTTTAATAAATGGTTATAGTTATATTCTTTTCAGAAATTACTCAAAGTAATTTTTTAAATAATCAATTTTATATTTTTTCAGATTTTGATTCTTTAAAAATTAAAAGCAAATATTTTAAATTATTTTAAAAAAATAATTTTCAAAAAAAGTTTAAGCAAATATCCTCTCGATTAATTATCACACCCATGTGTTGCTAGGATTACTATAAATTTTATATCTGTTATCGTGAGTTTTTTAATTTAATAATCAAATATATTTTACATGTTTTAACATTCAAATTAGTTTTTTTTTTTTTTTAACTTTTCTTTGAGCCAATTTCTCATAAGTTGTGACTAAGTAGCAAAATCACATATAGACTACATTTAGATGAATTAATTAATTCTCTAACTTTCAGGTTAGCTTTTTTCTTTAAAGAAATTGTAATCCAAATATTTTAAATTCACCTTTTGACCTTATATAATTTAGTTTCTTTTTGGTTTTTCTACAATTTAATAATAATTAATTAAAATTATGATTCAACTTAAAAATTTTATACACTCATGCAAAATGAATATAGGGATTTTACTCCAAAAAATATGACGTTTAATATAAGGTATTTTTAAAATACTGTATTTTTTATCAAATATTTTTTATGTTTACACTTATCAATATTGATAAACCTTATTTCTATTGATTGGGTTGTCTAGTTTGATTATGGTTGATAATACTTGATGGGTTTATTTTAATTTAACCGGTTTTGGTTGACAGGGCAATAAAAAGGTCTGGCTGTTTCCATTCATCAGGCGGAAAAGACCCATGTCACATTTCAAGCAACCCATACATGATCAGTTTTGGAGTAATCCAAATTTTCTTTTCTCAAATTCCAGATTTTGATAAAACGTGGTGGCTCTCAATAGTTGCAGCAGTCATGTCTTTCACATATTCCATAATTGGTCTTGCTCTGGGAATTGCCAAAATTTCAGGTTAATTTCCTACTTTAATTTGTATAATATAGAAGTTCTTAGTAAAAAAATTGGCTGATTTTTTTTTGTTTAATTGGTTTTTGAACAGAAACGGGTACCATCAAGGGTAGTCTCACAGGCGTTACCATTGGAGCTGTGACAAAAGCCCAAAAAGTATGGGGGACTTTCCAAGCGCTTGGTGACATAGCCTTTGCCTATTCATATTCTCAAATTCTCATTGAAATTCAGGTATACCTTTTTTTTATGTTTAAAAAGTAAGAAAAAAAAGAGAGAATTTTATCATAGAAACTAATTAATATATAATAAATTCTGGCTACACAGGACACCATAAAAAATCCACCATCTGAAGTAAAAACAATGAAGAAGGCCACAAAGATAAGTATTGGAGTGATCACAACATTTTATATGCTTTGTGGCTGCTCGGGCTATGCTGCTTTTGGAGACTCATCACCTGGGAACGTGCTCACTGGATTTGGTTTCTATAACCCATATTGGCTTATAGATATTGCTAATGCTGCTATCGTAATTCACCTTGTGGGAGCATACCAAGTGTATGCCCAACCCCTCTTTGCCTTCATCGAGAAATGGGCAGCAAAAAGATGGCCCATAGTTAAAACGGAATACAAAATTCCAATTCCTGGTTTTCTTCCATACAATCTAAACCTATTTAGATTGGTTTGGAGAACAGTGTTTGTTATCACAACCACTGTTATAGCAATGTTGATTCCATTCTTCAATGACATTTTGGGATTGCTTGGAGCACTGGGATTTTGGCCTTTAACGGTTTATTTTCCAGTGGAGATGTATATAGTACAGAAGAAGATCCCAAAATGGAGTACTGGATGGATTTGTCTGCAAATTTTAAGTGTTGTCTGCCTTATAGTGTCAGCTGTGGCTGCTGTTGGCTCAGTGGCCAGTATCGTGCTTGACCTAAAGAAATACACACCATTCACCTCAACCTATTAAACCCCATGCAACATCTACTGCCTCCTTATGGATGTTAAAAACTGCTGCGGGCAGTGATGATTATAGTTTGTGTATCATTATCTATTGAGTAATGCTATTTCAAAATGATCTTGTTACAATCTTCAAATTTAGTGTGTATTTGGTAAAGTTAGCTAGTTGGAAGTTGAAAAGGCAAAAATTGAGGAGTTAGTTGATTTGATTGAAAATGATTGGTAAAACTAACCAAAACGGAAAATGACATATAAAGATGTCATTAATTATTAATTAATAATGATGAGAGAAAATTGTTGAGAAATTCAATTGTAATAAATTTTTAGTTAGTAGCTGAAAAAAATGAGTTTTTTAAAAAAGTCACCTCAAGTAGCTTTTCAAAAAAACTACTCCCTCCATTTCATTTTGACAGTCGTTTAAGGTTTCTACACATAAATTAAGAACAATAATAAATGACTTAAAAGACATAGTAATCTTACTAAATTACCCTTATTAATTTACTACACACTTTTTTTCATTTTACCTAAATATATTAATGAGTAGTGTGGTGCACAGTTTTTTAAGTTTCTTTTCCCATAAAAGTGGGAGGGTAAAAATGGAAAACTAACATTAATATTCACATAGAAACCAGAGAACGACTCATTATGAAAAAAATTTATTTTCCTAAAACGACTATCAATATGAAATGGAGGGAGTAGTAACTACAACAAAAAGCTACCTTACTGTAAACACAACTAAAATGATTTTAGCTACTAATTTCAGCTTCCATCTAACTGAAGTGTCTTACCAAACACACTGCCGAACCGGACACCTAAAGCTCAGGCTTACCTGTGAAACGAATGAGTGGCTCAAACTTAACTCATTTATTTAAACAAACTAAACTTAAAGCTTGGACAACTTGTTAAAGAATAACAAAATTTGGGTTTAACTTATTTAACTTATTTATAACTTTACTATTCTTTCTTTTGTGAAATTTTTCTTTAAATCATTTTTAAAATTTATTAATTTAGTATTTAATAAATATTTTAATATTAAATGATAATATTAAAATCGAAATATATTCTTAATATATGATGTGTAGTTAAAAAAACTTTAAAATATTATATTTTCAAATTTCAATACATAAAGAAATATTTTAATATTTATTTTCATATATACAAAATATTTATTTTATTTTTATTTTATTATTTATTTTAAAGATAAACTTATAACTTTAAAGTTTTCTTTTTTTAGTTTTTACTAATCTTATGTTACTTTTATTATTTATATTAATTAATTATTATATATATATATAATAAGTTTTTACTAATATTATGTTACTTTTATTATTTATATTAATTAATTATTATATATATAATAAGCGATCTAGTAACGATAACTATCAAGTTTATAAAGCTTCAACTTAACTCATTTAAATAATCAATCCAAACTTTAAATTTGAATTTATTTATTTAATTAAATAAAAGAGCCATATCAAGTATTTAATAAGCAGAGCTCAAATAATTCACGAATAATTCACTTTATTATTTATGGCCTTAACTAACTGTTTGCTTAACCTCTATGCGGGATGTAACAAATTTGGGGCTTTGATGGATACAATGATCTCCCTCTTCCATTTCCCTCTCTAAAAATCTACTAAAGGCCGAGTGACTTTCAACGAAACGACCAAACAGTGACGATTTTCAAGCTTGGTCCCAGTAACATAAGTGGTAGAACATGGTCTAATGAAAACCAGTGATGACAAACGGTTTTAGATTCATAGCATGTAGGTCTTATATTTATGAAGTTTCAAACAATGATTTGGTCAAAAACTTGTCCCTTGTAACTTTCGTCTAAGCCATAATTTGGGGATTCTAAATTAGAAACCAAGCATGCTAACAAAGTGTAAATTCTTTCGACCAAAAAAAAAAAAGTGTAAATTCTTGTACGAATAAGGTCAATGGAAATACGTCAGCTCAATTAAGCTAGAACAGTAGAACGTTTCCACATTTTAATGTCAATCCACAAGGTATAATATATATATATATATATATATATATATATATATATATATATATATATATATTCAGGAGATTATACTATATCACAAGTAGTAAAATTGAAAAAACAAAAAATAGATCGCTCATGAGCTCTCTCACTCGACAGAAATAATGAATTAAATTGACAGAGATGCCCTCAAAAAGATATTTTACAACAAAACATGCAACATTCTAAAGCATCTGTATAACCCAACACCCCCGGGGCCGGGAAAAGCATCAATTACACCAAAGATTACTCCCCAGTGTAACCTTTGGGCATCCTCACGCCACACAAGGAAATAGATCAATTTTTTACCACCGATGCAATATAACTCGAACTCGAATAACTTGAATCAAAACAAATATGCAGTGGGGGAGGCAGCTGAAACAGGGTTGTGATCCCCTCAACGGAATAGCAAACTACCATGAAGTAGTTAAGTTCATCTAAGATTAGAAAAGCTCCTCTGAGTTGAATTTATTCCATGCTTCCTGTTATAAATTATCAAACTTTTAGGCAAAGATAAAGGTATTGTAGTATTCTGTAAACAGAAATATAATTTACTCTGGGCATGAACTCACGTGCATGTCAATCAACTTTTTTAATTTAATTTAATTTAGAAGATTTCTTTTTCTGAAAAAGAAAAACTATATAAGTATCGGAACTGCAAAAAGCTGAAAGCACTAACACAAATCCTATTTTTATGGACATTTGTATATTAGAGACCATGAGACCCAAACTTAAAGTGGGCCATGTATTAGTACAGTTAATTGGCATTAATCCAATGTAGAAGAAAAAAGTATAGGGTGCAACATGATGCACCCTCTGTTCATTAGACCAACAGGAACATGCAGTAGCTTGACAAATACTGCTGCCCAAGTTCCCCAAGTTTTGATGATATCAAATCAACGGTACACTACAGCTGTAATAGTGCACAAACAGAATGATACACAAATTTTCTAAAACAAAAATGCTAGTATCACACTTGAACACTCTTTCAAACACAATCTTTTATCTCACTAAAAAGAGAGTGGACCCATGTTATTTAATAGGACGCACATAAAATTCACCAATAGTAGAGAATGCGTTATAAGAAAAAGTGTTGTTAAGATTTCTTTTTTCAATATCTTTATTCAATCATTTGGGTTGTCAATACAGGACATCATATACAACTACCATGGAAGTATATGTTGTGAACTGAAACAAAAAAGTTCACTGACTTAACTTTAATTTAATAAAATCAAATTTTATTTGTTCATATTTTTTTACTTTATACAAATTAGTATTTCTGAACAGACATGACAGAAAATGCCTCTAAGAGGCCAAGATAAAAAATTAACGACTAAACCCTCACTTTGGTCCCTAAAAGATTTGGAGTCAATCATAAATGAAGAAAATTGCATTTTTCGTCCCTGAAAGATAAAAAGTTATTCCATTTAGTTCTTGAAAGATGAAAAGTCGTTTACTTTAGTACTTGAAAGTTTTTTTAAATGTCAATTTAGTCCCTAAAAAAGATTAAATTGAATGGCTTTTTCATCTTTCAAGAAAGAAAATGCAATTTTTATCGTTCAAGAACTAATGTGACCGAGACCTCAAATCTTTCAGGGACCAAATAGAGGATTTACTAAAAAATTAACTGACTCAATCATTGCTTCAGAATAAATGCACCATCTTATATTACAAGATATAATGTCCATCTAGTAGGAACAATATACGAATATAACTCAATAGCCCACTGCCCATACACAACTGGTATTCTAAGCCAAAATAAAAGGTTCGGATTTATTTGTGAGGATGGAATTAGAAAAGAAACTGATAAGCAGCAGAGGCGGCACTTCATAGAAAACCATGCCCAACGAATTATGTGAGGAACTGAGGATACTACTGGATAAGAAATAATATAGATATTGAAATTCGAGTCCTTACGAGAACGTCATTTGGGGCACAAAATGTTATGTGGAAACTTCAAAATAATAATTATTTGCCACTGCCAATCACTTACTTTCTTTATAAATCTGTGATTAGAAAGCATGTAGAAGTAATATAAGAAGGCCTGAAATACCTTGAGTAGATCAAACACCTTCTCTGCAACATATTTCTGTTGAAGAGTGGCACCTTTCTGCTGCACTTTATCAGGATGAATGCACAATGTAGCTTTCCTATAAGCCTTTTTAACAGCAGCAGCTGTAATCAAATCAGTCAAAGAAACTGGCTGCCAACCACATTCAGGCCATAGCACCTGATCATCATTCATGAAGGAAACAAGTTAACAAAATAGACAAATTATAGAAGAAAAACAATACCACGTACCAACTTAAAACACTAAGAATTAAGAGATTATTTGGCTGCTTCAAGATTCACATGAAGGAACTTTTCAGTGTGTATTGAACTATGGAAACAAGTTCCTTTTGCCCTTAATTCATCTGGATTATAAGTGCATCATTACAATGTTCTGCAAAATCAAGCTTTTTTTGCTAAAGATGTGTCTTATTTTAGTAATTATCTGATTGGAAAATGGTAATATAGTAATATGGATAACATATAATGGAGGAATTTAAATACTGGTTGAACTGGTAATGAGCAGAGCAAATGAAACTAATAACATCAGTTATGAAATATAGAGTTAGCACACCTACCCACTCCTAGCCCTAGGAGGTAGACTGATTATCAGATAAAACAAATAACCAAACACACAAAAAGTCCATCATGCCTTATCTTAAAATATGGGCCCAAGCATTAAAAAAAAAAAAAAAAGAGGAGACAATATAAGCCAACAAACTCTGGGCATTATACAAATTACATACATATTGTAAGGTGGAGAGCAAAGCACGCAAATTCCCTTCTTTTCCTGCAGCCCAGCGCTTAATTTCAAAATCCAGTGTTTCAGCAAGCCTCTGAAATCAATGTACAGATAAAATTAGATCATAAAAAGTAACATCCATCACAATAATTTTAAAACTACACAATTTAACAGAGACTAATCACAAACATACAATATAAAAAAAAAAATCATTAAATATATAAAGGTAACCAAAAGAGTGGATGACAACTAACAAGTTCCTGTTTCCACCCCATCTAGCAAAATAGCTTTTTAAGGGAGAAAATAACGCAGGCATAGGTACCATCCGTACATGGTAATTTTTTAAGAAAAAACCTCAGGCCTAAAAACTCTAGGTTATTTTTAATGTAACCTAGAAACAAGAGACACAAGAAAACACAATTTAATAGGAAATCAGGAAGTTAGACAATAACCAGACTCTTCTGCATCTACTCAGATAACAAGGAAGAAAGAGACATTTATTGTGTACACACAGTGGGCGCAATACAAGTATATGAGCAGAAACCCCCCAGGCCCCAGCCACAAATAAAAAGGAAAACAACAAAAGATACTACTTACATGTCTCTCAGCTTGCTCTCTTTGAGTTTGTAGGTCTCGTTGATTCTTCTCAGCCAATGCTTTTGCCTAGTATCAAATGATAAAGATTATTAGTAACATAGAAAAACAATTTAAAAAGATTCTTTAAGAATGCACATGCTTTTACATAAACTCAATGTCAAGTTGGTTCGAAAAGAGTACACTATTCGCCTTCTTTTCTATCAAGAACAACGAAGAAATCAAATTAAGGAGCAAAATGCAGTAAAACATACCGCACGCTCCTGAGCCCTCTGGTGGCGTTCCAACCTGGCTTTTCGTCTTTCTTCACTTTCCCCGTCAACTTCCTGAAATTCTCCAGATGATGGAGAAGCTTCAAACCAGAAAAGAGAACGGACAAACAAAGCCAAGTAAGCATTGAGATCAAAAACTTCAAAAATACTTTTGCATCAATAAAAATATACTGCACACCAAATCTACCTCCAAAAATTGAGGAAAGATCATCAACAATATTAGTTGACGATGATGCTTTCTTCATGTTTGAAGACACACTTGTAGATTTCCGGGTTACATCAGGCTGAAATTGGGCATCAAATGCAGAATCCTGAAAGCAAGGAGATCCAGAAAATTAATGAAAAGTTTGCAATTTTATGATTCTAGAATTAACATATGCGTCAACCCGCCTTGCATTTATTTGAAACATGAAAATAATATTAGAACTTTTCAAATTTTTATTTATTTAACTTTTATTCACAATAAAAAGGCACAGAATAAAAAAACAACCCACTAAATATAACTTCCTACCTGGAAGAGACCAAACACCAAAGCCAAGAGTTTGCCACTATATATTAGTATAAATTATGTTTAACAAAATAGGTACTTACTGAAGAGCTAGCCCTAGGTGGCCTTGGAGCATTGTTTGCTCGTGCACCCATGCTGAAGAATGATTCAAGATCATTTTCATTCTTTTGTTGGTTCATCCTTGCAGCTGCTGCAGCTCTTTCTCTGGCCTCTGCAGCAGCTCTTTCTCGGGCCTCTGCAGCAGCCCTTTCTACAGCAGCACGTTCAGCTTTACTTCGTGCTTCAGCTGCAGCTCTTTCCCTCTCCTTTGCCTCCGCAGCAGCCTTTTCAGCTCTTTCCTTCGCCTCCGCAGCAGCCCTTTCACGGGCTTCAGCTTGTGCCCTCTGAACTGCAGCCCTTTCAGCACGCTCTCTAGCTTCTGCATTAGCTTTCTCAACAGCAGCCCTCTCAGCTCTTTGGCGAGCTTCAGCAGCTGCTCTTTCACGTGCTTCTCTAGTAGCTCTTTCCACAGCCTGTCTTGCCTTTTCTCTTTCCCTCTCAAGTCTCTGCCGTTCTCTTTCTTTCTCCTCCCTTTCCCTCTCAATTCTCCTTTGCTCCTTTTCCTCCCTCTCCTTTTGCTGCCGCTCATGGTCTAACCATTCCTGTTTCTCCCTCTCCTCTGGCACAGCTCTATCATTTTTTTCCAATTGCACAGGTTCTTTGCTTCTAGCAGCTTTCGTATTCTCTCTCTCTCTAACTTCTTTTGCATGCCTAAATTTAGCTTCAGCTCTATCCATAGCCTCCTTCATAGCTGCAGCAGCTGAGTTCATCTCTAATTCTTCATCAGGAAGACCATTTCTACGTTCATCATCATTACCACGACTCCTGCCCTGGCTGCCCATGGCAAAATCTTCAAGTTCATCAAACTGAGATGCAGAAGATAACTTGGCTGCAGCAGGAGCAGATTTATGACCCTGAGAAAATCGAGTGGAACTCGGGAAAGAAGAAAATTCATTATCCTTCTTTCTGGCATTGGCAGAAGCTGGTAAACCTGTTCCTGACTTGGGGATATGTACTGGTCGGGGAGGAGGCGGTCTTGAAGGTGGTGGAGCAGCAGTTGGTTGTGTAAAAAGAGGAATCTCTGATACTGTCAACCATATATCATCATTTGAGTCCAACTTTTCTTCATATTTTGGAGACATATCTGCCTGAGTATTGACCTGTGTAAAACCATCATTATCGTACGAAGGGGAAGTAGACCTTTGGCCAACTGGTTTATTCGAATCAGATGAATATGTAGGCATGTCATATGGAGCCTGATGAAACTCCTGATCATTTTTAACAGGAATCTTGTTTTGTGTTTGTCTGCCAGGACTCTTCACAGACGATTTCTCAATTGATTCTTTATCTCTGGTCCAACTTGAATTTGTGTCTGACCTAGGTGTTGGGGAACTGCTACCGTTCCTGCTATTTCTCTCTGATGAGAATGCTGGTATAGAATTTCCAAGCCCATCAAAGGGATCAGTATCATCATATACTACACCATTAGAATTTGACGAACTATCAACTTTTGTGTTTCTAGAACTAGTAAATTTACTAATTTCATCCAATGGGTCGGTAAAGTGGCCTGAAGATGAATCCATTGGAGCTGAGGCTGATTCAAAGACTTTAAAAGGGTCTTCTGTAGCACCTGAGGCTGTTTTAGATGCACCGACATTAGATTCTGATGAGAAACTACTATCAGGAGCAGGCCTGTGAATAAAAAATATTTTAAAAAATATTACGATACATCAACCAATATGTGAAAATAAGGGATTGGACTGTCCCTTTTTCTATTTCCTATTCTCAGTTCCTTTAGTTTCATTTAACCAAATGAGATGCTTAGTAACAACAAAGTCATAAGAGTTGCAATACCCAACTAATAGACAAAGCATCCTCAGAACAATAACTTTCTTTCTTTGTAGACCTGGTCCCATCAGCAACCAAGTAAAATGATGAATCCACTTCTTAGATAGAAATGCACAGAAAAGGAAAATATTACTGACACCTCATGGGTCACTACTACTGAAATAATAACCCTTGAGCTAGAAACAAAAATGTCGAACTTAATCTTCCCAGGGTGTAAGGCATTCTCAAACTCTTGGAAGTATTTAGGTACAAGATTATATTGGAATCACTCAAGGGTGCCTGCCTATAATGATTAATGACCCAATTCAAAAATGTTAGACAAAGTAAATGACTGAAGAAAATCAGTTCATTTGTTCCTCTTCTATCTCTTCCAAACTCCTCCAAGCTTCAATTCAAGTGTCTACTTTAACGAATAAAATCAGCAAGCAATGATGCATTGTTGCTATGCCCACTTAAATATCGACCACATAGATTACCACAAAAACTAATATCAAAGAAACAACAACCTAAGGCTGATATTTTGAAATGCGAGACATCCAATGTGTTCGATAGATTTATTTAACAATTCACCTAAATCTTCACTGTGAAACGGACAGTTTGCGCAAACATAATAAGCAAAAAAAAAAAACCCTTCCCCTCCAATCCAAATCAATCCTGAATGCTAGCCAAATGACAGAATAACTACCTCTACCTCCGTGTTCCAAACAACCAAAATCAATTTCAAGCAGTAAAAAATATTGAATATTCTGACAATAATCTATTGATGACCACATTAGTAGGCTTGTTATTCCATGTTTAACTGCAACAATATCCAGCAGACAAATTGTTTTTTCTAACATTTTTAGTATATCATGGTTCTGAACTTTTATATTCAAGTGTACGAACAAATAAGTATAGAACAATGTTATATCAAGGTCTCTGAAAAGACAATCCAAAATTTCAGGAAGATTATTGGCAATGATTTGTCTTCACCATATAAGTTTAAACACAGTTATCAGGCCATTATTATTCTAAAACGCCACGATTCACTGATGGAGCTCATCACTAATCAATATTTTGCCAAACGCTTTTAAAACCTTCAATGGAACATTCTGTTATAATCCCGTGCACGTTACATTCAAATATAGAAGGTAGAATTTGAAACTCCTTGCGGCTTCTCTGGCTTTTTTTTTGTTTTGGGAAAGGGAAGAAGACACAGGGACTCATTAAATTTTGTAGTTACTTTTAGCATTTCTCACTCATTCTATGGTTATAATCTCAGGACTCAGTACACAACATTCACTAGCTTATATGTTCCGTTAAAGAAACTAACACTATCGTTTCAAGTAAAATGCACTTCACCATGCATGTAAACAAGCTTAATTAAGAAGAAACACAGTAACCACACCTTTCACTGGAATGCTTACTGCTCCCGAATCCAGGGATCAAATCGTCAAAATCAGCGACACCTTTGTCATCCTTTTCCGATCTCTTGGATTGATTGAATCCGCCAAGAAGATCGTCGAAGGCGGCGGCGTTCCCTGCCGGAGAAGCGAAAACGTCGTCGTAAGGGACCTTGGAGGAGGAGCTGCTCTTGAGGCCGGGGACGCCGTCAAAAATGTCGTCGTCATAGATAGGTTTGTCGTAGACGGGAGGCAAGTTGACAGACTTGGAAGCGGCGAAATCGGTGGAGGACGAATTGAAGGGCGAGGAAGCACCGAAGAGATCGTCGAAGCCAGCAGCGGAGGAGTGTTGATTAGAAGAGGAAGTGGATCGGGAACCTAAATCGAAGTTGAGGGAAGAAGTGTTGTTGAAATTGGAAGATCCCTTGGATGCTGCCATTGGCGCCGATTTGCCTCGGGGTTTGAACCCGTAATCAGTACCTAAGAGACCATCGAAATCGTTCATCGTGTTAGAGTGAGAAAGAGAGAGATTCGGTGAGCGGTGGTATCCTCCTTCAACGGTGGATCCGAACGGTGAAGAGGATACAGGGAGGGAATGGTACAATCTCACCAGTGCTGCACCTTTAATTTTTTTTTTTTTCCGCTTTCTCTCTTTTGTTTTTTATTTTCCTTATATTTTTTTGTTTGTTTAGTACTGGTTAGGACTTAGGCCATGTTGCTTCCTTTTTTTTCACTTGTTCCTTCTCCCTCCTTGTGTCCCTTGTTGATGAATTATTCACTTTAGAGGAGGAGGGTACCTCAATTCCTGTTTTTGGCTATCTGTGCGACCAAATCGTGTTATGTTTTCGTGTGGGTGAATATGGTATAGAATGCCATTCTAGCTTTAATTTTAAAATTCAAGGATTTGTTTGTTAGTGAGAAGAAAATAAGAAATGACACGTTTTTTTTTGGGGGGGTGGGGGTTTGGTTGCCATTTTTTATTTAACCCCCTATAAGCATTAATTTTGAAAAAAAAAAAACAAATATTTTGCACATTATTTAACTTTGTTTTATGAAGGAGGTATTAGTGTCTTTAATATGTCAATGTCTTCAAATTTTCATTATTCATTATTTTATCAATGATGGTTAAACTACACACGTTCATGCTAAAGAAAATTTATTCATAGAAGTGTATCTTATATAACTTTACTAGTGAGAGTATTGATATGTATAAATTAGAATGTGTTTGATTGATCCAAAATCACGTTTTAAACATGAATTTGGGCACACGCTACTCTCAATTTCTTCACATTTTCATCATTTTATTATTTACGGTCAATCGAGCATATAAAATTGTTGACGAGAAATGCTACACATATGTAATGTTAAGCGTCATATACATTCTCTGCTTTGTGTAATGAGAGGAGTTTGATTGTAACAATTTTTTTAAAAAGGTTGAAGACTCATCATAAAAACTCCATTAATAAGTAAAATCGTAGTGTTTTTAGAATCCCTAAATTGAGGGAAAAAACAATAGTGGAGAAATAAAAGAGTGTGACCAGAAGGTTGAATAAACAATTAGGGGAGTATAAGAAGTTGTTGTTCAAAATATAATTTATATTGATATTATTAAGATCATCAGCGCCAAGTTCAAACTCACAAGATTGCTCTTGAAACTTATACCAGTAGCAAGCTAGATATGCTTCAAACTTGATATTGATAGGTAGTGGGGTGGCAATTTCAATTCACGATTACGTGAAGTGCAGTGTTGATAATTTTGTGCTTGGAGGAAGGTAACTGACCGAGTGTGGAGAAGCATTCAGGGACTCCTCAAACACATGGATCATGTGTTTTGATAGGAATATGAGATTCAACAGTGTTATTATGTTCAAGTCATGGAGGAATCTATATATTAAGGATTAAGTGTGATTATCAAAGTTATGGATTGAGTGTGACTCTATTTAAGCTATTCATCTTATGGTAAAGAGTGCATTATACCTTACCTATGTTCACTCATAGTTACATCAATTCATGATTTCCCTAAATTAAGGCTAGGATGTTGACATTTCTTATGGCTTAAGAGAATGAAACTAGGTTACAAATGGGTTAATTGGCTTCTCTCACAAGTTTGATACAGGTCTGTAGGTATTAGACACCCTACCCATGGGTTATGGTAGTTTTTTCTTCCAATATTTGTTTGGTATATTGTTATTTCATAATATTTCATCTTTGTTAAGGGTTTCACCCTTCTTGTTAGTTGTTGCAAAAAAAAAGTGTGTTCAATTCATATGTAATATAAAATCAATAACGTTATAAAAAAGTAATATTAAAATTGCACAATAAATGACAATTATACTACTCCCTCTAGTCTTTTTTATAAGAAATAAAAAAAGTGATTTTTCTTGATTAAACATAGTATTATTTTTAATTACATTAATTATTAAGTTACTTTTATACCCTTAATTTATTATGAGATATACTCACCCAAACAAGCCAAAGGCAAGCAAATAAAATGTGACCATGTTTATTGTAGTACACCAAAATTAACACTGCTAAGAAAGAAATCAGATGGCAAAATTGAGACACTCAAACTGTTGCACAAACCAAGCTTAGATTTTATCCACATTCAAGCGTAATTTAACTGCCTGTAAAAGATTAGCTAGAGTTAATTTAGTATTGGAGAAAATAGCATTACTTTTAGCCAACCATAATCTCTACATAATAGTAATCCATAACGCAGATCAAGTGCAGCGCATCTTATAATGCAATTTGGAAAACCCAAAAATTATGCAAAGTGAGTTGTAGAATTATTATGTTGGGAAGAATAGAAACCACATCAATCCAAACAAAAGCATTCAAGTATTCTCGGTTTCCATCATCACTTAGGCTCATCGTCAGTTCTTATGTCTGAGCTAAGAGGTATTTTGAATGCTTTGGAATTGGCTTGGAATTATAGTACTAGAAATCTGTTGATTGAGAGTGACTCAGAGGTTGTTGTCTGTCTCATAAAAAAGGTGCTCCTATTTCCCATCCCTATCACTTTGTGATTCAGAGGATTAAAGATTTCCTCCAGCGTCCCTGGTTGGTTCATATTTCTCATATTTGGCGGGAAGCTAATGGTGTGGCTGACAGTCTTGCGGTGTTGCCTCCATTGTCTACTTTTGATATTCATGTTTTTACTAGGCCTCCTCCTAGTGTTCTTGTTAGGCTTAGATATGATTTTGTTGGGAGTGTCGTGCCCAAGATAGTTGCTTTGTAGCTTTTGGCCTTTGAGCCTCCTTTTTTTACCAAAAAAAAAAGTATCCAAGTCTTGTATACAGCTGGGCACTAAAACAAATATATGAATAAGTCTTCAAGGGAGTGAGAATGATATATCACGTGTCTAATGTAATAAAACTAATATTTAAACACATATAATGATATATGAAAAAAATAACAAATTATTAACTTTTTTTTCTTTCATCATATTTTAATTTTTCAAACGTGATATAAATTTATTTTATCATATTTTTATTTATATAATAATTTCATGAAGAATTTTTATCTTCATGTGATGCATATGCTTATTATTCTAAGTTGAGTATTAATATATTTGAATGTGAAATGTATCTTTTTATGTAATTTAAATATTTATATTTATGATTTCAATATTAATTCATTTTAATATAAAACTTCTATTTTTACAGGATGTAAATATTTATTTGTATAATACACACATTTTTATTTTTTTATTTTGGTACAAAATAAATACTCTCCTTTCTGATTTATTTTAAAAAAATTTTATCAATTAGATTAATTTTTATTTTTTTTATATTTCATAAAAAATATATACCTAGTTTCAAATATCTTAAAATACATGGGATAATTGTTAACCTGATTTCAAAATTAAAAAAAATATAAATGAATATAAAAATAATATATAACTGATTATTTTTATACAATTTTTTATTAATTAAATAATTTTGAAAGTTCAAAAAGGTTAAATTTCAAATATCTTTATCACATTTTTATATACTTTTTTTATTTTGGTACAAAATAAATACTCTCCTTTCTGATTTATTTTAAATTTTTTTACCATTCAAATATTTTTTTATCAATTAGATTAATTTTTAATATTTTTTCAATTTTAATATTTCATAAAAAATATATGCCTAGTTTCAAATATCTTAAAAATACATGGTATAATTATTAACCTGATTTCAAAATTAAAAAAAATATAAATGAATGTAAAAATAATATATGACAAATTATTTTTATACAGTTTTTTATTAATTAAATAATTTTGAAAGTTCAAAAAGATTAAATTTCAAATATCTTTATCTTAAAAATTATTTCTTCAATTTCATTCATTTTAGTCCCTAAAAAGGAGATAAACCCTTCATTTTATTGTCCGGAGAAAGAGTGAGCACTTAAAATGTCACATAGGCAATTCATTTAGCACTTAATGTGCCACATAAACAAAACTAACACGGTTATGTCAATGTAACTGAGAGTAACAGAGGGACTAAAGTGACGAACGGTAAATAATTTCAAGAACTTAATAGTGAATTTTCTACCTCAAGGGACTAAAGTGACCGACATCCGACCCGACCAAAATGGTGGTTTACTCTTTTTAACAAGTCTGAAAAGTATAATTCATATAACCTAAAGAAAACTACCAATCCCATCATTCACCACTCCAGTCATATAACCTAATACACTGATCAATTGAGCCCAAGATCTTGCCAAGACTTAACTATTCAAGAAGTCTCACGTAAACAACAGTCACTGTCAGCAACTGGTTTGTATGTGTCTACATCTTAGCTAGCTATTTTATCCGCTAAGCCTTATTTCTCCCCTTGTCTATGGATCATTGCTGATAGGTCATTTCTTCTCCTATTTTATAATAGACCATAAGTTTCTTATTGCAATGAACAAGTAAAACGCAGCATCACAAACAGCTTGAAATAAAAATTGTAAACTAGGACATGCTAAATGTATCCTCGCTGATTGATAATATAAATAGAAGAGGGAGATCACATGTAATCTTTCTCATAATATGGGGCTATACTTTACAATCACCAATGCTGAAAGCCAAACTAATAGTAGCGGCAGGTGAACGGCTCCCATAGACTGATGAGGCAAAGACATCAATAGAATGCTTCATTCTCATCAAATGGAAGTATAGTATATATATCAAACCCGGATCCGTTTGACATCACTTTCTGGGACACTAATATCAAGCCTGTCTCCACTGCCTGAATTAGCAGTTTGCCCTGAGACCTGCCAAATCATACAAGTCAGTGATATCCCATCTGCCTTTCTAATCTTTTCATGAAATGCACAGCTCTCATGCCAAGTCAAATTAGTTATAGAGTTGGTCACATTTAAGTTCTTGAAATGCCATTTTCATCCCGAAAGATGAAAATATCAGTAATTTAGGACTAGTTTGAATGAACTTCTTTAAAAAGACTTATGCAAAAAAAATAAAGTGAATCAAAAAGGTAAAATGAATTCAACTTCTCCCATAAGTTGAAATTATTCTTTGTAACTTAACATTTTGAGAAGCTCTCTCATTTAACTTTTCCATAAATAACTAATTTCAACTTTGTGAGATGTTGAATTCATTTTACCTTTTTGATAAGCTTATTCAAACTGGTCCATAGTCATTTTTAACCTCTATTTAGTCTTTTTCAAGAACTAAATTAATTGATATTTCCATCTTTCGGGGATTGAAATGGTAAATTTCATCTTACGGTGAGAGACTTTATATCTTTCAAGGACAAATATTGTGTTTTACTCTATATCTTTGAAGGACAAATATTGTTTTACTCGGCTGAAAGTATCCCTTTCTAGGTTCCCTAAACTATGAGCAAAGATCCATATTATTCCTAACATATTTGAAGTCACACTTTTTTCCAATGCAAAGGAATAATGTATGCTAAAACGAGACACTTACAGTTTCATCTGGAACAACTGCATATCTCTCAGATAAGGAGGTAAAGGTTTTCCCTGTTTAAGGAAAAAAAAATAAAACAGTTGGCAGTATGCCAAATTGTATAGATAAAATGGATAAAAAATTAGAAGATGTGAATTTAAATCACACTATCAAATGTATTAATATTGGTGATAGCTGAAAAACAAAGGAACATAATTCTGATGACTAGAACAAAGTACCTGATAATTGATCGGTGTTTGAGGATTCTATGTGCTGCCCACAAGATCCATCAACACTCAAAGCCTCAATAATCTTTGGAAAATTCCTACAAAATCCAAAGCCACATTATCAAATATGTAAAGGAATTCACCTATTACCTTGGTGTCTAAGACTGTTTCCAGTTAATAAATTAGATCTGCGATATAACTTTTTATGCTTTAAATGAACACAGTCATAGTTGCCAGTTGCCACAAAAAAACCGACTTCTTTACAGGGACAAAATAGCGCATTCACATTTATATTCAAACATCCATGATTGAAAAAATAGAATTTGATATAAATGAATAGGATGCTAAGTCCGTGTGATGAATGTAACAATACTAAGCTCGACTGTAGTATTTAAACAAAGTAAACTTGTACGTGCTACATTATAAAAGCTTTTTGTTTGCTTTCCAAACCTCAACCAGAGTTTAACCACTCACTTCATGAGTAGCATAAGTATCACCCAATACCTCAATCATATGAATTTCATGATCAAGATCACTGACTCAAATTCTGACATAAACAGATTAATAGCAGCAGTGATAATATCGGATCCTATTCCCAATTGATTTATAGAGAGTAGGAGTAGACTGGTGATAGGATTGGGTGGTTTGCAAGTCATAGGTTCAACTTCAAACTCTCATGCTGTCATCCCCCCACCCCCCAAAAAAAGAACGCTTCTGATAAACTAATTGTTTCACCTTTCAAATCCAAACATAACTTTATGACCAAAATAAAAGAATATCTCCTAAGTGCGTTCAGCAAACATATGAGAAAGAGAAAGCAATTAAGTGAAAGATGAACATGACATGCACCTAATAGTCCAAACAAAATTTATTCAGACTGTATATGCAATTACCGGTCAATGGTATCCCCATGTCCGAGTTGCCCATTTGTGCCTCTTCCCCAAGAATATACATTTTCTCTTTCAGTAATAGCAATTGTGTGTCTCCACCCACATGAGATCTGAGCTACTTTCTGCCAAGCCAAACAAAAGTATGCACAAATAAAATAAAATAGTTGATGATTATTTGGGGAAAAAAATGACATTTTAAGATACATAGTTGAAAATTTCCAAATTAAAGAAAGAAAGGGAAAAAGAGCATTGTTGTTTCAAGTACCTGATCATGGGGAAACTTCACTTGCACAGGAGAGCAGCGATCATCATTGTCACCAACCCCAACCTGCCCAAACTACAATTAAAGGAAAATAGGTGTCAATTTTCCGAATACAAGTTAATAATAACAGACCTGTGACTGTATAGATATAGAATAAAGTTTCACACCACTTTTTTTCAATTAAAAAGCAGCATAAATGTTATCCCCTGTTATGTTCGTAAATCAACAACTATTTCTTGTTATAATACGAAATGCCACATTAACATATAGGGAGAATAAAAAATACTGCTAACCTTATTCCAACCCCATCCATAAAGTAATCCACAAGATGTGAGTGCCATACTATGCCTCCAACCGCCTGATACCTGAAAGAAGTCCAAGCAAAGTTCAGAGACAAAGAAAAAAAACTATCACCACCCTAACACCAAAACATTGCACTCAGTTTGCAGGTTCTAGGGTAGGACAAAATTTTGTTGGACCAATTTTCGCTTGTCCTTTACAATCAGCAGAAATCATATTCTGATAAAAAGGTGGAACAAAATCAAAATGGTGTGAGAAATAACATATGAAATATGATAGAACACTTATATGAGAAATATTTTCAGTCCATGACCATCCCCTACCAGAAAAAATCAAACATTCAAAAAAATGGGACCATAGGATGATACAACCTACTAAACAAGCAGAGCAAAGAGAAATGCCAATGCATCAAAATAATATGAGAAATTGCCATCTAGGCACCAACTCAGCTTAGAATTAAAAGACCACCTGACAAATTAACTTATCACTCAAGGCTTGAAGCTTGTGAGGCACAAGATAATCCTCAAAATTCCCATGTCCTAGCTGTCCATATTTGCTCCATCCATATGTGTATAAGCCACCAGAAGATGAAACAGATATTGTATGCCTCCAGCCACAAGCAACCATGATCATCTTGTCACACTGCAGCTTTAAACAAGCAAGAATTAAGCAGGGAGAAGTAAAACAAATATTCTCCATCCATTAGTATGCATGCAGCATGCACACCAATTACTCATGAATCTTAAAAATATTTTCTATATAAAGTCAGTTATGACAAAAGTCAATACCTGCAAATGCTGCTTGTATTAATTTGAACAGAAGTCATACTTTTGTCAAAAATCAAATTATACATCAAATCACATTTTCTAAATTCTAATTGATATAATCCCAGTCTAATCAGGAAAGGTAAGATGATACCAGTTTGAGGACATACATCAATAGAGGAAACTTTCTCAGGAATCCAACGATCATTTCTATCTCCCAATCCCAAGTTTCCGTATCGGCCCCAACCCCATCCATACAGTTCTCCATTTTCAGTAATGGCTACACTATGTTCAGCACCAGCAGCAACCATTTTGATAGGTACTCCCTACAACAATATAAAAATTTATGAGTTCAATAGTTAATGGAATAATTTGTCTGATGCATTATATTTTTAAATGTTTCAATACATAGATGATATAGTGTGTCACTAACTATTAATTTCTTGACAACACAGTGCAATAGCAGCCTTTTTTTTCTTTGTTCTTAGCTGCTACTCTCTTTCCTTTGTTTAAAGGGGAGGATACATGTGAAATATAAAACTGCTTCCCATGCTTTTCCTGAAGACCAGCCGATGGATTGGTCAAATTCTATACCATTCAGTTCCAGGATTCTTAGCCAATAGAAAAAGAACCAAAAAAAGGCTAGGGAAGTGGGAGATGCAAACATCACAACTGCAACAATTCACCTTATGATGCTGAATATTGTTTTGAGAGTGGTTTTTTTCAGGGATCTAGCACGCGTAAATGATTGGTGGACCCAAGCAGCCAGGAAAGCAGAAAAGATGAGCATTTAAAGCAAGATGGATAGGAAGGTAAAGAAGACTGTACTAATGAGCCTTGCAAGATGGCACCCAACATAAATATGAGAGAGTTCTTATACATAAAACTGTCAAGCCTAGGTGCTTGATCCTTGGCAAAAAAGAGAGTGATGCATGCTAATGAGAGAGAGGAATCTTGTGCAAAAGATTAACTTTGCTACTGGGTTTTCTAATGTATGTGAAAGCGTTAATTAAAAAGTAGAGGCCCAAAAAAAGTGGATCTATTGAGCATTCAAGGAATGAGGTCAAAAGTAACAAAGTGGTCTGATATGCAGGGTTATATGAGGTGCAAATACACATGCTGCATGGAAGGAATTGGGTTCGAAAACAGGGATGGCTACTATCTAGGGAAAGTGGAGAGAGGTAAGTTATGGCTTAATAGGTTTGGATAAAGGGCCACATCACATGGAATGCACATGCTATGCTCTAGCCCTTCAAGAAAGTTATTTACTATGGCACTGAAACCATTGACCCTTGGCAACCGTACCTATCACATTGCCGATACCATGAACCCAGGTGTCATGATTACTGACCTCTCTCTAGTCACTGTAGATAATGATTTTTCTCTTATCATATCTAATAGGAACTGGACCAAAAAAAGGTAAAGAACAGATAGAAAAGAGATGAACTTCAGTTAAATATCACTCTTCTCCATAAATCTGAAACAAGATGATAGCATGATGCAGAGTCAGGAGGAAGTATGGCAAAGAAGGAATGCAGAGAAGCATCTCTACAGCTCCAGGAAATTTGATATCCCAGCTCCCATCCCAACCTCTACTCCAAAACCAAAACTCCCTCCATTGTTTTCCTCCTAGTATTTATACCCTGTCTTTTCTATTTCTCTCTACCCAATTAACTAACTTTTCTAACAGTTGTCAGCAGAACTCAACTGACTCATGTTCTATTCATCTGCTCTCATTCCACCTAAAAGTTTCAACCATCTAACCACCTAAAAGTTTTAATTGACTTATTCCATGTAACTAATCTAACTGCTCTAACAGCTCTGTCTCACTCATGTTGGCTTTCCTTTATTCTTCTGGCCTGGGTCCCATCATAGACAGACATACTAAATATCCTTTTTTTAAAGTGCTTCAAAAAGGGGGGTGGATAAGAAGCAAGTTAGTATATGATCATAAAAGTAACTTATTATTGTGTATTGATTATTGATAACTGGATCAACGAGTTATATTTATTATAGATAACCTCAATGAATGTCTTTGAAAAGAGTACCTGAAATGTTTGAATCTTTTGTGGCACAAGGGAGTCCTCTGTGGTGCCGAGTCCAAGTTGACCATTTTGATTACGCCCCCAACTTTAATGAGTAGAGATAAAAAGAAAATACAGAGGTCAGAGGAAATGAGAATGAACCGATCAAATTCATAATGAAGCAGATCACTTGGGGCTAGCACTTCAAAACAACCAACAGAAGACTTATCTTCAGCCTCAGAATATAACAAGGATTTCTATATGTATTGATACCTATAAAAATGGAATGTTAACTAGACAGTGTAGTCCAGTTGTAAGAGAGTTCAAACTGAACTAGATTCATGTATCATGTGCAAGGCAGCAGATCTAATCCATAAAGGGAGTATTTGCATAGGAAGTGTATTAACAGTTATTTAAGTAACTAGAATACAATAAGAATCTGTCCAAAAAAATAAAATGGGTTAATTCAAAGCAACTTCTTTCTGTTCCAGTATCAAAGATTCTCTTCAACTCTTCTTTCAGTAAATAGAGAAGACAAAGGAATGAAATTAACAAGATCAGGCCAATGAATGAATATAAATATGCATTACAAAGCAGCTCTATGAGATTGCACTATCAGTTTCTATACACACTCAATGAAGCAACACAAACTTTATTGATGCAGCAATAATAATTAGTGAATGTATTAAAGAAAATATTAGAACAAGGAAAGATAAAAGATTGGTCAAGAACTACAAACCTCTGCACCTCGCCTTCCATGGTAACTGCCAAACAGTGGCTATCCCCACAAGCAATTTGCTTTATCCTTAGACCTTGTAATGCTCTAATAGGCTGAGGAATGAACAAATCACTAGAATTACCATGACCCAACCGTCCAAAGTCACCCCTGGAAAATCAGAATATGATATGCTTGAAAATTTTATAAATTATAATACCACAGATAACCATATATCAAAACAATATTTTTTTTTATGATAAGAAAAATGTTTCAAAAATTGAGTGGTGGTTGAAAACTACACAAAACATTATATGCCCAGAGTTGACAACTCATTCTGAGTGATGAGTTTTCATACAGTCCAATAAAATATTAAGTTTCTTGCAGTCACCCAAATCAAACTTTAATTCATCTTTCATATGGATAAATTGTTGAGTACAAAAAGACTGCTTACACTTAGCAATAATATCCATATATCAGTGAAGCGTAAAAACTAAAAAGAGAAAGTGCTAGCCCTTGTATTGAGAGAACTACTCATTAAGTCCAGAGAAATTGAGAAAGAAAATAGACATTAATTTTAGGATGAAATCCCTCTCTTCAAAAGATAAACTTTATAATAGTTACAACTAGGTGTAATATAACAATCTTCAAACCAACAAGGGCAAATACCCAGCACAACCAGGATGTAATGAACTGACATTTTTATAGATGTTAAAGATAAAGGAGTATAACAAAGAACACTAACTTGAAACTGAATCTAATGCAGTAGTAAACAGTGATGCTACATCAGACTGAGGATCAACAAACTTGCTTGATCCCATTCAAACTTAAGTGCCAAATGAGATTTCAGCTATGATATATGACAAAAGTTACAGAACACACTAGCAAAGAAAGGGGCGCATTTCTCATTATAGTGAACTTTAGAGAAATAAGTGAAAGGATAGATTGCAGACCATCCCCAACTATATATTTCCATGCGTGACTCTGAATGAGCAAGGGTATGATCCGCTCCACAAACAATAGATACTATTTGCTTAGCATCCAATGCACTGAGTTGTGTAGGTAAAAGTCTATCATCAGTGTCACCATGACCTAACTGTCCATCCTCTCCCCGACCCCACGAGCAAACAACATTTCCAGCTGTAAAGAGATCAAAATCAATCCATAAACACGCAAGATGATCCCTCTAAAACTAAGAGAGGGGTTTCAAGTTTTTCAACTAAAAATGTAAACTTTTCAGAACCCAAATGGCAGATTTTCAGTAATCGAGAAAAGGAATCAAAAGGGCATGTTAGAAATACAATATAAAAATCATTACACCCAATAAGTTAAGGTTTTGGGATACATGATTAGGGTGATAAGAGAAGTGAGCTTACAGAGAAGGGCAACTGAGTGGCTGGCACCGGCCGATATGAGAAGAACACGACGAGGAGAAGCAGCAGTGACTTCAACCTGGGCTTCCTCCTCCTCCATCATTTTGCTTCTCAATGACTCACTCAGGCACTCACAGTCTCAATCAGGCAAGAGACAAAGAAAGGAAAGGTGATTTATGAAACCCAGAAAGAGAAAGAGAAAGAATGAGTAACAAGAGATGGAGCAGGAGAAACACGAGTTTACAACATTGCTTTCAAGACGTGACAAGTGAAGTAAGGGAGTGCGTGCTCGAAGCGGAAGGGAGCAGAGCAGAGCAGAGCAGAGCTTGGGGAAGAGACTAGACGAGAGGAGACGAGGATGAGTCGGAGTCTGGGAACAGGAGAGACAGATAATACAGAAACCACGGCATTGAATGTGTGTAGGACCCAGTTGCTGGTGTGCCAGCCCTTCCAACCATTTTTTGGGAGAATAATTCACTCGTGTTACCTTCCGGAAAATATTTTTGTTTTGAAATTCATTTCACTAAAATTGACTTAAAGTGTTTATTATAATATTTTATTCAAAATGTTTTTTTTGGTTTACTTAGAATGAGGTTTGAACTAAAAAAACATGCTAAATTACCCAAAATTTCACCACTAGGCCGACTCTAGTAGCTTTTATTCAAATGTTTGAAGAAACTTATGTGAATTTATCTTATGGCAATAGTATTTAGGTGATTGTTCCGGTCCAGTTTTAAATTTATGGGTATTAGTCCAGTGATCACATGTACTAATAATATTATGCCATGTGGATTTCATTAACTACTTCTATATTACCTTAATTATTTTTTTAATTTACAAAGTTGCCCCTCATTGCAAGCATTGTCATTCCACTACCCAACGTTATCGCCGTCACTGGGGGTTGGGGCGCTGCCAACACGACTTGGAGTGCCATTGCGGCCACCGTGAACATGTGTCGCTTTCACGACATCCCTGTCGGAGCTCATCGTTTGGTCTCAACCTCACCGCCGCCACCCTCACCAAGGGTCGTAAGTGGTTGCTGTAACATTCCGATAATTAAGACTAATTAAGAGAATAGGATAATGATTTTTAAGAATTATATTAAGTAAAGGGTAAAAATGATATAAGAAGAAAGCTAGAATAAAAACTAAGTTTGGAAGTTCAGCATTCTCGCCCAAGCAAGCGTATCTCGCTTGAGCGAGTTATGCAGCAAAAATGTGAAAAACGAGTTTCTGCATATTTCGCTTAAAAGAGATACAGGGTAGTTTTGGGTGGCTCTCTGGACATTTTTCGCTTGAGCGAGACGGGCTCGCCCAAGCGAGAATCTTCCTGAGAGTGGGTAATTTCTGGTCCGTTCTCGCCCAAGTGAGAAGCCTCTCGCTCGAGCGAGAATGTGAAGGGAAAGTTTTACCCCGCACCTCTCGCTCAAGCGAGAATATCTCGCTTGAGCGAGAACCCACTTTTAGGTTTAAAAGCCTTAATTAGGGCACCGAATTGAACACTCTTTTTTTCTTCTCCTTTTTATTCTTAGAGAGATAGAGAAATTCTAGAGAGAGGGCACATCTTTGAAGCTCCACATAAGGAATCAAGGCCAAGATCTCTCCACCCAACCTTTCCCCAACCTCCTTCTCATCTCCTCAAGCCTCCTTTGAGGTGAGTAACTCACACACTCACTCCTAAGTGTGCTATGGTATGAACCATATTCCCTTCTTCCTTTCTCTTGTTTTATATGTTGATGTTGACTGTATTTTCCTTCTCTTTTGATTGTTCTTACTTGTTGATTGTGTTTGGCTCTGTTGGAAGTTGTAGGTTAGGGTTTGAATGCTATTACCTTTTATTTGTGATTTAAGCTTATATCTCAGTTTGACTTATACTCCATACTCATTTTTGAACTGGAAAATGAATTTGGCCACGACCACCAAACCCTAACTAATCAAGCTTGACTTCGGTCCAGAATAAAACTAAAATGAGTTTGGCTACGGCCCAGAATATTTGGCTTCGGCCTAGAATATTTGGCTTCAGCCTAGAATATTTGGCTTCAGCCCGAAAAGTTGGCTTCAGCCCAGAATAAGAAAGTGTGGCTTCGGCCCAGAGTATGTATGAAAACTTGACTTCGGTCCAGAATAAGTGGTGGGATACGTCCCCAAGGAAGACGTTCCTTGTAGTCTGAGCTCGGGTCTAACCCTAGAATTAGTGAAAAGACCCCGACTGCCGGGCAAAGTAGGTTATGAGTATGTAACGTTGAGATTTAGGATTGATTGAGTTGTTTGGATTCTATTATGTGAACTGTTGCATATGATTGATCTGTCTCCCCACACTGTATACTGCATAGTTATATTCACTGAGACATTCGTCTCACCATACTTTTCGTGGATACATTTTAGATGCGCAGGTACCTCCACGCACGGGCCCTTGAGCTAGGAGTGGGAGTTGTATAGTGTGTTATTGCAGACTTTGTGTTGGGCAATATTAGCCCTTTTGATTCTATGATTATGTATCGACTCCTATTTTGGGAGGATATGACTGTACATGTGGGTTCCTTAATTCTCTATTTGTAGGACACATGTATGGGGGTATCCTCAGTTTATTGTGGTATGTGGGATGATTGTAGCCCTTGAGGCAATTATGTTTATATTCACTTCATATATTGTTCAAGTTACCGTTGGTTGCTTAAACAATTATGATGTGGCTGTGCTTGATATTTAAAATGGCGCGAAAAAATTTCAGGGATTTGGGGTTTTGCTTCCAATGGACTAAATCCTCAAATCTAGGAATTAGGACGTTACAGTTGCTCCTTTCATCGTTCTTCCTTCCTTTTGAATAAGTTGATCCGTACGTCTAACCCAACCCTCTTCCCCAATATAATATTCCCACATCGAGCAAAAAGAGAATTTGTGAGAGAAAATGGAGAAGGAAAATATGGCCAACAAGGTGCATTGTCTGGTCACATCAATCCCATGCTCAAGTTCTCTAAGATCTTGCAACAACATGAAAAGGGGTGACCTTAACACTGTTCACCGCCCTTACAACAAGAACTTGCACAAAGATTTCACTCAAAATTTGGCTGTCAATATTATATACTACCATGTCCATATTGGAAAGTCGTGAACTCCCTTTACGGAGAAAGATTTCACTTCCTATGCTCCCCTGCTTCAGTCATTAGAACTTGCCTTCTTTATTTTTCAAAGACTTTGTAAGATTCAATTTTTTTCAATCTAGTAATGGCTCTATACTCTCATATTGACAAAGCTGGCTACTCTGCAATTTCTTCATCGACTTGGGAGTACTAGCTATTACAATGCTAGTGGGGCGTAATGATAGGATGGTGGAGGCCGTGGGAGAGGGCGGTGGCATCGAGAATGATCGATGATGGTTGGTTGCTCTTAAATTGAGTATATAATTGCAAAATAAAAAAATATGGGTTAAAGTGTAGTATTAATTTTTCCGGTTTGTGTAAAAAATTTGAACACATGCACCAATAATATTTTAACATGTCATGACTGTACAGGTACCCATAAATTTAAAACGGGACCATACAATCTACCTAGTATTTATATAAGTGTTTTGAATAAACTTATTAAAAGAGTTTATGACCTGCTCATAAGTTATTTTCAATTTATTTCATCATAGTAGCTTATAAGCTTTCATGTGATAAATACTTGATAAAGCTATTTTTAAAAGTGAATGTTAAAGTAGTTTTCTAGATAGCTATTAACTTTTAAAAAGTAATGTAGCTTTTCAATAAGGCTACTTTTTTATTTATCAGAAAAAAAAAAAATTATCTCTCAATAACCCTTTATTACTATTGTGAAATATTAAATAATATATTTATTTTTTTATTGTTTTGGAATATTTTTTTTTAATTATTAAAATTTAGAATTGCATTAACTATTTTACTTGTTGAGCGGTTTATTTTAATTTTAAATAAAATATTTACTATTTATTAGCAACTATCTAAAATTCTAATATTTTTATGGAAATATTTTTTATATTTATTTTATACAAATTTTTTAAGATTATAAATAATTTTAAATTATAAATTTATAACTATCTGAAAATATATAATTACCAAATTTTAATATTTGGTTTAATAATTAATGATATTCTTATTTGTCATTTTATAATTTTCAGCCAGTTCAACAGCTAATTTTACCAAACACTTTCAATCATGTCTATTATAACCTGCTACCCACATTAGGTCAACTCGAACCAAGTCAAGTAGTCAGTTTTGCTAGCTCCACATTTAGACCCCCAATAAGGTATCATTTGTAACATCCAAAATTTTACTCATAAATGAACTTAGGAAAATAATGTTATAATAATAATAATAATAATAATAATAATAATAATAATATTATGATGAGTGAATAAAATAAGAATAAGCTATAAGGTAGATAAATATAAGTGAAAAAAATATATTCAAAGAGTTATTATTGGGTATCAATGCTCAAGTGTAGCCAGGGTAATGCTTAAGCATATACAACAATTTGTTGATGATAATTAATGCTTAAGCGTAGCCAATCAAACACTTAAGCATGGAAGAGGCGTTAATAACATATTGTCAAACCATTCTAACTCAAACTTTTGCAAACATTACATTACAATGCATAAAAGTAAGAGGGAGCTATTTAAGCCCCATTTAAGGATTATGGTTCCATTGAATCATATTTTCCTTAACCCTAAAGAGAGAGGAAAAGAGAATAAGAACAATGATTATAGGAGGATATTAGGAGAAAGGAGGAGAACAATGCAACCTAGGAAGCTTCATAGGCCAGAACCACACCTTAGTCACATAGGAGTTAAGTATAATCCACACCCTCACTTGAATCTATAGTCATTCTGTGATTTTCCATTATTCTCTTGTTTTTTTGTGGATTCTTTTCAAATTTGTATAATTGCATGATGAATATAGTTGAATTGACAACATGTCATGACTGAAAACCATGTATGTCGTTCTTGTTTGGCTATGGTGTTGAATATGATATTTATGAGAATGCTTCTTATGAATGTTGTAGACATAACTACATGTTTTCTATTTAATATTTGATTACATGTTTATGTATTCACGAAAGACATTGTATGATAAACCTTGTAGAAGATTTAGAGTATATATGTTATAAGAAAGATTTAAGCTTTGACCTACATGTTATAAGAAAGTTTTAGGCTTTGGTCTACATGTTTTAAGAAAAATATAGTCTTTGGCCTACATGAGATGAGAAGATTAATAAAGACAACATGGGTCTATGACCATCGTGTAATTGAGCACGATCATATGGTATGCGACCTTATTTAGTCAACTTGCAATGGATGCTCCTTACTTGACTAAGTGTGTGTTTGGTTTGGCGTTGAAATTGGCCAAACTCAAGTTTGGATTCTCAAACGCAACTATTTTTAACGTTGGAAACGTGAGTTTACCACGTTTCAACGCTAAACCAAACATGCTCTAAGAGCTCTAGTCAGCCAACATGGGAAAGTGATAAGATTCCCTAATATATATAAAACATATGTTTGATATGTATGTGGACAAAGTATAAACAATTTGTTATATTTATAGTATAAGTTATTTGCTATATGGATTGGTGCATTGTATCTGTGTGCCCTTTACACTGCATATTTTGACTATGCTTACTAGAATTTTGTTCTCATTATGTTGTTACAAATTATACTTACCATGTGATTCTCGAGATGTCTTCGAGATTGAAAGGTTTATGACTTATTGCAGCCTTTAGTTAGTATGATTTATTTTACAGGTACGAGCCTTCATAATACTCTAGGTTTATCAATTTCATTTGCAGATCAAACTCTTTATGGCCCAATTAGTTCTCTCTGTGTATGTTAGTTATTTCATGTCCTTATTAACAAGTTTATGGGTTGGTAATCTTTGAAATATCACTTACCCTTTAGTTATTAATTTAATGATCATTATTAATTATTATCAAAATATTTTCTTATGGGACGTATTATTATAGTATACAAAATGACATATATCAATCTTAATAATGAAGTAGGATGCTCCAATGCACATTCTCTTTGGGTACTAAAAATAAGGGTGTTACATCATTCATTTCATATCTCCTTAATTTAGGCATGGCAACAAGACGGGTCTAGACAGATTTTGCTCTCCTTGACTCCACCCCACAAAATTCGACGCGGGTTTAAAGAAAACAAGTATAAAATTATGAAACTCAACCAGTCAACCCCATCCACGTGAATCCCCACAAGGACCCCACCATACTTTATTTTTTCCCCTTAATTTTAATAATAATTTTTTTTTAAATAAGTGGTATGTGTCTAATACATTCTAGCTAATTCAAATAATATATGAAATTAAACATTGAAAATCTTAAAATATAATAAAATTAATTATATCATATTTCAAGGTAAATATGTAAGATTATCTTTATTATTTAACTATTATCATAATTAAAATTATTTAATTATTTTATCGGAGTGAATTCGAGGGCCTAAACTTGCCCCTGTCAAAATCAAGATAGGGTCGAAATTTCCTTAAATCCAATCAAAAAGAGTATTCATACATTAAAGTCAATGCAAGAGAGGATTAGTACTCGTGAATTCAGGTTTAATTGTCATGTATGCTCCCCTATCTTTCACTTATTTTCACGTCACTCATCACATCTATCATTTATCTATCCCATTTTCTCATCTCTCTTTATGCAATTACACTCGCGGATCTGAAGACATCTATTTTTCTCTTCATTATAATATTAAGAGTTTGATGAATATCTAGTGTTAAAAAAACTACATTGTCATTTCAAGTTCAATAATATGCATGATTTATTAATAATGTAATTCCATTGAATTCTATTATTAAATAGGTGAGATATTTTTTTTTGGTGGAGTAAGGGCCTAAAAGGCCAGGAGAAACAAAAAAACTAAAATCTAAAGCCCACTTTGGAAACAGCTTCCAGAGCTATAAGAGAAGAAGTGTATCGTGGCAAAAAGAGGGAGGCTCTCAGAAACCCTAAGTTCTTCTGGCAGCTCAAAACCTTGCTTCGCGATCCGTCCCTGGAGATGTGGTTCCAGCTAACTCGAGAGAATCCCTTTGCAATATTGTGAATCCTCTTAACCAGAGTGTGCGAAGGGTGATGAACAAGGCAATCATCTTCCACAAATCGAAGAGCTTGAGTAAAATCCACTTCCACATAAACCCTCTTCCAACCTCTTTGATTGATAATTCGAAGACCTTTCAGAATCCCCCGAAGCTTCGTCTCCAAAATCGAACAAGGGCCCAGATTTTTAGCAAACCCTACCAGGAATCGTCCCCAATCATCTCTAAAAACATGATAAGTACTAAATTAATGATAAATTTCTATATAATTGCAGCACTTATCAAGGGTAAAATGTTAGATTTATTCCCCAAATTATCTCTTTTTAGTTTAAAATAAAGATCTTGTGATTATTTAATCTAAATTTGAATTTGATGCTATTTTGATAAGAAATCTATTGATTTTACAGATAAAGAGGAAAATTTTAAATGAAGAAACAAGATAGCATCTATTTGGATAAAGATTCTGCAGATAAAATACTAGATAGCAGCAGATAAGGATAGAATCAACAGTTATTTGGATAAAGATTCTGCAGATATAATACTAAATTCAAACACATGATCAATTAAAGATAGGATCAGCACAAGATCAAGTTAAAAAGAGGGAAATCAGGAAAGCGCAACAGATAAAAATGAGATCAGTAAGAGATCAAGATTGAAAAGAAGGAAATCAAGAAAGCAGAAAATGGTGATCTGCGCTCCACCTGCGCTGAGCGCAAGTGGAGCGCAGGAATAAAAATCCATTATGTTTCCTGCGCTTCATCTGCGCTGAGCGCAAGTTGGAGCGCAGGAACACGAAATTTGATTTCTGTTAGGATTCTTCAGATTTCCAGATAGCTTTCCAACTTCTATAAAAAGGACCTTTTGCAAAGATCGAGAGGAGACAGCGGAGCAGATCTGGAGCTAGAGAAAAGTGTGATAGTCTCTCTATTGGTTTGTAATGGCTACCATGAGTAGCTAAACTCTCCCATAGGATTGAATGTAGTCGATTCAAACCCCTATTGTTTTTGGATTCTCTTTGTTATCTATGAATCTCTATTTTTATAATATATTGGTGTTTTTACTTTGTTCTTAATGCTTAGCTTCCGCCTTTGTGCCGGAGTTATGATATAGTTTTATGGGGCGCACTGGAAGGTGGTTTTGTAAAATCAGGAGCGAGTTCTTGGGAGCCTAGGAATAGGGATCTTGAATTCTGATTTGGGTAAAAATTACTCAATAGAGTGAATACCTAGGAATAGGGTTCAACTATTGATAGCTATTAAAAACTGATCTTAAAGCTAGGCAATTCGATTAAGCAGCCAAGGAATTGGTGTTTAGGGGTTGTTCTAAGGATTTCATATTTGAGGGATCTTTATAAATGAATTTTATTTGGGCTTCAATAATTATAATTATAAATTCTTAGATTTCATTGGTTTCCAAATACAAGAAGGGTGCGATAGATGAAGTTCAATCTTAGTTCCAGTAATTTGCTCAACCTTATCCCAATTTATTATTCTTTCTTTTATTATTGCAAACTACTCAACAAATATCTTCTCTTGATAAGTGTGACCACTAGGATTTACATTGAACCGTTCCCTGTGGATACGACAACCATTTCACTTACTATTATACTATTGTGATTTTGATACGCTTGCCAGAATTTCAACACAACACCACCACAAGCTCTGATTGAACGTGTGTGGGAGAAGACACCATCAGAGTTTAGCTTTACCTAACCCGAAGGAGGAGGTTGCCAATTGATCTGCACAACTCTTCCCAGGTGCTCTTTGACTCTATTTATTGGATTCCTTATAGTCATCATAGCTGATTGAATCTGAGAGTTCAACTATAAATCCAAAGACAAGATCTCTGTGCAGACAATATCCATTCCGAGGCCGTTGCTATAAAGCTTCCAGGAGCCAAGCATTTAAAGATTGAGAGCTGTAGATTTTATTAAAAATTATAAATATTTATAAGACAAAGGGGAAAATATTTATAATCATCTTAAATTTCATTTCATCCCATTTAATCTTTAAATTCCTTCTATTGTTGAAATAGATTCTCTATTTATTATTAAAATAATTTAAGAATTTATTAAGATAAAGTGTAAAACGATAAAAGTTTAAAATGTCTATTTATAAAGGATAAAATGTTCCAAAATAGTTGTATGATATCTTTCCCGATAAAAATAAAAAAAAAAGTTCATATTTAACAATAATGACTTAACTTTAATTAAGATCCTTAAAAAAACTTATCTTTAAGTTAAAGAGATCTACTATAACATAAATAAAAATTTAAGAATTAGTTAAAATGAAATAGAAATATGAAATATCTATTTCCAAAAAAACATAAAATTTTAATATGAGATTTTATTTTTATCTCATATGTATAAGAAGGAGATCATCCAATCTTATTCTCGTGTCACCATGTCATTTTGTAAGGTAAACACAGGACACGAGATCGATTACAAGAATACACACAAAAATGCACCAACAAAGAAAATATATAATAAAAGGGGTCGAATGTAAATATATAATAATAATTTAAATTGCTAATTATTAAATTTAATATTTATTTTATTAATGATTGGCATTAAATCGATTTTCAGTTATTTTTATGAAATATTGATTAAAAAATAAAAATTCAAATCGATAATACCGTGTAATGTAAAAATTTTCACCTTCAACTTTAAATTGATATATTCTCAACGAAACTAGCATAAGTTGTATTGTAAATCCATATTTCCATGAAATTAAATTGAAATAATCATATAAGGACTATTTAATAAAAAATAAAATTATTCATTCAACCTTTATAACCAATAAAATGTAAGTTGGACTAGGTGAACCAAATTTTATGTGGTCCATCCTAGAATCATCCAGAGTAGAAGATGTAAGATTTGATTTTTCACACATACTTCCACGGAAACACTCCTAGTAAAAATATTCACCATTTCAAGTTGCAAGTTTTATACACAATCTTGAAAAAACAAATAAAAAAGCTCTTCAAATCACCCAAAAAACTCTCGTAGCCGGTAAAGGGGAGACTGCTAAAGCATTAAAGCATTTGCTTTACGCCTCCCATACTTAAAGAGCCTCAATTTTTTAATTAATAATATTATTAATTATAATATTTCTTTTTTATATTTTTTTTAAAAATTTATTCATTATTAATTGATAGAGGATAATTAAAAGTAAAGTTTTTTTTATGAAAATTAAGTTTTTCAATTTCATATAATTATTTCTTTTTAAAAATAGATTTCCCATTTTTTTTCAAAAAAACACAGGTATTTCATCTCTTAAAAATAGACCTCTTATTTATTAAAATAGACCCCTTATATTTTAAACTGCTTCAATCAACGAGGGTTGGTTCAAGTGGTCCATGCTTGATTCCCCTTAAGCAAGGTCTTGGGTTCGAGTCTTAAGTAGACGATACATGTGATTAAATATATAGATGTTCCCAGCTCAAACAGAATTGCCTCTCGTAAATGATACATGTGGTTAAATAAAAAAATGCTTCAACCTCCATATATTTTGGAGGCAAACTCTATTACCTCACAAGACTTACAAGAAATGATAACATTTTTCTCTCCACAACAAGACCCTTTCACATCTCTTGACTCTTATGCTTGGGTTACGGTAAGTGGGTAACCCATATACGACCCCTCTTTACTTTCACAACCCCACTTCAGTTTAGGATTTGATTCCTCTGTAGTTATTAAATTCATATTCTATTTCATTGTATATGGATGAATTAGTTAAATAAATGTGATCAGTAAAGTTCCGTTTGGGTGATATGTGAGTTTTTCAGTTTTTTATTTTTAAAAAAATTCAATTAAATTTTTACAATTTAAAATTAAAAATTAAAAATCATCTTTTATGTATAAGTGATTTTTAATTTTTAATTTTGAGTTGTAAAATTTTAATTAAAATCTTTTGAAAAGTAAAAAGTGAAAACTCACAACCCTATGTAATTAGTTTCATTAATTAATAATAAGCCAAGTTATAGGCTTTCATACATCAAAGTCCCATTATAGTTTCATACTCATGTATGTGATCGAAGTGTTAAGACAAGTCTAATACCGAGGTTTCCAGAGAAAAAAAAATGCCTGATCAAACGTGACTTTCAAATGCGATCATACGTGATCTTTAATTCTTAATTATATTGACAAAGTCAAACAATTGTTTCCTACTGATTGGGACATTCCCCAAACATAAAGGAATCAAAAGCCAGCTATCATAATACCAAATTAAGTTAAGATTAAATTTATATTAAATTTGTTTTACAAATGTACAGATAAAACACAAAAGTACCATTATCTTTTATTTAATTTTAATGTATTGTAATTTCAAATTAATAAAATAAAAAAACTGAATTTAATAAGCTTTTAAAAAAATTGCTTATCAAAAAAATAAAATCCTTAAAAATAGAAAAATGTGCTAACAAATATCATTAAGGTACTGATTTTAAAATAAAAATAAAATATTTTTATTAAAAATTATAACATTTAATATTACATATATAATAGAATAATTTTCACTACGATCTCAATGATATGAACCTTTAAAATTGAGGATAAGAATAAAAAAATTGAAAATTTTAACATTGTTGATATTAATCAAAATTGTCCATTTTTTTATTTCTTATTGGGCTCATATTATTAAACCATTTTTAATAATTTATATATATATATATATTTGATTTAACATTAAATCTTTTAATTTACTAATGCATGCAACTCCATAAATTTATATTTATCTATCTATCAAAATTCACTTGAACACAAAATTAAATATACATCATTATTATGAAGTTTTTAATTTAACAATTTAAATAACTATTATATTAAATATTTATTTTAATCCTTTTATAACATGATTGTATCGTCTGCCATTTGGTGATTAGCCATTAGCAACAATTAATTAGGATAAAAACTGAATGATTAATGGATTATTAACTAAATTAGTTTTAATGATGATTTTTAATAAAAAATAAAATAAATTTAACTAAAAGTATCTTATATTAAATAATTAAATAATTTTTAATCATTTTATCCATTAAATATTTTTTTTGTCTCGGAAGGTAAGAGAAAAAAAAGAGATATAAAAACATTACAAATATATAAATTAAAACTTATTGATTAGTTAAAAAACACAAAAATAAATGATATTTATGAAAAATTAAAAGTTATATGCACATGTTATTACTTTTTCTAACTTTCTTATTGTAATGATTTTATAAAATTAAATTAGTCTATGGGAGTTGTATCTCCTTCATATAATGATTTTTTTTTAAAAAAAAGCTATTGATTTAACTTTAACTTCAAGTATACCTTTTATTTTTTAGAATAAAATAATTTTTTATAAATATTTTTCAACTAATGACAATAAAAAAAGTGATGGGCAATCTTTAAATTATATTATGTATGGTTATATTTAGTAAACTTTATATTATATCATGAATAAATATTATATATTTTATTATTAATTAAAAATAACATGACGTTAAAGATTGAAAAATTTTATTGTTATGAACGACAATAAATATGTACATATTTTTCTAAAATTGCAAGCCATCATGGAGTTACATAAAAGATCATGTAATATACACAAGTATACGTTTAGTAAACTTCTGTTATACAATTATATTTTAAAATATTTAATTTTCAATAATAATCTCACTAAAGAGGTTGATAATCCTTTTTATTAAATATGATGAGAAATATTTAGTCTAGATAAAAATATTATTTAAAATGAATAATTAATTTAATGTAATTTCTCATTGTAATTAATTTTAATTATTTATTATGTTATATAATTAATAAAATTTTATTTTTAATATTTTTTTTATATATTTAAGTTACAATAATTTTTATGCATTTTTTAAAAATTACTCATAAAATATTATAAAAATATAATATAGATAAACCCATGCGTTCACAGTTCATGGGTATTATTTCTAGTTTAAACATTATCATGCTCGAACATTAAATCAAATATATTCCGCATATTGATAATGTTCAATCTTAACGCATTTAGTATAACCCTTAAAAGTAAACTCACCTAAATTTTTTCGTACAAACTGACCTAACAATATTAATAAAACTAGTAAGTAAGGAAAAGGACAGTACAAAGGAATTATTGATTGCATCTTGAAAGATGCCAACGCTAGTGCTGATCAGGGTTGATCGTATTTAATAGCTGTATGTGTAAGACTTATAATTAGACAATACATATTAAATCATCACGTTATAGAAAAATCAATGAATAAGATAGTATAGTTGCGGAGATATCCAACTCTTTATATCTTATCCTATTATAAATAAATAAAATATGCACCAAAAAGTCCTAGTAAATAATGACATTTTTTATACTCGATCTTTTGTTCTTTAAACTAATGAAAAATTGCAACGATATTTATAAAGAAAATGTAGGTTTAAATATATTTTTAGCTTCTAAAAAAATTGATTTTTCATCCCTATTAATTTTTTGTTATTTTGGTCCACGTTGTTAACTTCTTGTTAATGTGACTAATATAGTTGCCACATCAGCCTGCCATATTACACTACAAGAAATTTGTTATTTAGCGACGGCCTTATAGCGACGGTAATCAGCCGTCGCACATAGCGACGGCCACGTCGTCGCTAATGCGTCGCTACAGTATTAAATACATTGTTCAGTGTAATTAATACTTAGTGACGACCAAGCCGTCGCTACGTAGTGATGGTAGCGACGTCCAGGCCGTCGCTACACTTAAAAAAATTATTTTTTTCTAAAAATATTAAAATTAAGCATAGTGAAACTACATTAAAAATAAATTTAAATTTGGCGCACATTGAGGAAGTTTAAACATAGCGACGACTAGACGTCGCTACGTTAAATGCTGATACGCGTAAAACCCTTCCCCCTCCTCCATTTTCATCCTCCTCCTCCTTCCTCTCTTTTCCTCCCCTCCGGCCACCCCTTTGTTTCTGTCCCTCTCTCTCTTTTCATTCTAAAAAACTCACCGATTAAAAACTTCTCATCCTTCATAGGTTTGTTTTGAAACAATCATAATTCAAAATAGTTTCCTGTGGGTGGCTTTACAGCTCCTTCTCTCTTCATTCCTTCTCCGGCGTCGCAACTAGTAAGTTTCATAGTTTTAATTAATTTATTTTTAATTAATAATTTATTTATTTTATTAGTTTATTAATGTGATATAGATATTAGGTTATTAGTTTTAAACATTACTTTAGTAGGTATGTTGTTTATTAGTTTTATTAGTATATTGGTAATTATTAGTTTTATTAGATTTATAGTAATTAGTAAATAGTAGTTAGAAGTAATTAGTAAATAAAATAGTATTTATAAAGAGTAATTAATTAACTTAATTTATTAATTTGTAAATAGTATATATATAATTAATATTTATATAATTACTAATTTGTAAATAGTAATTATTTAATTTATATAATTAGTAATTAGTAATTTTAATTTACATAATTATTTATTTATATAATGTCTATAGTTTATAGGAAAAAATTAATGCCTAGGATGCATGGTAGATGTGGAGAGAAGATCTCACTGAGTAGAGAGAGGTCCATCTAGGAGTGTAATCAGGTCGGGTCGGGTTTTGGGTATTTTAGAGTCCAACCCAATCAAAGTGCATCGGTTTGGGTTGGGTCGAATTTACATTTTTTCACTGCTCAACCCGAACCAAACCAACCCGACATTCAACGGTTTGGATCGGGTCGGGTCTCAATTTTGAAATAAAATGTTGGTATTCTTAAATCTGTTAAAAAAAACAGGGTACTAACACCACCAACCCCACCCAAATCCTCCCCCACACCATGACACCCACTGCACCGCCACACCACTGCACCCACCGCACCACCAGCACCACCCAAATCCTCCCCCAGACCACGAAACCCATTGCACCGCACCACCCAAATCCTCGCCAACACCACTGCACCCACTTCGGTCACAAACAAATTAAATAGCGCGAACAACCGCCGAGTCGAACCAGCTGACAATAGATCTTTGCATCTGCAAGCAATGCCACCTGCAAGCAACAGAGAAAACAAAATCACGCGGAGGGAATCGCACAGACAGAGGGAATAGCACAGAGAAAATAGAATCGAAGTAAAGAGGGAGATAGAGTACATGAGAAACAGATCTGAGAAGAGGGGAGAGCGTGTCAAGAAGCAAATAGCAGAAGACGAAATGAGAGTCCAGGAGAAGTAGATCGGAGCGGAGAAGACAAAATCGCATGCAGAAAACGATGAAGAAGAAGCAGCTACGCTTGCAGATCTGAATCGTCGGCGACGATGGCGGTCATGAGCTCCCCTGGCTTGGAGAGGGGAGGGAAAATGGCGGAGATGAGCGACCATGAGGGGTGACTGGTGAGGGGATGGGGGAGGTGAAGCAGAATGATGGTTGAAAATGGTGAAGGTGAATGGGTAGTCACCATATCCTCTGCCTCCCACGCGTTAATGTGAATCAGCTACCCTTGGGTCGGGTTAGCTCGGTTTAATAAAAAGGGGACCCGACATCCGAACCGATGAAGATCGGGTTCCTCTCAAAATGACCCGACCCTCTCAAAATGACCCGACCCGAGATCCAATCCAACCCATTTTTTCCTCTTTGGTTCGGTTCAGGTCGACCCGATTGGTGGGTCGACCCGAACCCGCTTACACCCCTAGGTCTATCCTTCTGGGCGAGCTACGTGCACAGGCATTTCGCGCGATGCGGGAGAGGGCCAACCTCTCTCACTCTGATCAGTTGTCGGAGCATCCATCTACTTCAGCGGCTCCGGCGGCAACCATCCAGTCTTCATCTTCTTCTTCTTCCTCCCCTCCACCTTCTGCTCCAAAATTCGATGGAATGAGGTTCATCCCGACACCGGGATTAGGTCAGATGCCTCCAGTGGTTGAGGACGGTGTGCCTGAGCTAGACGCTGAGGACGTTCAGGATTAGATGGATGGGGACGCTGATCATGAGTCTGATGGGGAGCCAGTTCGGTTCCAGGATGCCAGCTTAAGCCGACCTCATGAGGTAGATGCTCAAGGTCGGGTTATTATCCGACCATTTGGCAGAGGGTGAGTTTGTTTATTTTTTTCTTCTTTAGAATTGATATTAATATTGAATATTTAATTGTTTTAACTATTAATATTGAATATTTTATTTTGCAGTTGGGTGCCTAACAACCCACCCATCGCAGCCATTGGTCATGCGATACGTTCTCAATTTCGGGGTCCTCACTACCTGTGGGAGGCCACCCCAAATGATGTAAGGGACATATGGTGGGAAGAGTTCATGGTAACCCTAAACACTTTAAATTTTTTCCTTAAGTTATGTGAATTTGTCATAACTTACCCTATTTTTATTTTGCAGAGCCGAGTTACTTGGGACCCTTCTCATGAGGCCCAAATCAAGAAGGTGTACAAGCATAGGGTTGCTCGTCGCATTCGAGATATAATGAACAAGGCCCGGAAGGCTAGGAAGAGGCCTACATGGTGTGGTGAGGAGGCTTGGGAGAGTCTTTTGGCCTACTGGGACGAGGCCCACGTAGCATTTAGTATTATTTTTATAATTTTAAAATTAATAAATAATAAATCCTAAACCCTAAATATTAAAATAAAATAAATAATAATAAATTTAATTTTAAAAAAAATTATCTTTAGCGACGACCTTGGCCGTCACTAAGGCCGTCGCTAGATAAAAATAAAAAAAAAAAAATAATACGTAGCGACGACCATGATTTTAGAGACGACTTTAGCGACGGTGTGGCCATCTCTACGTAGAGACGACTTACTTTGCTCGTCGCTATTGTATTTACGACGAGCTCTATAGCAACGTCCATGTGGTTGTTGCTAAGCCGTCACTACGTAGCCTGTAGCGGTGGCTTTTCGCTTGTAGCGACGGCCTATGGCCGTCGCTAAAAGGCATTTTTCTTGTAGTGTTAACTCTCAACTCACAAATAAGCTCTATCCTATACTCTCACTCACTGGATTAATCTCTCATTTCTTCTCCCCCGCCTCCCCAACCCCAATTTCTAAGTTGGAGAACACTTATAATCTTTGTAGTTGCTGGCAAACTTGGTGGAGTTTTTCATGGTGGTTTTCAAATCATTAATGTTGATAGCTGTATATTTTTAATTTTAAATTTCAAATATGTATCTTAGAAGGATTAGGTAGTTAAGATCAAGATCAGATTTACCATAACTGATCTTATCTTATTCTTCATAAGGTAGTTAAGTTTAAGATCAGATTTATCAGAACTAATCTAATTTTATCTGATCTGATTCTCCTTTATTTTCTCTCTATCTTATCTTTAGATTTATTTTGTAACCAGGTGGTTAGGATATCTCCTAGCCAGCTCTGCCTATATAAGTATTTCATGTAATTCTGATCATATAGAATAAAAATATCATTTTTCTTCTCCTAAAACATGGTATCAGAGTTTTGGCTCTGATCTTGTGTTTGCCTAGCATGTCTTCCGCAAATTCTAGAGATGTTGAAACTGCACCATCATCACCAGGAGAAGATCGGGCATTCCAAGCCTCAAATGTAGAAAACATGGAGCATAAGGGCAACTCTAAGACACTTCCTTTTACTATGGAACAACTGGAGCACTTGTATAAGCTTTTTCCAACTAAAATGTCAGTTAATCCATCCTTTTATCTAGCCCAAAAAGGTATTTCCTTTTCTGCTGTTCTTCTTAGTACAAAAAAAATTCTAAAGCTCCATGGATCATTGATTTTGGAGCTTCTGACCACATGACAGATTGTTCAAAACCATTTTCTACATATAGTCCTTGTGCGAGTCATAAAAAGGTGAAAATTGCAGATGGTACCTTTTCTACTATAGCTGGTGTTGGTTCTATTCCTATATCTAAATATCTAAGCCTGCACAATGTTCTTCATGTCCCAAATTTGTCATGTAACCTTTTGTCCATTAGTAAATTGACACATGATCTAGATTGTTTGACCATTTTTTACTCCACTTCTTGCAAATTTCAGGAATTGGGTTCAAGGAGGATGATTGGCAGTGCTAAGGAGGTTGATGGACTCTATCTCTTTGAAGATGAAGATGTTTTTAAGGAAAAATCTCAAAGTAACTGTCTCAACTCAGTTTCTGTTCATGATGATGAAGAAATAATGTTGTGCCATTGTAGGCTAGGTCACCCGAGTTTTTCGTACTTGAAACATTTATTTCCTGAACTTTTTAAAAATAAAAATCCAAGTATGTTTTCTTGTGAAGTTTGTCAACTTGCAAAGTATCATCGTTCCTCTTATTCTCCTCAATCTTATAAAAAATCTAGTCCTTTCACTTTAATTCATAGTGATGTTTAGGGACCTAGTCAAGATCCTACACCAAATGGAAAAAAAAATGGTTTGTCACATTCATAGATGATCATACAAGATTAACATGGGTTTATTTGATGAAAACAAAATCTGAAGGTGAGAACATATTCAAAACAATTTTCCATATGATACAAACTCAATTTCAGGAAAAAAATCAAAGTATTTCGAAGTGATAATGGGGGGGAGTATTTCAACAAACACCTAAATAATATTTTCCTTGAAAATGGTATCATTCATCAAAGCTCTTGTGTTAACACTCCACAACAAAATGGAGTGGCTGAAAGGAAAAATAAACACACATTTGAAGTTGCTCGGGCTTTGTTGTTTCAAAATATGGTATTGAAATATCTTTGGGGTGAAGCAATCTTAACTGGAACATATTTGATCAATAGGATGCCTAGCAAAGTTTTAAATTTCAAAACTCCTTTTGATGTTTTTACAAATATTTTTCCAAATAATAGACTCTCATGTGCTTTACCTCTGAGAATATTTGGGTGTACTATTTTTGTTCATACTCATGAACCAAATCAAAGTAAACTTGAACCTAGAGCAAAAAAGTGTGTATTTATTGGCTATGCTCCCAATAAAAAAGGATATAAATGCTTTGATCTCATTTCCAAAAAAACCTTTGTTTCTATGGATGTTACTTTTTTTAAAAAAAAAAAAAACTCCTATTTTTTCAAAATCATCTTCAGGGGGAGAAAAAAGGAAGATGCTATCCAATATGTTCAAACTTTACAAAGTTCAGAATTTTCAGTTTTAGATTCCTTGCGTAGAAAAGGAAGTTCAGAGACTCCAAACAAGGGTGAACCAAGTCATCAAAATAAAGACAACATTCCAAGATCTGTTTTGATTTCAAAACCTGCTTTAGAAGAAACTAAAATCATTCCTAGATCTATGTTAATTTCAGAACCTATTTTAGAAATTGAAATATCAAATTTACAAGTTGTGCCAAATTCTGAAATTATTGAAATTGAAAAAATGAGACAGTTACAATGGGTAATAAGGGTGTAAAACCCCTTGATCTTGTTTGCTCCAGAAAGAAAAACTCTCAAAGAATAGAGCCAAATAATCCTCAAGGCTGCCATGAATCCAAGGACCCATCACCATCAGGTAACAATTTTTCTAATTCTGTCCAGCCTGTTCAAACTATTACTGAACCTGTCCCTGATGATTCTGACCTTCCTATTGCTATTAGAAAGGGTATAAGATCATGTACAAAGCATCCTATTTCAAATTTTATGTCATATGAAAACTTGTCCCCTTCTTTTTGGGCTTTTACTTCAGAACTGACAAAAACAGAAATTCCAAAAGATATACATGCTGCTTTAAGGGTTCCTAAGTGGAAGGAGGTTGTCTTGGAGGAGATGAGAGCCCTGGAAAAAAATCAGACATGGAGAAAAGTGGACTTGCCTAGAGGAAAGATGGTTGTGGGGGTGTAAATGGGTGTTTACCATCAAGTATAAGGCAGATGGATCTATTGAGAGATACAAAGCCAGGTTAGTTGCTAAAGGCTTCACTCAGACTTATGGTATTGATTACTCAGAAACCTTTACTCCTGTTGCGAAGTTAAACACTATTATAGTTCTTTTGTCATTAGCTGCAAATTTAGACTGACCATTACAACAGCTAGATGTGAAGAATGCATTTTTAAATGGAGACTTGGAGGAAGAAGTCTACATGGATGCACCCCCAGGTTTTGAATCACATTTTAATAAAAAAGTTTGCAGGCTTCAGAATCCCTCTATGGATTGAAACAATCACCTAGAGCCTGGTTTGAGAGATTTGCCCAGTTTGTTAAGAAACAAGGGTATGCTCAATGTCAAAGTGACCATACAATGTTTGTAAAACATTCTTCTGGAGGAAAAATGGTTGTGCTAATTGTTTATGTGGATGGCATTGTGATTACTGGAGATGATTTCAGTGAAATAAACAAGTTGAAAGCTTCCCTTGCAACTGAGTTTGAGATTAAAGACCTCGGGTCCTTAAAATATTTTTTGGGGATGGAGGTTGCAAGATCAAAGAAAGGAATTGTTGTAAAACAAAGAAAATATATTTTAGATCTTCTCAAAGAAACTAGGATGATGGGTTGTAGGCCAGCTGAAACTCCTATAGATCCTAATAGAAAACTAGGAACTGAAGACAAAGGAGATCCCGTAGATACAGTTCGGTACCAAAGATTAGTGGGAAGATTGATTTATTTATCTCATACTCGGCCAGATATAGCCTTTGCAGTAAGTTTAGTGAGTCAATTCATACACCCACCACATGAAGAACACCTTGAGATAGTTTACAGGATTTTGAGGTATTTAAAAAGTGCTCCAGGCATAGGACTATTTTTCAAGAAAACTGGGCAGCAAGGCATTGAAGTGTTCACAGATGCGGATTGGGCTAGATCCATTACTAACCGAAAGTCAACGTCTGGCTATTGTACATTTGTTTGGGGAAATTTGGTTACTTGGAGAAGCAAAAAACAAAATGTTGTGGCCAGAAGTAGTGCAGAGGCTGAATATAGGGCAATTGCACAAGGTGTTTGTGAAATTATGTGGCTTAACGAAATTCTAGAAGAGTTACAGCTTCATATGACTCTTCCCATGAAGTTGTATTGTGATAACAAGGCTGCAATTAATATTTCCCAAAAACCAGTTCAACATGACCGGACCAAGCATGTAGAGATCGACAGACATTTTATAAAAGAGAAAATGGATTCAGGCCTAATTTGCATGCCATTTGTTCCCACTTCACAGCAAGTTGCAGACATTCTTACAAAAGGATTGTTTAGACCTAACTTTGAGTTCTTTGTAAGCAAGTTGGGCATGTTGGACATTTATGCACCAACTTGAGGGGGGTGTTGACAACTGTATATTTTTAATTTTAAATTTCAAATATGTATCTTAGAAGGATTAAGTAGTTAAGATCAAGACCAGATTTACCATAATTGATCTTATCTTATTCTTCATTAGGTAGTTAAGTTTAAGATCAGATTTATCAGAACTGATCTGATTTTATCTGTTCTGATTCTCCTTTATTTTCGCTCTATCTTATCTTTAGATTTATTTTGTAATCAGGTGGTTAGGATATCTCCTAGCCAGCTTTGCCTATATAAGTATTTCATGTAATTCTGATCATATAGAATAAGAATATCATTTTTCTTCTCGTAAAACTACAGTTAAGAATGAAGTCAGTAGTGGTTGAATTCAACTCCTTGAAAATTGTCTAAGTATGTCTCTTGGTCGGTAATGGCAACACTGAGCCAAGTTCTAATGTCATTGATGGTGGTGGCATGAGGGATCTTTCCGGCCCCAACGAGCGAGGAAGTGGATTCGTGCAAGCGATGGATGGTGTCATTGGAAGTGGAAGTGGCTCAGAGGTGTTGGGATAGGTTGGATAGGGCGTGGATGGCGACGCGAAGGGAGAGGTCGAAGAGAAGAATTGGGCCGGAAGTGTTGGAGTTGGGGAGTGGAGAGGCTGGAGAAGCAGAAATTGGGGTACATTGACATTACACACCACCTTCAGTGAGGACAAGATAGAGTTTGAGTTGTCTTTATCTGATGGGGATTTGTGCGATACTGACAGTGCTTGCGACTACGGCGACGGTGACGACCACAAGTGGGGCTAATGTTTTCTTCTTTGATGTTAAAATGAGAGATTGAGTCCAGGAATGAGTATGAGCTTATTTTTTTAGTTTAGGGCTAGTGTGACATTATGTTAGCCACATCAGTTTGAAGTTAATGGCAAAAACTAAAAACACTAATAGAAAATTTAATAGGGATAAAAAATAAAAAAAATAGGGACTAAAAGCAAAAGAACCTATATTTATAGGGACTAAAAACATATTTAAGTAAAAAAACATTTCACGAGCTTCATGTATATGCAATTCATAACGTCGATCTATTTCCCTCTCGTACTCTCTCTTTTATATATCTTTATATATATAAATGAAAGAGAGTGAATAGTCATATTTTCCCGCCAAAAAGGAGGTTAAATCTGTCAATATATATTTTAGTAATTTTTTAATTTAAAATAACTTATTTCAAATTTTATTTAGTGGGTTTGGAAATTGTGAATGGGTTGCTACTCAAATTAGTGGTATCTATTCCGTAAAAAATGGTTGTATCTACACCAACATTCTTTAGGAATTAATTAGAAAAAACTATTCTCTCTTTCTCCCATAAAACCTATTTCTTCTTCCTTTTCTTCCTCTACCTCCCCCTGTTTCAACAGCAATAGCGCTGCTCCAGGACATCTTCATTGTCTATTTTTTTTTCCACCGAGAACACTTTATTGTCTCATTAGCATCTTCAGCCATTTATTTGCCTTTGTTTTCTCCTTTTTTGGCTCAGAAGATTAAATAGAAGAGATAAAACTCTCACTTTGTATTAAAACACTCAAGTGAATTTGATTGATTAATACACTAGTTGAAGGGAATCAAGTATGTGGTCAGGGTGCAGCGGAATAAATGGATTTCCTCCCTTGTTATGATCGTTAATGCGAAAACACGAATAAAGGCATAAAAGGCATGAAACATAATAACATACCTTATGAGGATTGTAAACGAGGCAATAGCAGCCACGTCTCTAGAGGTGTCCACGCCAACAGCCAAACTAGGAAACCCTCCTCAACTCTGCTAGTAGCGTTTAGAGAGTAAGAGCGACTGCTCATGTGTACAGGATAATTCATCTTATGCTATGTTTATAGAGTGTTGGCTAGGGTTTAACCCCTCACTATATTAACCCTAACATATATGGGTCTGGCTCATTATGTTATAATCCTAATCAAATTAGAATTAATATCTTTCCTAGCGGCTTATTGTATGCGTGTGACCCAATAGGCTTTTAATATTTGGTTATGATATTAAAATAAAACCCTTTTATATTTAATATCATAAATAGTGAGCGGTATCTAGCAATACATCACTACTACCCAAATATTGAGAATGTCAACAACTTTTGACGAATCCTATTTTATGATAATTTATATGAACTGTCCCTTTGTCCAAATATCTAATTGAACACAAGGGCATGGAATGTGTCAACCTTGTATAGTTCAATTTATGTTTTCTTGATCCCCAAGTAGACTGTACAAAAAATAAACATCTCATGTTTATCCTCCTGAGCATGGCCATGCATTTTGCAGTCTCACTTTATCAAGAGGCCTACAGATATAACTCCTGTTACATAGGAGGGACAAATCCCATCCAGGTCACTCACATCCCACCACATAATTTATTATATGTCCAAATACCAACTTTATGATCACCTTGTTACAGGCAACGTTTGATGAAATTTAAAACATATAATTCTTATGTAGGAATCGTAGTGATTTCAGGTCAAAGGACTTCATATAACATTTATCAATTTAAAAAACGTTCATGACACTTATGTAACAATCCATGCAACGTTCTTAAGGTGGGTTTGTCCAGTACACTATTACTCTTAATATGTACTTATGTGAGCACATGATATATCATATCCATGATCCGTGAGATGTGATCATCAATGAACCCACATACTAGTCTAAATGCATCTTTGTCCTAAGATGATACTTGACCAGGGACTATTTTAAGAATAGTTCTTCATAAGATCTCACAATCAAGTCATCTACTTGATTTCTTATGAAGTTTGAGCTTACTATTCTAAGGACATTAATTGTAATCTTAAAAGTATGAATTGCCTTATAAAATAATATGATACATGTGATGGATGTTTCAAAAACATATAAGTCTATAGTGAATATACTAACACTAGTATGCTCTCATATTTATATGGGAGAGCTGAATAGAAGTGTATAAAATAGCACCGAAAGGCTATAACCTATTGCTACATGTATAGCTCATAAATCTTGACTATATAGCTATCATATTTGACTTATGCCATGCTCTGTTTCATGGCACCGAAAGCTGCCATGGCTTGTTCTGTTTCATCCTCCCCGGGTTTGACAAGACTCGCCCTCGAGTCAGACTCTACTTCATCGTCTAAGTATGGTGAAAGGTCTGCAATGTTAAAAGTGGCAAAAACTCCATAGGAACCTGATAGCTCTACTTTGTAAGCATTATCGTTGATCTTCTGCACAACTTTGAATGGACCATCAGCTCTAGGAGATAACTTGACATTTGGTTGATTCGAAAATCATTCCTTTAGCTAGTGAATCCATACCAAGTCTCCAACTTTAAAAGTTTGCAATCTTATATGCTTATCATGTTGAGGCCATTTTGGTATCACATCTGGATATTTAGCGAGTAGTTTATTCAATCTCTGGTGGAAGGATAATACCCTCAGTTGATTCAAGTAGTAGTATGAGGCTCATGGCTTAGGTTTCTTCTTTTGCTACCTTGAAGTGTTCCTTGGTGACTAAAGACACCAATGGTTTTGTTTCCTTCTTGCCATGGTTGAATTCACTGGGTTGCAGATGTGTTAACTTGATCTTCGCTCCATCTTTCACAAGGGAGTAAGTATTTGCATGACCATTATACAAAGCTCGACGATCATATTACCAGGGTCTCCCAACAAGAAGATGACATGCATCCATTGGAATAACATCACACCATACTTCATCTTGATATTTCTTTCCTATTGAAAAAGACACAAGGCAACTTTTAGAAACTTTTACCTCTCTTCCCTTGCTGAACCACTGTAACTTATAGGGGTGTGGATGACTTTGTGTTGGTAGCTTCAACTTCTCCACCATGTAGTTTGATACTACATTCTCACAACATCCACTATCTATGATAACATCACACACTTCTCCTTGAGTAGTGCAACGGGTGTGGAAGATGTTATACCTCAACCAAGGTTCTTCTTTTGCTGGTGCGGTGTGTAGGCTTCGTCTAAACACCAATGATTCACCATGATCAACAATGGTGAATTCTTTATCATATAATGGTTCTTTTTCATCAAACACCGACTCTTCATCTTCTTCAGATGCTTCATGGACTTCTTCTTCAATAATGGTGACAATTTTGCAATTTGGACAATCAGAAGCTATATGGCCAAATCCTTGACATTTGAAACATTTGGTTGCTTTTGGTTGGTCTCTTTGGTGGGCTTAGAAGGGGTTTTGTTGGATGGAATAGGTTGTTGGGTTTGTGACTTATGGGTGTTTGTAGGGTTCCAGGAGGAGGAAGGTTGGTATAAGGATTTCCTGGTTAATTGTTTTTCATTTCGGATGGCCATACGAATAACACCATCTAAAGTCCAACATTGCTGAAGTTGGACTTGGTGGGAAATATCTGTGTTCAATCCTCCAAGGTAACAAGCTATTGTTTGCTCTTCCTTTTCTTGGATGTCACATTTCATCATGGGCTTTTCAAATCCCTTGTATACTCTTCTATGGACTGGGTCTTTTGCCGCAAGTTCTGCAATTGAATAAAATTATCTTGATAATAATGTTCAGGTAAGAACTTACGTGTAAGCTCGTGACGCATTTTCTCCCACGTCTTGATCGTACTCTTCCCTTCACGCTCACACTTCTTCTTAAAATTTTCCCACCATATGGAAGCATGCTTTTTCAGCTTGACCGCAACAATCTTGACTTTTTGATCCTCAGGAACATCCTTAAACTCGAATACTTGTTCAACAGTTTGAAACCGATCAACAAACTCATCAGGTTGGAGCCTACCTTCGAAATCTGGAATCTCCACCTTAATGTCACTACTCCGGAATTGTTGTTTCCGAGAGTGATGGTTGTCAGTGTATGGGGAATCACTTTCATCTGATTCTCCTTCTAAACGTCTTCTTTGTTCTTCAATTTGGGCTTGTTGAATTTCAACAGTGGCTTGAAGTTGTTGAAGTTGACGCATCAATTCCTCCATCTCAATTTCATGGTAAGGTCTTTGTCTTTGTGGCATTTTGTAGGTTAAAAGTAGGCTAGGTATGTATTTGGGGTTTTAAGGGCAAAATAAAAATTTGGAAAATTTTGGGGCAAAAAGAAAATTTTCAAAATTTTGGTGCTAAAAGGTAATTTCGAAATGTTTGGGGGTAATTTTGTAATTCTAGAAAATTGTGGGGTGAAGTTGAAATTATAGAAAGTGTAGGGGTCAAACTGCAATTTCAGAAAAGTTATGAGTTGAAATGGAAATTATTGAAAATATGGGGGTAGAATTGAAATTACTAAGAGTTTGGATGACGTGGCAAGTGGGACAAGTGGCTAGATGTGATAGGGTTGACGTATCAAAATTGACACCTCAGTGCTGACATGGCAGCTGACGTGGTCGTCTTCAACCTCTGATTTTCCGGTGATCGGAAAATGGTTTTCCAACAACGACGCGGTGGTTTCTGGTGACGACACAGTGGTTTCCGGCGAAGACTAAACTCACTATTCCAACGTTTTTCGACCTTCTGAACACGATGGCGGTATCGATTTTCCGAGAAAATGACTGGAAACTGGACTTTTAAGGGTGGCAGCCGTGAACACCTCTTAAAAACTCCAAATTCTCACCAATTTCGGACACTCTTTCTCACTTAAACTCAACACCAAAATTTGAAACCTTGCTCTGATTACCAAAATGGCTCAGAAACCTAAAGAGAAGAGAGAAAACTCTCACTTTGTATTAAAACACTCAACTGAATTTGATTGATTAATACACTAGTATGCTCTCATATTTATATGGGAGAGCTGAATAGAAGTGTACAAAAATAGCATTGAAATGCTATAACCTGTTGCTGCATGTATATCTCATAAATCTTGACTATATAGCCATCATATTTGACTTATGCCATGCTCTGTTTCATGGCACCGAAAGCTGCCATGGCTTGTTCTGTTTCATTTTTCTTCTATCTCTCGACCGCGCTATGGTGGGGGTAAGTTCTTCTTTCCTTTCTTCTCTCTCTGTCTCTTTGATATTTTACTGAGACCGAAATTACTCTCTTGCAAGGAGGTGGCCGTGGTATGAATAAGTGGGTGTGGGGCACGGCCTGTAGAAATGCGATGGCCTGGTGGTGTAGCGGCTGTGACGGTGGTCACAATGGTGGCCGCAAATGGTAGGTTTTCTCTTCTCTGTTGTCACGCCTACTTACGGCAAAACCCTAAACCCTTTTGTCCATGTTTTGTCTGATTCTTCATCGATCTTCTTTTTCTAATTTTCGTTTGGTTTTTGATTGCTTGAGATGCAATGTTGTTGGGCATTGGAACAATTTACATTATCCTTTGGAGATTATTGGACGAGAAAGGTAAAGGATTCTATACAGTATACCCCTGTTCTCGATGTTCAACAGGGTATTGGGGTTTAACCGGGTATTAGTGTTCTATTTAGAGGTGTTTATGCTTTTCTTTTCTTTCACATGAAAAGTATAGTAAAGTTAAAATACCCCATAATTCCTGCGCCTTATTTCCACCCACCATTTGTCACTGCTCTGCTCTGAAGCCTCTATCACAGGCCGTTAAGTCCAAATGATTCAAGCACTTAAAAATTTCGGAGTTAGCCTATGCAATGTTTATAAAATTTACAGCTGAGCCTATGGTTCTATCTTATTCACATTTCTATTTATTCTTCCATTGATATTATTAGGTGGATTTTGGAGTGCTTGGATTTAATCTGGACTGATGGGCAAAGTGACGAGGTGCAATAAAGGGAATCCAAGTGACTAAAATCGATGGGTGGTTCAAATAAAAAAGCACGTCCATGAAACTCAGAAGGAAACAAATGAAGGAAAATATGTTTTAATAAGGTATTAAGGTATATCACGTTTGTTATATGTACTAATCTAAGTCAGTATATTATATTATTGTTTAAGTTTTTTATAAAAGTTTGTATGAATAATTGATATAATAACAATATATATATGAAGATAAATTTCTTAGTATTTTATATATTTTATAATGAACCTTATTTTAATTGATATAACAATAACAATAATAATATCAAGATAAAAATAAGCCCTATTTCATTTCTTTTGTGTTAGTTATACAAATGTAATGAGTGAAATAAACCTGTCATTTCTTTTAAACTTTCTAACATTGCAATAGAAGTTCCATGCTTTTGCTTTAGTTTTAGTTTTAGTTTTTTTATCCATTAAAGAAAATCCATTATTTTTTTAAGAACTCTCTTTGTTTTTTTTTTTTTGCCTTAATCTTATGTTTGTAATTTTATCTTCCCATTTTCTTCCATGTATTATACTATTGAAACTTAAATGATTGCTTATGTCCATCTTTATTTGGTTTGAGTTTTTTTTCTTTTTATGGTTGACAATGATGATAGAAAGATTGAAAATACTAGAAAATTTCTTTACTTGGTGTTGCAGCACCTTAAATATTTTGTAAAATTTCACTTGACAGGAAAATTAGTTTTGTATTAGTTTTTTTAGGTGGAATCTAATTGTCATGAGAAAAGACATAAATACATTTATGCATTCACGTGTGTATTAACTTCTTTGGTTAACTTCATTGTTTTCAATGACTCAATTTGTAGAACAATTTTAATTTTTCAATTTGCAGTAAAATTTTGTATCGGTTCATATCACTTCAGTTTTTTTCCCCTTTCATTTCCATTTCTACTTGAAACATTGTAATAAATTGAGATGCCTACTTTTCTTGCATTCCTTTATAAGCAATAATGTATTCCTAATGGCAATCACTTGCTCAATTTTCACTGCAAAAAGGTATCTGAACATGTGTAAGTTTGCATAAGGGCTGGCATTATAAATAATCAATTTGGTTTTTTGACCCATGATATATATATATATATATATTTTAATTTGTTGAAAACAAGTACTATCTTTGTTTCAATTTAGTGCTTTAGTTATAAAGCAGGTCTATTAAGGTAGTTTTATGTTTTTTTATGTGAATTAGAGAGGATTGAATAATTCTAAAATCCTCTAAAACCGTCATCATATATGTAAAATAATTAACTAGACTATGATATGTATATGAATTGGTTACATGCTACCTTGCAACATCTGTTTGAATTAATTGTTTTGTATCATTCGCAAATCTAATCCAATGCCTTTTGTACCCTTTCAGCCTCCTCAAAACATTCTCCAGCCAACTACCTCATCATCTTCTGACCATTCTTCTACATGCAAGTAGAAAATGATGATTCTGCTTCTCCTCAAGCATGTTGTTTCTCTTTTTTTATTGATGACAAAGGGGGAGAAGTAGTAATGTAGTAGGGCTATTACATGATTGTTGATAGGTTGTTAGGCTATTAATTCTAATTTGTGAATGCCTCTTTGTGAAAATCTCTTGATTAATGACAATTGAATGTACTGCTGGAAAATTCACATGAAATGAATTGATATTGTTTGCAGCATCTGTTTGAATTAATTGTTCTGTATCATTTGCAAATCTGTTTGAATTAATTGTTCTATATCATTCGCAAATTTAATTAACTTGAATTGATTAAATGCATATCACATTGAAATACATATCTCCTGAAATCCAAGCATAAATTCAGGGGGAGCCTTTGATATGTTTTATCAAAAATCAGAATCATACAAGTTAAACTTTGAGAAGTTGTCATCATCAAAAGTTGGGAGATTGTAAGGTCCAAGAATCCTCCAATGGTGTTTTCATAATGACAAGCTCTCAAAATTCACCTAGTATAATTTTGATTAAAAAGGGTACTAATGATTTCACTTGAGTTTGTCTTAAGAAGATACAGACAGAGAGATTACAAAAGATTTTATTGATATTCTTAAAGGACATTGTTCAGAAGAAACGGTTCAACACTCTTCAAAGAATGATTCTGCAAATTATCAAAAGATGCTTTCACATTGTATATGTGTTATAATTATAAAAGAAAGCAAGAAAGTCGTTGAGAAAAATTATAATAAACATTCTGTCAAAATGCCAAGAGAAACACTCTTACAGAAGAAGCAAACTGAATTAAAGAAGAATCTTTGTTCAAGAATGCAAGATATACAAGAAGGATATCAGATCACAGGAGATTGAAATTGAAATTTAAAAGGGAACTGTCCAGAAGAACAATATAAAAATACTGACAGAATCTTAGAAGCAAAATTCCCTATCAGGAGGTCTGCAAAAGAAACAATTCTCTGTAAATCCACATTCTCTAAGTTTCCTTGGGCTGCAGTTGATGAAATCCATTCTTTAATTATTCCTTCATCTTTAAATGTCTCAAAAAACCCTTTTCCAGAAGAAAGAGGGTTGTTTTGAAGAAGGAATTAAAATCTGCAGAAGAAGCATCTTCCAGAAGATATGACCAGTCAAGGGACAACTCCTACTTTAACAGCTAGAGCTTCAGCACCTTCCCCAAGACTTTCCAACGACTAGAAGTCTGCCCTTGCCTATAAAAGGAAGCCTTCTCTTCATTGAGAGACATAGAGCACCAGAAGAAAGGCATATTGCTTTGAAATTACCATCTCTACCTTCTAGAAGATTTTCTCTCTCTTCAAATCACAAATCTTGAGTCAAATAGCTCTGAAAGGTAGAAAGGGAGAGTACTGGCTCAATAATTCTCTTCTGTGCAAACTCTGATTGTAATTTTATCCCTATATTTCTGTATTTACAATTTCCATCTTCTGTAAAGCTCTCAAGAACAACATAGAGAGTGTTAGTTCTTCTTGAGAGGGGTTATTCTGTATTTGCAAGTTGTTGTGAGCATTAAAACTTGAAAAGAGAAACCTAGGAGGCAAGAAACTGTAGAAGAAATCTGTGTACTGTCTAAGCTGTAGAAGCTACAGAAGAACATTGTGGAGAGCCTGAAGAGGCTGCAAAAAAAAATACTAGTGGTAAGGAGTACCCAAGAAGCTTGTGTAACTAAGTTGACATAAGGAAAATCCTACTGAGTGTAGCGACTGGATGTAGCCTGAAAAGTTAGAGGTGAACCGGTATAAATTTGTGTTTGTGCTTTCTCTTTTCCTTACCTTCTCTATATTGATTGAACTATTTAACATTGCATCTGCATAAAACAATTTTGGAATCTATCTAATACCTAAGTAAGTGATACTCCAAGGTTCCATCAAAGTGAACCATATTTTTTGCATCATATAAACTGTCATTGAATAACTATACCTTTATTGATATTAATCTTCTAATATTTAGCCAAGTAATACTTGAGCAAGAAAATATTAGAAGAAATTGTAGAAATTATAAAGGAATCACAATTCTACCCCCTTCTTGTGATTGCAATATTTACTTCAATTGGTATCAGAGCTTGCCTCTAGGGTTGAACTCACTTAACAATGTGAGAGGAAAAAGATCAACAAGGAAATTTGGTGAACCATGGAGCTGGAATGTTCACACCAAAAGGATCCTCCACAAATATACCACCTGCATTTGATGGAAAAGATTGTTACTATTGGAATAACAAGATGAAGCTATTCTTAGAATCCCAAGATATTGATCTCTGGGATATTGTTGAAAAAGGAAACTTCATCCCTGTTATAAAAAGAACCAGAATTCTAGCCCAACCAAAGGAAGGAGAATCTGTAATTGAAGATGAGCCTACACAGTTAAAACAAAAGAAGAATGGACCTTAGAAGATAAGCAGAAATATCTTCTAAATTCCAAAGCCAAAATTTTCCTTCTGTGTGCTCTTAGTATAGGGGAATATGATAAAGTAGCTGGATGTGCTACTGCCAAAGAAATCTGGGATACTCTCAAAATAGCTCATGAAGGAACTGATCAGGTGAAAGAATAAAAAATAAATATTTTGATTTATCAATATGAAATGTTTAATATGCCTGAGCATGAGCCAATTGATGAAATGTTCAGTAGATTCACAGTCATTATAAATGACTTAAAATTTCTTGGTAAAAGCTACACCAACCAAGATAAAGTAAGAAAGACACTTAGGAGTCTTCCAAAAATTTGGAGACCTAAGGTAACAACAATTCAGGAAGCTAAAGACCTTTCTATTTTAAAGTTAGATGAGCTTCTTGGATCATTGAAAGTTCATGAGCAAGAACTCATGGATGAATTACCTTTAAGAAGAAGCAAAACAATTGCGTTAAAAGCTAGCACATCAAAAAGGGCTAGCACAAACATGAATTCTTCAGAAGAAAAGGAAAATGAAGATAAAGAATCCACCTTTGGAAATGATGATGAACTTGCCTTCATTTCTAAAAGGATTTAGAGAATGCTAAGAATAAAAGGCAAAGGAAAAAGATACTTCAACTTCAAAAAGGAAGGACAGAAGTCTGACGGAACCAAAACACCGATCATATGTTTTGAATGCAACAAACCAGGACACATGAAAGCTGACTGTCCCCAACTAAAAAAGGATCCTAAAAACCTTCAGAAGAAGAAAAGGGCAATGAATGCTACATGGGATGACTCAGGCAGTTCATCATAAGATGATACAGAAGAAAAGACAACAAATCTATGCCTTGTGGCAGGAAAAGAAGAAGAAGAGGTATTTGATTCTAACTCTCCTACCTATAGAGAATTAGAAGATGCTTTTGAAAATTTACTATCTGATTCACATACACTAGCTCAAAAATGTGCATTGCTTAAGGCTCAATTGACCAAAACACAAGAAGAAAAAGAAAAACTAAAAAGTGATAATGAGAGGCTGTTTAAGACAAATCATTGTTTACAACAATCTCATTTCAAACTTTCTGAACAGTTAAAATCACACAGGTTAGAACCTTTTGAAGAAGTTAATATTAAAAATGACTTACTATAGAAAGAAAATAATTCACTAAAAACTAGGGTCAATGAATTACAGCAAGACTTAAGCAATTTTGTAAAAGGAACTAACAATTTAGAAAAACTTATTGGAAATCAAAAGGGAATGTTTGATAAATCTGGTTTAGGATATAATCAATCTAAAAAACCAAAAGTATACAAAAATATGTTTGTTCCGGCTAAAAGGCAACTTCCTAAATGTTCACGGTGGAACAAAATTGGACACATAGTTCAGAATTGGTACAAGAAAAAGGGAAGCTTCAAAAGAAAGGTATCTAACCAATCAGAATCCAATAGAATTTGGGTACCTAAATCTTTATTCACTTTTGATACAGGATCAAGTAAAAACCTGTAGAAACCATAGGAAACACTAGAAGGGGGGTTGAATAGTGTTTTAAAATTTCAAACTGATTTTAGGAAAAACCTTTCACAAGCAAAACTTTTCACAAAGGAATATAAGTAACTTGCTGAAACTGGGAGTAAGGTACTTGCTGAAGTTGCTTCAGCAGGTCCAATAAAATAGTTTTGAAAACTTGTTTTTAAATACGTTTGAATTTGTTTTTAGTTCCAACTTATAAAACAGTTTACTCAGAACCCTCCAGGTTAGTTTAAATCAAATATAAAGAGATAAGGGTAAGAGAAAACTTAGCCACAGATTTAGACTGGTTCACTCACTTCCACTGTGAGTTACGTCTAGTCCCAATGCCAACTAGCAAAGGATTTTCCACTATCTGAACAGATAGAAGTATTCTTTTACAGTCAAGCCTCTTCAAGCTTTTAACCATGTATTCTTTGATCAACAAGCCTCTCCAGGCTTAAACAAAAATTGTGTATGAAAAGAGATTGCTTAAGCTTTGAAGCTACACAAGTTTAAAGCCTAAACTGGGTAAGATGTACAGATAACTGAGTATAACTCAGGATAAGAAAATGGTGTACAAATGAAATAAGATGAATATATCTTTCTGAGAGATTTAGCAGCAATTCAGCAAATTGGTTCGTTCTCACTTTTCCTCTTCTGCATGGAGACTGGTATTTATAGGGTTGGAAATAAAATCTGTTGAACTCCATTTGATTCCCGTTGAGAAATAGCATTAAATGCAAATGCTCCCGTTGAGACACATAACTCTGGTAGCTTGCAGCAGCAGGCACAACAGGAGTAGGTGTCAGCGACGCTGACTCTACTTTTTCTGAGCAAAGTGTACATTGTAGCATGTATTTCCTTTTTGGTGAATAGCAATTTGAAAACTACCAAAATGCTATTGTCCTGATTTTCTAGAAGAATATGAAGTGCAGACAGCTGGGGAAAGCTACAAAAGACTTGAGTCTTCAAAAGGTATCAACAGAGAAACTCTTTTCCAAAAAGATACAAGTCTCAGTACGACGTTCCTCGTCTTCAGAGAGTTCACTGGTTTCAGCAAGTCTTGATCCTTCAGCAAGTTTCTAAAACACAGAAAAATACCTTTGAGCATAATATGTTTCTCCTGTTAGGAAACTTAAAGGGTTATGAGACTTAAAACATTATTGACCATTTAATAATATTGTGAGACTCAACAAAACCTTCAAGAAGAAAGGGCAATGGTTCTTGGACAGTGGCTGCTCAAGACATTTGACTGGGGACAAAATCAAATTCATCCAACTCCACAAAATAGAAGGAGGAACAGTTACTTTTGGAGACAACAATAAAGCCCACATCAAAGGAATTGGAAAAGTAGGTATGACCAATTCTGCTCAAATTAATAATATTTATTATGTGAAAGGTTTAAAGCATAATCTTCTTAGCATAAGTCAATTATGTGACAGTGGCTATGAAGTTATGTTTCAACCAAAATTATTTGAAGTCATCCACCAAGAAAATACTGTTTTCTGGAACAAGAAGTAAAAATCTTTATAGCGTATTCTTAGAAAAACTGTCTGATCTAACATGTTTTGCTTCTTTTGAAAATGAAAAATGGATTTGGCATAGGAAGGTAGGCCACCTAAATATGAAAACAATTTCAAAACATTCCAAATTAGAATTAGTTAAAGGTCTACCAAAAATCAAATTTGATAAAGATAAAGTATGTGATGCATGTGTAAAAGGCAAACAAACGCACTCAAGTTTTCATCCTAAAAATGTAGTATCCACTAAAAGAATATTAGAACTACTGCATATTGATTTATTTGGTCCTACTAAAACCCTAGCTTAGGAGGAAAAAGGTATGGACTTGTTATTGTTGATGACTACTCAAGATTCACATGGATATTATTCGTTACCACAAAGGATGAGTCTTTTGATGCTTTCAAAGTCAACAAATTGCTTCTATTAGGAGTGATCATGGAGGGGAATTTGAAAACTACTCTTTTAAAATATTCTTTGATGAAAGTGGAATTTCTCACAACTTTTCATGTCGTAGGACTCCTCAACAAAATGGAGTTGTAGAAAGAAAAAAATAGAACACTTCAAGAAATGGCTAGAACTCTTTTAAGTGACAGTGGAATTCAAAAGTACTTTTGGGCAAAGGCAGTGGCCATATCTTGTTATATTCTAAATAGAGTCACTATCAAAAGTATTTTGAATAAGACTCCATATGAATTGTGGAAAGGAAGAAAACCTAACATTTCTTACTTTCACATATTTGGATGTGACTGTTATATCTTAAACAATAAAGAAAATCTTGAAAAATTTGATGCTAAGTCTGAAAAGGGGTATATTTCTTGGATATTCATCCACATCAAAAGCCTATAGAGTATATGATAAGTGCAAAATATATGATAAATTAGTGATTAATTACTGCACTTATCAAGGGTAAAATAGTAAATTTATGCCCCACATTATCTCTTTTAGTAATAAATGTTTATTTTGTAAATATTTGATTCAAATTTGAATTTGATGCTATTTTGATAGAAAATTTGTTTATTTTGCAGATAATGAGGAAAGTTTTGAATGAGGAATCAGGATAACATTTATTTGAAAAAAGAATCAGATAAGATCCTAAATGGCAGCAAATCAAGATAAGATCAACAACTATTTGGATAAGGATTCTGCAAATTTAAATTCAATTCAAATTCAAAATCAAGATAAACACAGAATCAAGCCAAAAATAGGGAAATAAGGAAAGCCAAGCAAACAAGGATAAGATCAGGAAGATATCAAGCTGAAAAGGGAGAGAATTAAGGAAAGCTGGAACGAAAAATACGCTCCACCTACCTGCGCTCAGCACATGTGAAGCGCAACTACCAGGATTGCTCTCTGTTTCCCGCGCTTCAGATGCGCTGAGCGCAGGTGAAGTGCAGGAACACGAAATTTGTTTTCAATTTGAATTCAAGTCAGATTCCTTCCAGATTTCAGATAGCCTTCCTTCATCTATAAATAAGACCTTTTGCAAAGATCAAATGAGCTTTTAGAGAGACGGGGGAGCAGAGCTGGAGCTAGAGAAAAGTGTGACAGTTTCTCTATTGGTTTGTAATGGCTACCATGAGTAGCTAAACTCTCCCATAGGATTGAATGTAGTCGATTCAATCCCCAATTGTATGTGAATGCTCTTTGATATTTATGAATCCCTGTTTTTATAATATCGGTGTTTTTATTCTGTGCTTAATGCTTAGCTTCCGCCTGTGTGCCGGAGTTATAGGTTGGTTTTATGGGGCGCATTCGGAAGGTGGTTCTATAAAATCAATAGCGAGTTTGGGGGAACCTAGGAATAGGAAACTTGAATTCTGATTGGATAAAAACGCTCATAGTAGTCATTGTGGGAACCGGGGTGAATTGATAGCGTAAACAAATAAATCTTTAATCCAGGGTAGTTTATCATTGTGGGAACCAGGGTAGATTATTTCTGAGTATTTCATATTTGTGGGAACCTTTGTGAAATAACTTTATTTTGTGCTAAGATGGTATAATTGCATATTCATAAATATTATTGGGTTTCACATACGAAAGGGGTGCGATAGACGAAGTTCAATCCTAGTTCAAGTAACCTGCTCAACCATCTCAATTTATTGTTTTTCTTTATTTACTATTGCAAATTACACTCATATCAAATATAGTCTCTCACTTGATAGTTGTGACCACTAGTATTTAAAATTGAACCGTTCCCTGTAGATACGATACTCTTACTTACTATTATACTGCTGGAATTTCGGTACGCTTGCCTAAATCGTATCAAGTATTTTTGGCGCCGTTGCCGGGGAACGGTGTATCAATTTTTAAAGACTTGGGAGGTCAATTTTGTTAAGTTGTACATATTTATTTTTTTTATTTTTTAGGATTTTTTATTTTTTTTATTATTTCCTTTTTAGGATTTTTAGCAAAAATTTTTAAATTTTTAAATTCTAATTTTAATTTTAAAATTTTTAAAATTCTCTTCCGCACTTACCCTTTTTCGAGTTTCTTGATTTATGCTTTTACGAGGTCAGGTGTCCCCAAATCAGTTGCAATTCAATCCAGAAATAATAATGACACTATAAGGAACAGAAGCAGAAATAAGAAAAGAAGACAAAAGGAGAGGTGAAGAAGAAAACAAAAATATGGCTGAAGTACAACCAAGGAAAAGAGTCTTAGGAGACTATGTCATGTACCAAGGACCTCGACATTACTCAAGTATAGCTCTATCAGCTACAACGAAGTCTTTGGAGATAAAGCTTGCACATTTAAACATCATCAATGCCCACCAATTCACAGGATTTGATCACGAACATCCGCATACACATCTTTCTACTTTCTATGAATTGATTGGTGTTATGAGCTTTGAGGAAGAAGATTTAGAATCAGCCTACTTACGATTGTTTCCCTTTTCTTTAACAGGTAAGGCAAATGAGTGGCTGAAATTGCATCCTTGTCAGAGTCTGAGCGATTGGAGCGTGATAGAAAATAAATTTCTGAAAAGATTCTTTCCAATGTCACGCTACATTCAAGCAAAGACAAATATCTCCACGTTCAGGCAAGAAGAAGACGAACCACTATGAGAAGCCTGGGAGAGATTCAAAATCTTGCTGCAAAAGTGCCCAAGTCATGGTTTTGATGACATTACCCAACTAAACATCTTTTGTAATGGACTCAAACCAGATTCAAAGTCTTACATAGATGCTACAGCAGGAGGGACCATTCTGGCGGTGAATGAAGAGCGTGCTCTCACAATAATTGATAATTTTGCAATGAATAACCAATAAGCTCAATATTGGGGAGAGCCGGTTTAGAAGAAGGAGTTTGTAGAGTTAAAAAGCAATGATGCACTATTAGCAGAAAACAAGCTCATCAAACGACAGCTAGAGGCACTCACAGAGCAATTGAAAGCACTTCCTCAACAACTGCAAACAATGCAATCTCAACCTTGTCAAGCCCAATAGTTGATTTGTGACTTTTGCGGAGGCGATCACCCCAATGGTCACTGTTCCTATGAAGATATGCAAGTAGGATAGGTCAACTATGTGGGAACCCAGGAAAGGCACGATGACCTTTCCAACAACTCTGGGAGAAGCCAAGATAGAGAAGCTGCAATGCATGACATAAATTCAAGGGTTGAAGAAAAGCTCGATAGACTCATGCAGGATATGAATGCCAGCCAGAAAATCATAGAGACAACATTCAGAAATCTGGCAACTCAGGTGGAGCAAGTAAGAAAGCAATTCCCTGCGCAAAAAGAGTATTACAAGTCAATCTCCACCAGAAATGGTAAGGAAATAGGAAGAGGAAGTGGTGATAACCTGTTGGTAGTAAGAGAAGTTCAAGAAAAGAAAGAGCAAGACAATGATGAAGACAAAAATGAGAAAGGAAAAACAAATGAAGAAGAAGGAGAGCCTGAAAGAAAAGAAGAAGAGAAGGAGAAGGAAATTGAGGTGAAAGAGAAGAAAAAAGAGAAGAAGGACACAGAGACACCTCAAGTTAGGGATCTACCATACCCTAAGAATCCCTCTAAAAAATACATAGACAGGCAATTCATCAGATTCATGGACATTATGAAAAGATTGCAAATTAATATCCCACTGATGGAAGCCATGGAGCAGATGCCTACATATGCCAAGTTCATGAATGAGCTCTTCACTAAAAAGAGAAAGTTTACAGATGAAACAGTGGAGCTTGAAGCTGGATGCAGTGCCATAATTCGGAAGTCATTGCCACAAAAGACCAAGGATCCAGGGAGTTTCACCATACCAGTCACCATTGGAACACATCCAGTAGGAAAGGCATTACTTGACCTAGGATCCAGTATAAATCTGATGCCTTTATCCCTGCTCAAAAGGATCGGAGATTTAGAAGTAAAGCCAACAAGAATGACATTGCAATTGGCAGACAAATCAATGAAGTATCCATATGGAGTTGCTGAAGATGTGCTGGTGAAGGTAGACAATTTTGTGTTTCCAGTAGATTTTGTAATCATGGACATTGAGGAAGATGCTGAAGTACCTCTCATACTGGGGAGACCATTCATGAAGACTGTTAAGGTCATCATTGATGTTGATGATGACAATCTAAAGGTAAGAGTCCAAGATGATGAAGTGAGCTTCAATATGTTTGAAGCAATGCAACATCCTAAAAATAAGCAGCAGTGTCTTCAATTGAACATGGTAGGAGAAACTTCCTTGGCAGTTCAGGATTTATTGACAAAAGCAGATTCTTTGGAAAAAGCTCTAACAGGAGTAGACAATGACTTAGATGAAAAAGAAAGGAATGAGGTTGAAGAATATTCAAAGCACTTGGATTCAGCTAAGCTAGTACCACAAGAGGAAGAAAATGCTGAGATAATACAACAGGAAAAGAAAACTGAGAGTCAGAAGCTGGAGTTAAAGGTATTACCCTCTCATCTCAAATATGCTTTTCTTGATAATGAAAAAAATAAACTCGTTGTCATAACTAAAGCCTTAACCCCAGCCGAGGAGGAAAAACTGCTTTTTGTTTTGAAGGCAAATGAAGGAGCAATAGGTTGGTCTCTATCAGATCTTAAAGGAATCAATCCTTCTTACTGCATGCATCGGATTCACATGGAGGAAGATTACAAGTCAGTCACCCAACCATAGAGAAGATTGAATCCCACCATGAAAGAGGTCGTAAAGAAAGAGGTATTGAAACTCCTTGATGCAGGTATGATTTATCCTATTTCTGACAGTGCATGGGTAAGTCCAGTTCAGGTTGTTCCCAAAAACGGGGGGTATGACAGTTGTCAAAAATGATAAAAATGAATTAATTCCCATTAGGACAATAACTAGATGGAGGATGTGCATAGACTATAGGAAATTAAATCAGGCAACAAGGAAAGATCATTTTCCTTTACCATTCATGGACCAAATGCTAGAAAGATTAGCAGGACAAGAATATTATTGTTTTCTTGATGGGTACTCTGGGTATAACCAAATAGCGGTAAATCCAGAGGACCAAGAAAAAACTGCTTTTACTTGTCCTTTTGGTGTTTTTACTTATAGGAAAATGCCTTTTGGGTTATGCAATGCACCGGCTACTTTCCAGAGATGCATGCTGGCCATTTTTGCTGATTTGGTGGAGAAATGTATCGAAGTGTTTATGGATGACTTCTTAGTCTTCGGGTCTTCTTATGATAATTGTTTGAAGAATCTAGACACTGTGCTGAAGCAGTGCGTGGAAACAAACCTTGTGCTGAATTGGGAAAAATGTCACTTCATAGTCACTGAAGGTGTGGTATTAGGACACAAGATTTCAGCCAAAGGTATTGAGGTGGACAAGGCCAAGATAGAAGTCATTGAAAAATTGCCACCACCAATAAATGTGAAAGGAATCATAAGCTTCTTAGGACATGCATGATTTTATAGGCGTTTCATCAAGGATTTCTCAAAGATAGCCAAGCCACTCAGCAACTTGCTTAACAAGGATACTCCATTTAAATTTGATGTTGATTGTCTGAATGCTTTTAACTTGTTGAAACAAAAATTAATATCTGCTCCTGTTATTATTGGTCCTGATTGGACGCTTGATTTTGAACTCATGTGTGATGTTAGTGATTATGCCATAGGGGCAGTTTTAGGGCAAAGAAAATCTAAAGTTTTTCATGCTATACACTATGCTAGTAAAGTTTTGAATGAGGGACTAATTAATTATGCTACCACAGAAAAAGAATTACTAGCAATAGTGTATGCTTTGGAAAAATTTAGACCCTATCATATAGTATCAACTGTCACTGTGTATACTGATCATGCTGCAATAAAATATCTATTGACCAAACCAGATTCTAAACCAAGACTAATCAGATGGATTTTATTGTTGCAGGAATTTGATCTGGTAATTAAAGACAAAAAGGGAAGTGAAAATGTTGTAGCAGACCATTTATCAAGACTGGTAAATGAGGAAGTAACAACTGCACAGGCTGAATTGCATGAGGAATTCCCAGATGAGAAGCTTAAGATGATTCATGAAAGGCCATGGTTTGCTGACATGGCCAACTTCAAAGCAGCAGGAGTATTACCAGATGATCTCACATGACAGCAAAGGAAGAAGTTCTTAAGTGAAGCAAAAAGATATATGTGGGATGATCCTTATCTTTTTAAGATGGGAGCTGACAATTTTCAAAGAAGATGTATTTCAGGAAAAGAAGCTCAAAGCATCTTATGGCACTGTCATAGTTCACCCTATGGAGGGCATTTCAACAAAGACAGAACTGATGCAAAGGTACTTCAATCTGGATTCTTTTGGCCAACTCTATTCAAGGATGCCCATCAGTATGTTCAGTAATGTGATAGCTGCCAAAGAACAGGAGGAATTTCTAAGAGAAATGAGATGCCACTAAATAACATTCTGGAAGTGGAGGTATTTGACTGTTGGGGAATATATTTTGTGAAACCTTTACCCTCTTCTAATGGAAAATAATACATTATGGTAGCTATCGAATATGTCTCAAAGTGGGTGGAAGCCGCTGCAACAATAAAAGCTGATGCAAAGACAGTAGTGCAGTTTTTAAAGAAAAATATATTTTCCAGGTTTGGTTCACCAAGAGTTCTAATTAGTGATGGGGGTTCTCACTTCTGCAATGAACAACTACAGAAGGTTTTAGAGCACTATGGGGTAAGGCACAAAGTATCATCACCTTGCCACCCCAAACAAATGGACAAGCAGAAGTATCAAATAGAGAAGTCAAGAGAATTCTTGAGAAAACAGTAAGTTCATCCAGAAAGGATTGGTCGAACAAACTTGATGATGCACTCTGGGCATACAGAACAACTTATAAAACTACCACAAGTCTCTCCCCTTTTCAATTAATTTATGGAAAAGCATGCCACTTACCTGTTGAATTAGAGCACAAGGCTTTCTGGGAATTAAAGGTCTTGAATATGGATAAGCAAGTAGCAGGGAAAAGAAGAATACTACAGCTACATGAGTTAGACGAGATGAGGCTCAATGCCTACGAGTCCTCCAGGATTTACAAAGAAAAGACCAAGGCATATCATGACAAGAAGCTCATTAAACGACAGTTCTATCCAGACCAATCAGTTCTCCTGTTGAACTCTAGGTTGAAGCTATTTCCCGAAAAGTTGAAATCAAAATGGTAGGGACCATTTATTGTCAAGGAAGTCAGACCATATGGAGTTGTGGAAGTGGAAGATCCTGATTCAAAGAGATTTTGGGTTGTGAATGGGCAAAGACTGAAGCCCTATTTGGGAGGTGAAATTGACAGATCTTACTCTGTTATTCATCTTCAAGAACCTCCTTGAAAGAACAGGCGTCAAGCTATATGACGTTAAATGAGAGCTTCCTGGGAGGCAACCCAATATTTTAATTGATAATTTTTACTGTTTTTCATTTTTTATCTTGTTGTGGTCTGTATATATTTTTTGTTAGTTAGTTTTTATTTATTAGGATTTGGTGGAGTAAGTGTTTGGGAGAGAAATGCAGACACCTTGATAACTAGGAAGTTGCAGAAAATTTGACTAAGTGTTGCAGTAATTTCATTCTGTTTTCTGCGCTTCACCTGCGCTTAGTGCAGGTAAAGTGCAGAGAAATGCACCAAAACTCTCTGTTTTGGGCGCTTCGCCTGCGCTAGCGCAGGCGAAGCGCAACAGGATGCTAAACTTTATACGTTGTATTTTTCTGCAGTTCCTAACATATCTGCAATGGCCTGGGGACAGTCCTATTGTTCCGGGGGGAGGTGGAGCACAAGACAAAGAGGACGAAGATTAGGATTGAAGATTGATACTGGTGTTTTTCTTTCCTTTCAGCTCTTTTATTTACTTTCATTTGATCTGTACTATATCTTACATATCACTAGGCAGCCTAACTAACTGAATTAGGAAAAAAATGGGAATTTTGTGATTGAATCCATAATCAGTTAGGATTAGGATATTATGCAGGAAAATATATCAGGGTAGTTAATTAATTTCAATAAGTGCTTTATCAAGGAAAATTTAGCCAAAAAGTCGATGAGTTGTGAGACCAAACACCTGATATGAGAGTTTTCACCGCTGCTTGTCAACTGTTATTGCTTGAGTTTTTGGATTTTATTCTGCATGTGGAAAATATGGAAGTGATAAAGGCAAAATTTTGTGGTTTAATTATTTGCTCAATGCCAAAAAGCCAACCTTTGAAAAAATTTTCCAATTTTTTGGTAACCCATTTGAGCCTCAATGTTTCTTCTTATGCACCCCAGCCAAAAGTAATGTCTTTTTCCTGTCCCTTACACACTTGGGATAGAGAGCAAAGGTGCAATTTGATGAAATGGGTGAATTGGTTGGTTACTTGAAAGTAAAGAAATACAAAACGCAGGCACAAGAAAGCAAAAAGAAGATCACTTCCTCAAAAATCAAAAAGAAAAAGTGAATAAGTTGGGGGGAGTGAATCATCAAACAAAGAAAGAGGCCAACTGAATGATATAAATCAAGAATGAAAAGGAAGAATGGAGAGAAGTTACGGGTAAAGTAAAATTCAAAGATGCTCTCTATTCTTAGTGTTCTCTTTGCATATCCAGAAAACCATGATTTCTTGATAGTCCAGCCTTATTACAACCAAGAAAAGACCTTTTGATCCATAATCTTCCATGTGTATGTTTAGAAACTAGAAACGACTATCAATTTTAGTTGTTCAACTGCTGTGAAAAATTGAGGGAAACACTTACCCGTGAGAATGAGAGAATTCCTTGATTTATCACTTATTGTTTTGATTGCTATTTCTGAGAAAGTTTGCATGTGTTTTTATCTTGTTCTGATTGAGTTATGGTAAAATCACTTGATTCTGATTTTCAATCTGATATTTGGAAAGTGACAACTGCCTAGCAAGAGGTGATGAAATTATTTCCTTATTCTTTTTTAGAATCTTAACAGGGGATTGAATCCAATTTGATTGCAAAAGGTTTTCTTGCTTGAGGACAAGCAAGAAGCTAAGTTGGGGGGAATTTTATAAGTGCAAAATATATGATAAATTAGTGATTAATAACTACACTTATCAAGGGTAAAATAGTAAATTTATGCCCCAAATTATCTCTTTTTAGTAATAAATGTTTATTTTGTAAATATTTGATTCAAATTTGAATTTGATGCTATTTTGATAGAAAATCTGTTTATTTTGCAGATAATGAGGAAAGATTTAAATGAGGAATCAGGATGGCATTTATTTGAAGAAAGAATCAGATAAGATCCTAAATGGCAGCAAATCAAGATAAGATCAACAGCTATTTGGATAAGGATTCTGCAGATTTAAATTCAATTCAAATTCAAAGTCAAGATAAACACATAATCAAGCCAAAAAGAGGGAAATAAGGAAAACCAAGCAAACAAGGATAAGATCAGGAAGAGATCAAGTTGAAAAAGGAGAGAATTAAGGAAAGATGGAATGAAAAATACGCTCCATCTACGCTCAGCACAGGTGATGCGCAACTACCAGGATTGCTCTCCGTTTCCTGCGCTTCAAATGCGCTGAGCGCAGGTGAAGCGCAGGAACACATAATTTGTTTTCAATTTGAATTCAAGTCAGATTCCTTCCAGATTTCAAATAGCCTTCCTTCATCTATAAATAGGACCTTTTGCAAAGATCAAAGGAGCTTTTAGAGAGACGACGGAGCAGAGCTGGAGCTAGAGAAAAGTGTGACAGTTTCTCTATTGGTTTGTAATGGCTACCATGAGTAGCTAAACTCTCCCATAGGATTTAATGTAGTCGATTCAATCCCCAATTGTATGTGAATTCTCTTTGATATTTATGAATCCCTGTTTTTATAATATCAGTATTTTTATTCTGTGCTTAATGCTTAACTTCCGCCTATGTGCCGGAGTTATAGGTTGGTTTTATGGGGCGCATTCGAAAGGTGGTTCTATAAAATCAATAGCGAGTTTGGGGGAACCTAGGAATAGGAAACTTGAATTCTGATTGGGTAAAAACGCTCATAGTAGTCACTGTGGGAACCAGGGTGAATTGATAGCGTAAACAAATAGATATTTAATCCAGGGTAATTTATCACTGTGGGAACTGGAGTAGATTACTTCTAAGTATTTCATATTTTTGGGAACCTTGGTGAAATAACTTTAATTTGTGCTAAGATGTTATAATTGCATATTCATAAATATTATTGGGTTTCACATACGAAAGGGGTGCGATAGACGAAGTTCAATCCTAGTTGAAGTAACCTGCTCAACCATCTCAATTTATTGTTTTTCTTTATTTACTATTGCAAATTACACTCATATCAAATATAGTCTCTCACTTGATAGTTGTGACCACTAATATTTAAAATTGAATTGTTCCCTGTGGATACGATACTCTTACTTACTATTATACTGTTGGAATTTCGGTACGCTTGCCTAAATCCCATCAGTATATAACCATAAAAACCAAACCATAGAAAAAGCATGCATATTATTTTCAATGATGCTAATCTATCTTCTCAAGGAAAATATAAAGATGATTCAGATGATGAAAATGATTACCATCAGAAGATATCTTCTGATAAAGAAGGAGTTACAAAAAGTTCACCAGAAAACGAAGATCTATTTCATGATTCAAATATTCCGAATAACCCACAAAATCATGATAGAAAAAGTATTCCTAAAAACTGGAAATTAGTCACAACTCACGCCCATGAGAAGATCATTGGAAACACCTCAGAAAGTGTCAGAACTAGATCTCAATCTAGAAGAAATGATGTCGGTACAACTCTCTTATCTCAAATTGAACTCTAGAATATTAATGAAGCTCTTGAAGATGATTCATGAATAGAATCCATGAAAGAAGAGCTAGATCAGTTTGAAAAAAATGAAGTCTGGACCTTGGTACCTCCTCCAGAAGATCATACAATCATTGGAACTAAATGGGTATTCAAAAATAAGATGAATAAAGAAGGTAAAGTAACAAGAAGCAAAGCAAGGTTAGATGCCAGTAGCAAGGTTAGATGCCATTAGAATTCTGCTTGCATTTGCTGTATATAAAAAATTCAAACTATATCAAATGGATGTGAAAAATTCTTTTCTGATTGGATACATTAATGAGGAAGTGTATGTACACCAACCTCCTAGTTTTGCAAATCCAAAACATCCAACTCTTGTTTTCAAACTAACCAAATCCTTATATGGACTCAAGCAAGCTCCTAGGGCTTGGTATGAAAGATTAAGCAACTTTTTGTTGAAAAATGATTTTTCAATAGGAAAAATTGATACAACCTTATTTAGAAAATCATTTAAGAAGGATCTTCTAATTGTTCAAATCTATGTTGATGACATCATTTTTGGATCTTCAAATGAAAAGATGTGTCAAGAATTTTCTGAATTAATGAAGGGAGAATTTGAAATGAGCTTAATGGGAGAAGTCAAGTTCTTCTTAGGTCTTCAAATTAGACAAGAAGATATTGGAATCTTCATTTATCAAGAAAAATATACAAAGGATCTTTTAAAAAGATTTAAAATGGAAAATGCAAAACCTATGTCCACTCCTATGCATCCTTCTGTAATCCTAAATTTAGTTGAAAATAGAAAATCAGTTTCTGAAAAGGAATATAGAGGCATGATATGATCTTTGTTATATTTAACAGCAAGTAGACCAGATATTTTATTCTCTGTAGGATTATGTGCTAGATTTCAATCTTCTCCAAAACAATATTTAGATATCTTGTTGGAACTACTGATCTTGGTCTTTGGTTCAAGAAGGGCTCTAGCTTTGATCTTATAGGTTACTGTGGTGCCGATTATGTTGGAGATAGAATGGACAAAAAAAGCACATGTGGTGGGTGTCAATTTCTAGGAGAATCACTTATCTCATGGTCATGTAAAAAGCAACCTACAATTGCACTATCCACTGCAGAAGCTGAGTATGTATCGGCAACAAGTTGTTGTTCTCACATTCTCTGGATAAAACATCAAATGGAAGATTACAGTCTGAGGTACTCTAAAATCCCTATCTTCTTTGATAATACAACTGCCATTAACTTATCCAAGAATCTTATTCAGCATTCCAGATCAAAACATATTGATATAAAACATCATTTCATAAGGGATCATGTTCAGAAAAATGAAATTGAATTAAAATTTATTGAAACAAAAATGCAAATTACTGATATCTTTACTAAGCCACTTGTAGAAGATAGATTCAATTTTATAAGAGAAAAACTGCATATGTGCAAGCTGAAATTATGATGAGAAAATCTGTGAAATATTTTAAAAAGAAGGAAATAGTCCTTCATCTGGAACAATTCTGGAGTTCACTTCTTCTTGAGAAGGAACTACATCTTCTGGAGATGCATGCAGTCAAAACATCTCCATCTCTGACTTGTCAGAATACTTCTTTTCATCCAAAATCCTAGGAAGGGTCACTTTCTATCTCATGTAATTCCATAAAGTCATTTTAATAGAAAATAATTTTTTAATAAGGAGTCAACCTTGAAAGGGACTCAACTCATTTAGCTTGGCTATAAAGAGTAGGCAAAGAAAGAGAGACTTTTTGCCTCATGCTAAGGAAAGGATTGTTAATTTCACAAAAGCATAAAAACATTCTGACCGTTGGAAGCTAAAAATCGCCTTCCTCAATTATTGTGCACGATCAATCTCTCCATCTCTCCCACTTCCCGTCTCTCAAACGGCTAGTTAGGGATGAATATTAGAGACCCATTTCATCAAGGAATGCTTCACTTACTCACTCTTTATCTCTCACTTATCAAAGAAATTCATCTTCAAGCTTTATTCATCAACTCTTCTCAAAACTCCAAGACCCTCTATTTTCCATTCTCTCTGAAATTTAATCATGAGAATCAAATATATTGCTAACAAGAAGAGTACCTCATCCCCCACTACATCTGGGTGTTCTTACAGCAGCCATGAGGCACTCTCACGGCCAGAAATGCAAATCATTCCACATACAGAGGTCCTTGAAGTTCAACCCTTGTCAGTCAAACCTCCCTCTCCTAGACCTGCATCTCCATCTCGCAAACCTTTTCCTTCCACTGATCCTTCCTCTTCAAGAGTAAAGAGCTCTGATTCTGCCTCTGTGGTTCGTGTTAGAAGGTCGGATAGAATAAGGATTGGGGTTGCTAAATGCAGCAGCAACGAGGGAACCAAGGAAGGCAAACCTATTAGAATAGATGCTTCAGCCAACAGTTTCTCTGAAGAAAGCTCAAATGAAGTGAAAAGCATGTCCTCTGATGGAGAGAAATCATCAAAAAGAAAAGAATGCTCTTATGAGAGTGATCCATCAGAAGACTGATGCAAATGAAGATTTATTCCAGAACAAAGAGCTTCTGAAAATATTTTATGAAAAATGGGAATGGAAGACCAATATCCCAAGAAAGATCTTTTTGTTAAATGAAGTGAAGAAGGAAGGTTGGGATGCCAATCACTTTCTCCAGAAGCAAGGGTGGGGTGATTTTCTGCTTGTCAAAGAAGCTGTATTTCCTAGATTGGTCGAGGCATTCTATGCCTCTGCAAGTGAATACAAGAGTAATGGAAAATCCTTAGTGGTTGACCTTAAGGGCTCCACTATTGTTCTAACCCCTGGGTCTATAAAAGAAGCTCTAGGACTTCCTCACTGCCCAAACCACCTCCATGATGAACAATGGTATGCTTTTGCAGGCATCACCAAAGAAGAAGTTGATCACAAAGTTCTTAGCCAACCAGATTCAAAGCTCTTGTCCAGTAGGCTGACTCCAATTTGTAGATTGTTTCACAAGATATGCTGCTATTCAGTCATTCCTAGAGCTGGACCAAGACCTACTTGTTCTATATCATCTTCTCATTGGTAAACATGTCTCCCTTGCTTACTTAATTCTCAGAACCATGATTTCACCTGCCAACCCAATTAGGTCTTATGCCAGTCTACCCTATGGTATGCTTCTGACTATTTTATTCAAGCATCACCAAGTCTCATTAGTTGGAGAAGAAAGCTATGAAGAGTTTGCCTATTTTGATAGAAGTAATGTCAGAAAAATGCACATCACTAAGATAGATCCCTCCAACTTTATGAGTAGTGATTCTGAGGATGTAGAACATGAGAAGGATGAAGGCCCCAGTGCTCCAAGATCCAAGAAGTAGAAGGTAATGCTTCAAACCTTCAGTAGAAAAAGAAAAAGAGATCAGAAGGGAACTAGTTTTTCTACAGAAGAAAAGGGATACACTAAGGATCCAAACACTGGTTCTTCTGCACAGGCAGCAATGGATTCCCCAGAGATTGAACCTCATGCATCCTTCATCTATAAGGAAGATGAACTGAATATTAATCAGGATGAGGAGGTATCTCTAGCAAAGGTTTCCTATGAGGACAGAGTTGTGAAGGAAAATGAACCAGAAGAAGAAGAATAAGCTCTCCTGGAAGTATCTCCATTGAAAATTGCTTCTGGAAACCTTGCTGAAGAAGAAGCAAAGTTTGCTTCTGAAAGGGAAATGGAGAACACGTCAGAAGAAGGAATGGCTGCTAATGCTTTAGCCATGCTGGCAAAAAGTTTTTCTAAACCTCAATCATTTGACACTTCCTTAGCCATTAAGTCTCCCCTGCTCAGATAGAGGAGAAAGAGAACAAAAGTGGATCTCCTGTGAAGATAGAAGAACTTCATCTGACAGATGAAGAGGAAGATCCAAAGGGTGAAGCTCAATCTGTTCCTTATGCAGGGACATTTGCAACTAATATGGTTAATCAATTTCTTGCTTCTCCAATAATTGATTATACTCTTCCTTCTTGTGTTCCTCTTAGAGACAACATTCCCACCGTATCTGCAAACATCTCGTCCATGGAGACCTATCTCCAGTAGCTTAGTCATGAAAGGGAACAAGAACCTTCTCCTGCACCTACTGAAAAAGCTACAGAGGAAATGGGTGACACATCCAATATTCCTTCTTCCTCCAACTCACACTCTATTGAAAGGCAAGTGAGAAAAATCAAGGCTGATATCAAGAAGTTGTTTACCAATGTGAACTCGTTACCGAACTCTGTAAATGAGATGATTGAGAGGTTCACTCAACATCAGTTTTGGTTCAACACTTTTGTGCTTCCTGCCATTGCACCACAAGCCCCCTAATGCCTTTTGTACCCTTTCAGCCTCCTCAAAACATTCTCCAGCCAACTACCTCATCATCTTCTGACCATTCTTCTACATCCAAGTAGAAGATGATGATTCTGCTTCTCCTCAAGCATGTTGTTGATCTTTTTTTATTGATGACAAAGGGAGAGAAGTAGTAATGTAGTAGGGCTATTACATGATTGTTGATAGGTTGTTAGGATATTAATTCTGATTTGTGAATGTCTCTTTGTGAAAATCTCTTGATTAATGACAATTGAATGTACTGCTGGAAAATTCACATGAAATGAATTGATATTGTTTGCAGCATCTGTTTGAATTAATTGTTTGTATCATTTGCAAATCTGTTTGAATTAATTGTTCTGTATCATTCGCAAATTTAATTAACTTGAATTGATTAAATGCATATCACATTGAAATACATATCTCCTGAAATGCAAGCATAAATTCAGGGGGAGCCTTTGATATGTTTTATCAAAAATCAGAATCATACAAGTTAAATTTTGAGAAGTTGTCATCATCAAAAGGGGGGAGATTGTAAGGTCCAAGAATCCTCTAATGGTGTTTTCATAATGACAAGCTCTCAAAATTCACTTAGTATAATGCTGATTAAAAAGGTACTAATGATTCCACTTGAGTTTGTCTTAAGAAGATACAGACAGAGAGATTCCAGAAGATTCTATTGATATTCTTAAAGGATTTTGTTCAGAAGAAAATGTTCAACACTCTTCAAACAATGATTCTGCAAATTATCAGAAGATTCTTTCACATTGTATATGTGTTATAATTATAAAAGAAAGCGAGAAGGCCGTTGAGAAAAATTATAATAAACATTCTGTCAAAATGCCAAGAGAAACACTCTTACAGAAGAAGTAAACTGATATAAAGAAAGAATATTTGTTCAAGAATGCTAGATATATACAAGAAGGATATTAGATCACAGGAGATTGAAATTGAAAATTAAAAGGGGACTGTCCAAAAGAACAAGATAAAAATACTGACAGAATCTTAGAAGCAAAATTCCCTGTCAGGAAGTCTGCAGAAGAAACAATTCTCTGTAAATCCATATTCTCTAAGTTTCCTTGGGCTGCAGTTGCTGAAATCCATTTTATAATTATTCCTTCATCTTTAAATGTCTCAAAAAACCCTTTCCAAAAGAAAGAGGGTTGTTTTGAAGAAGGAATTAAAATCTGCAGAAGAAGCACCTTCCAGAAGATATGACTAGTCAAGGGACAGTTGTACATGAAAGGGACAGCTCCTACTTTAACAGTTGGAGCTTCAACACCTTCCCCAAGACTTTCCTACGGCTAGAAGTCTGCCCTTGCCTATAAAAGGAAGCCATCTCTTCATTGAGAGACACACAACACCAGAAGAAAGGCATATTTCTTTGAAATTACCATCTCTACCTTCTGGAATATTTTCTCTCTCTTTAAATCACTTAAATCTTGAGTCAAATAGCTCTGTAAGGTAGAAAGGGAGAGTACTGGCTCAATAATTCTCTGTTGTTCAAACTCTTATTGTAATTTGAGCCCTATATTTCTGTATTTACAATTTCCATCTTCTGCAAAGCTCTCAAGAACAACATAGAGAGTGTTAGTTCTTCTTGAGAGGTGTTATTTTGTATTTGAAAGTTACTGTGAGCATTAAAACTTGAAAACAGAAACCTAGGAGAACTCTGCAAGAAACTGCAGAAGAAATCTGTGTACTGGCTGAGTTGTAGAAGCTGCAGAAGAACATTGTGGAGAGCTTGAAGAGGCTGCAGAAAAATACTAGTGGTAAAGGGTACCCAAGAAGCTTGTGTAACTAAGTTGACATAAGGAAAATCCTACTGAGTGTAGGGGCTGGGTGTAGCTTCAAAAGTTAGAGGTGAACCGGTATAAATTTATGTGTGTACTTTCTCTTTTCCTTATCTTTTCTATATTGATTGAACCATTTAACATTGCATCTGCATAAAACTATTTTGGAATCTATCTAATACCTAAGTAAGTGATACTCCAAGGTTCCATCAAAGTGAACCATATTTTCTGCATCATATAAACTGTCATTGATTAACTATACCTTTATTGATATTAATCTTCTAATATTTAGCCAAGTAATACTTGAGCAAGGAAATATTAGGAGAAATTGCAGAAATTAAAAAGGAATCACAATTCAACCTCCTTCTTGTGATTGCAATATTTACTTCACATTTAACATCGTGTTCACATGAAGGGTTAACATAAAGTTCATGTGATCATTGTTTTATTTTGATGCAAATAGCCAAATTTCATATTTCATTAACCGTTAATAGACACACAATTAACCTCATGTTCATAAGATTGCATTTCACGAAGGGTTAACATAAATTCCATGTGATCATTATTCTATGTTGATGCAATTACCAAATTTACTATTTCATTAACCGTTAATTGACACGCAATTAACCTCACATTAACAAGATTGTATTAGATGAAGGGTTAGCATAAGTTCCATGTGATTATTGTTCTATTATGATGTCATTAAGCAAATTAACTATTTAATTAACCATTATTATACTCACAATTAACCTTAAGATCACATAATTCCTTGAACAGCTAGCATAAGTTCCATGTAATCATTATTCTATTCAAATTCAATTAACCAAATATCATATTTCGTTAACCGCCAATGGACACACCATTAACCTCATTTAAAAATAAGTTCATTGTAGGAGCAAAATTGCCTTTCATAAAGAATACATATGGGTGGGGACAAATATTATACTACCTGTCTCGCGGGTACTACTTAATTATTAAAATATAATTTTTTTGAAAGATCATTGCTTGATAGATGTTGAACGACACTTACAAAGTTTGTAGGATGCTAAACAAAGAGTATAATAGCAGTATCCTACAAATCAAAATAACAAATCAAGCACGCATACATGTAAATCTAAATAATTTAGCAATCCTAAATAAAAAACATAACCTCCTACTAAATATAAATTTTGAAAGAGCATTGGACTTTTCTTCCTTTTTCTTTTTTAATTCCTTCTAGATTGGTACATATCCATTAACAACTCAAAGCAGGAATATCTACAACATCAACTGCAGTCAAACCGAGTAAAAAGTGTTGCAAAATCGAGGTCTAGCGTTAGAAATGCATAAAATGTAGCATATATGGGTAAATCTTTGTTTCAGAGTGTAAAAAGAAGCAGCTCAATCATAATCCATTGAATAGGAGAACAATAGTGAAATAAGAAGGAGGAGAAAATGACAGATGCTTTGGAAGGAGAGAGGGTAGAGGTTATGGATGTGGTGGTCGAAAAACAAAAGAATGGATGGTGTGGTGATGAGGTGGAGGAAAAAAATGAAGTATAAAAAAAAGCTCTATATTGAGAAAGAATAATCACTTAGAATGGGTAGAAAAAACCACATGAAGTGGTAGGATATATACCCTCCCATAGAGGGTAAAGCCCCCTAGCCCCTCGGGGCGCTACTGTTTCTGAGGTGCGACATATATGATTATGTTGGACATAAACTAACGAGGGCAAACATATAAAACTTGAAGCTCTTGTTTTGTGGAGAAGATGTGGGGGAGAAATAGGGAGGGGGAGAGAAATGCAAGAGAAGTTGGCAACTTCTCTTGTTTGGTGGAGAAAAGAAATGCTAGAGAAATGTCAAAAACTTGTGGGACCCACATACTTTTTATTTCTCCATAAATTTGGTGAGAGATATGGGAGAAATGGGGGTCGGGAAACACAATAACCTATTTCTCTTCTATTTCAACTAATTTCTCTCATACCAAACAACTTAAAAATATATTTCTCTTCCATTTCACACCAATTTCTATCACACCAAACAACCTAAAATTTCCTCTATCTCTTTCATATTTTTTTCTTTCCTATGTTTTTCTTCTCTATTTTTCTAATACTATCAAACAAAGCATAAGAGTTACCTAATTGGGTGAATAACATGTTGAATATGGCACATCTGAAGTAAAATGGCGATGTCTAAGGTGAAATTTTTATTTCTCCGAGCCCAATCAATCCACGCCACTAAATCATATGTTAAAGTAAAACCCACTTTGAAAGCACCATCATTGGTCAAAGCTTATGCAATCACATCTTCATTATTACAATATTACCTACAGATGGAGAATGTAAAGCGAGAATACAAGAGATATTAAATTCATACAACATATAGTAACTCATATAATACTTTTCTCTTTATCTATTTTCATCACATCACTTATCACATCTCATATTTCTCTCTATTTGTTCTCTTTCTCTCTCTATGTTGTATGTGTACAACATGTACAATTTACATTTCTCATAATACAATTACACACCCCCATTGGAAGATAATATGATAATTAACAACAAATGATCATGATTTTTCATAAAAAGTAGGTGAACTTTTTGGCAATTTACTTGAAAGAAAAAGTCGTATGAAAATTTATGACAATTTTTACCCAAGAAATATTGTAGAAGAGCCGTAATTAGTGGTGTAAATGAGTTGAGCTGAGTCGATCACTTGGAGCTTAGACATAGATTGTAAAAAAAAAAATGGATTACTCAAATATGACTATTTTTTTTTAAAAATGAACAAAACTTTAAAGTTTGAGCTTGATTTATTAAAAAAAATTAAATTTAACTTATTTAACTAATTATTAACTTTACTATTTTTTATTTTTATGAAAAAAATTTTAAATCATTTTTAAGTTTATCAAAAACTAGTAAATTTCTTATTAGTAGAAATAATCTCCTTTAAAAACTTATAAAATCCTCCTGTTGTTTACACATGTGTCCTACTGTTATGTCTTCTCTTTTTCCGCTAATTTTACATGTTTACTTTGTTCTATTTCACTCAAAATATTTAAAAACACATCCTTGGCCTTGCATACAAAAAGCTAACTTGTCCGTTTGCATTGATTTTGTCTTTTAGCATTTGCTAAAGTCTTCTATCTTCTACTCTACTATTTACTATATCTACTCTATACTATAAGAAAAATGTTCGTCATGTATACATGCAGTCTATCTCTCATTTTTTCTTTTTTTTTTTTTAAAAAAAGTTAACATAGATTATTCAAATCTGAATGCAAGCAGAATGAGGAACCTACACCTATCACTGACCCTGGTAGACCCAAGAAAGTATGAGTACCAAAATTATCAATTGTTTTTGCAGATGTTCTCAACAAAGCAAAGAAAACACCAAGAATAACCAGAGAAGAATGGATGTAAGGAGAACTGGATGGAAAGAGGGTGTACATGCTGAAAGCTCTAAGCACAACTTGCTGAAGTTCATCATCTATTTCAGGAAAACAATGTTGAGTCTCAATCTTATATAGATTCATTCTTATGGTAACATCATTCCTATCTCAAGACTCTCTGAAAATTTATGCATTGCGTGTACTCTCTGAAATTTCTTTGTGAACAATTCTATGATGAACCTTCTGAAAATTGTGCTTGCTGAAAAACTATTTTATGAAAATTATTATTTATCTAAGAAATATGAAAGGACTTTAAACCCAAACATTTTTGAAATATGTGTGACCTGGCTCTCTGAAATTGATGGCTCTTCAACTGTCCACTCAAAGCGGCACGATGCACGACTCTCCATGTCTACGCAGTTTTAGTAACTGTTGTCATCAATGCTTCTGATGTGCCTATCTATAGAGTCAGAGGGATCATCATGAGGACTACACTTTCTCTTTTCAAATCAAGAAATCCTCTGCGTATCTAAGAGAACTTCCCTCTCTCTCCAAGAACTTCAAAGTTTCTCAATTCAAACCTTCTCTGTATCAACGGCTGCTGAATCCGTAGCATCATGTGCCCCTGCACCAACATAGTTTAATGAGAGAATCATTCCTACAATACAGGTTCGTCTTAATGATTTCGATGAGGCAGGATACAAGGTCTCTGAATTCTTTGATGCAGTTGAATGAACTCCATTTTTCAACAACATCTCCTCTCCCTAGCATGAACAAAGCGTTCTGGAATTTTGGAACAACTCTGAGGTTGTTTCTAAACCTGAATCCACAGGAATAAAGACCATTGTGATGGACATATCACTTTTTGTGGACTGCAACCTGTTGACCGAAGTAATTGTTTATTCCTGCTAGAGGAGATCAGTTTTGTCAAAACTGGGAAGTCTATCATGGAGGATTTTTGGTGTATGACCAAATGCTGTTTGGTGGCAGAGGTTTCAATCCAACCAAGCATTCCCAACTTTTGGAGATCCCCAGAGTGCTACTTGTCATTCTCAACTGTTGCATCCTTCCGAAGGGAAGTGATAATATTTATATCAAAGGACTTGAAAGGTTTGTGCTGAGTCATTTGCTGATGAAGAAGAAAATAAGTCTTCCATGGGTTCTTCTCTACCAAATGATCTTCAGAAAAGAGATGGATGCTGAAGACAGATTCCCCCATAACTTTCTGATAATGAAAATCCTGATACATAAAGGTTTTCATATGGATGGACTCTTTGATCAAGCACCTCCTTCCTTCTTCACTCTGGTTATGTATGAGAAGTTGGACCGGACTTTGATTGAGAAAGAAGAAGCCCTAGAGAAGAGGGTGGCTGAAGTCTCTCCTGAGGCATCCCCTGTCAGAGGAAGAAGAACAAGGGCCTCTAATCCTCTGGGTGCTCATGGAAGGATTAGAAAGGTGTTTGCGGCGTACAACTTGAAGAGGTTGCATGCTCACATTGGTCGGCTAGCAAAGAAGCCGAAGGAAACTCAAAAGGAGATACTAAAGCTGAAGGCAGAAAAGGAGGGTTCCAGTGCTGCCGAAATCATGCCTGCTGATAGCCTTTAATTATTCAAAGAGTCATGTCATAAACCCTTGTTTTTGAAAAATACTTGTTAAATTTTTAAAATCTTGATTAATATAAGTGAACTTTTCATTTTCCACAAGATTCTATTGATCTTATATGCATGATTCAATTCTATATTCTCTGAATACGTTGAAATTAATCATTGGTTGCGCACATTTATTGATCTTATGCTTCCAAGTTTAAATACTTGAATTTATTACTCTGCTTCACGTGCTTGAGCTATTTGAACCCTTTTGAATAATGACAAAAGGGGGAGAGTAAATATAACTAACAAAAATTCTCTGAAGCAAAGTTGGCAAAGTTGTTTCTCAAAAAACTAATTGTCTTTCAAAAGAAAAGTATGTTATTCAGGGGGAGTTCCGCACTCCATTCATTTATCTGAAAGAGGGGGAGAAGCTCAACTTTTCTTTTTAAATCTCACTTTAATTACCTCAGACATTTGTTAGTCATATCAAGTTTGTCATCATTAAAAATGGGGAGAATGTTGAGTCTCAATGTAAATTAAGTATTCAATTTAATTCAAGACTCTTTACCCTTGGTTTTAATGTTTAACAAATTTGATTATATAAAAACAGATTCTACTGAGAAAGGTAGTTTGTCTTTGTTATTGCAGCAACTCTGAAATGAGTAGATCTTCAAGTCAAAGCAATTATCTGAAGAATTGATCAACCTGCTGAAAGTATGTGCACACTGAATTTGTACCTGCTGAACACATACTCTCTGAACTATCACTTGATGACGTGGCAATTCGAGCTTACTGAAATGAAAAACTCTCTGAAGAACTTGGATCTACTGAAGACTCTCTCAACCCTCTGATGATGTGTACCATTCTTTCTGCTGAGAAGTCTTACCTAAATCGTGCAACATAGTATCTGTCCAAGTTAGAAGACTTTCTGCGCAAAGACTTAAAGGTCTCTAAACGTCTTCTGCCATCATCTACAAAGAGAAGCTTTTACAGAGTTCTTTCCGCATATTATGGAACATCGTACACGGAAAAGGAACCTTTGTACCTGCTGTGTGTCAGAGTAGTGCAATCTCTGCACACCTACTCTATTCAAGTCAAGAGCTATAGGCCATTTCTCAACGGTAACCAAGCAACCTCTCAACGGTTACATTTCTGGCCTCTATAAATAGCTTCATTCAAGAGTTTGAACGTGTCGACCATATTCTTAAAAGATATACTCTGAAGTCGCTGATAAAAAATACTTGAGAGAGCCACTCAGAGAACACCCAAGAGAGAAGTACGCTCAAGAGAAAAAGATCAAGAAAGTGTGAAAAGCAAAAGGAGCTCTCCAGAAAAGAAAAGAGAAGAAGTGTGAATAGGCCAAATCAAAAGAAGATCTATTCCAAGCCAAACACTCTGTTATATCTCTGTTTTTCCTTGTGCTAAGAATTTCTCATTCATTTTATCTTGAGTTATACTCAGTAATTTCTTTGTACAAGAGAACCTGTGTTTAAGTTTCTTAGAAACTTAAACTTATCTTTCATTGTAAACATTGTTAAGTGTCTGAGAGCCTGGAGAGGCTTGGAGGAACAAAGAATACTTGTTTAGCCGGGAGAGGCTATGTCAAAGAATACTTGTTGAGCCTGGAGAGACTAGGTGTGCAAACAATACTTGGTTGTTGAGCCCGGAGAGGCTACGTGTGCAAATAATACTTGTTATCTTGCAGGATTAGTGGAAATCCAGTGGTGGTTTGCCCTGGGACTGGACGTAGCTCACTTAGTTAATGGGTGAACCAGGATAAATTTTTGTGGCAGAATTATCTCTACCCTTAACTCTTTTACTTTCCGTTATTATCTGTTTTATCTAACCAAGGAGGGTTTAAGAAAAGTTGTTTTATAAATCCACGCAGAAAAACAATCTTTTCTTCACGCGAAAATATTTCAAAATTGTTTATCTCCAACCTTCTGAGTTGCATCAACAAGTTGCTAAAAGTTCCAGTTTCGGAAGGTTGAGTGAATATCTTTTCAAATTGCTTGCTTGTTTTAAAAGGTTTTCAAAAAAATATGTAAGGCTCCTAACAGGTCCCTCACGTGACACTTCTCGTATAGCTCCTAATAAAGCGAATTCTAATAATGGAAAGGCAACTGTCTTTGCTGATTCTGCTAATCATAAAGTGTCAGGCGATCAATCCCTTGATATTACTTGACCTACTAAGAAGGGGAAAAAACAAGGGGTGTGTTGGGCTCCACCCAAAGTCACGCGTGCGTTTTAAGGGTGGGAAGGAGGTTGCTTGTAAATTTGCCAATGCTGCTCAGGCCACATGGCCTTTTGTGTCCGCTGTGGAAGCTTCTCTTGTTAGGCCAGACTTGCTCCAGACCGAGACGTTGAACGCTCCTAGTGATGTGAGGGAGCCAACTTTTTTGGGCCCAAAACACTCTTCTTCAAAACCTCCAGATGACTTGAATCAAGCCCATTCAGTGGGAGATCCACCAGGATCCATGGCTAATGAAGTGGCGTTATTTGATGACTCCGTTCGGGTTAATGGTTTGAATACTAAAGACTCTCAGATGGATAGCTTGGGGACTATGGTTTCCTCCACAACTAACTATTCTTGATTTATGGTCTTTATGACCTGGAATACTAAAGGTGCAGGAGCAAGGTCTTTCCCTCGCCTCATTAAACATTTATCTTCCAAGTATCGGCTTGATGTTCTTGTTGTTTTGGAACCTCGTATTAGTGGAAGTAAAGTAGATGCGGTGGTCAAAAAACTGGGGTTTTCTAATTATGTTAGACATGATGCGGTGGGATTTTCGAGAGGAATTTGGTTGCTTTGGCAGGGGCAATCTATTTCAGTAGATGTCATCTTCTCTCATTCTCAGTTTATCTATACTTGTTTTTGTCCAAAGGATGGCTAGCAACCTTGGATTTTTACAGCTGTTTATGGCTCTCCCAAACTTATTCCAAGATGTTCACTTTGGGCTGCCCTTCGCACACTTGATGCTACAGTTGATTTACCTTGGGCATGTATGCCTTGCTGTGGCCTTTCGGATCTGGGCTTCGAAGGCCCTCCCTTTACGTGGTCTTGGAACGGTGTTCGTGAAAGATTGGATAGGGGTCTTTGCAACTCTCTTTGGCGTCTCAGATTTCCAGAAGCCTCTATCTCCCATCTTCCTTCGCTTAAATTTGTCCATAAACCTATCCTTTTGCGCCTTTCCCCTGTTGTTGCGTCTTCCACTGGTCAGCGGCCTTTTAGATTTCTGGCTAGTTGGATGAGTCACGGTTCATTCGTGGACTTAATTCAAAAGCATTGGGGTGCTGATAGCCAATGGATTTCGGCCTGTAGATGTTAGTTGCACAGGCAACACTAGAAGGGGAGTTGAATAGTGTTTTATACATTTTTTATCTTTTTGGAAATCTGAAAAAAAAACTTCAAGCCTATTAAGACAAAATAAAATGAGAAACTTAAAATCAGAGTTAACATGAAAATTGCGGAAGATAAGAAGGACAAATTTTGACACAGTTAGAGACTAAGGAAATTGTTTCTTCCTCTGGGAAGAATACAACAGTTTAGTACAACAAGGAGGGCTCTGGGTGTGCTCAGAAGTTGAGAAGGTCTGAAAGAAGCTATCCGTCTTCTTCCAAAGAGATATTGATCGAGAACAAATGTTCCACCATGTAAGGATTCCCACCTTTGGAAGTATTGTTCCCCACTGTCAGGCACACCAATCACTTTAGCAATTAGTTTGGTGTCCACGTACAGGGATCTTCCCATCACCTTCGTTTCAATTCCAGTTCTGTCTGGTTTAGATATGATTTCGATATTGTCCCAGAACTCCATCACACTCTCCTTATGACAAGAGGAGGAGATGTTGTTGAAGTATGGTGTCCATCCAGCGGCATTGAAGTATTCAGATATTTTGTAATCTACTTCATCAAAGTTTGAGAGATTTACCATCTTACAGGGGATGATCTTCTCATCAAATACTGAAGGAGCAGAGTTACTTGAAGATACTGATATGTTTGCCATGGAGTGATAGAACTTATTGAACTTTCGATGAGAGAGTTACTTGAGAAACTCTTTGCTTTTTAGAGAAAGGATTGAATGGAGTGTAGTTTCCATGTTGATCTTCCAATCCTTTTTAAATAGGGAGCCATACGTGCTTCAAGCATTGATGAGAAACGGTTACGTGCACTGAACTGGTGTGAAGAGTAGTGCATCGTGTCGATTATGAGAAGTCGGTTGATGATTCAACAATTTAAGTTCCGCCGTATCACAATTAATGACAAAATGACTAGCATACATGACTCTTCAACTATTATACAAATACATTCATGCATGTGATACAGTTAGCATGCAATAGTTTATTTTCACACAAATATAGACACTCATACATTAGAAATTTCAATAATTATAATACAAGACACACAGAAGTTAACAATTACATTTAAATTAAACTTAAGATAGGAAAGATGTTACCCGTATGTGATCTTGAGATAGATGTACTTTCCTTTTTCAGTCACGTCCTTCTGAAAGATGCCTTTATTGCATAAATAATGAGTTTCGGAAAAATAATTTTCTTTTCTCATTATCATTCTTCAGAGTTGCTTCAGCTTGGTGAGATTTCCATCTTCTGAGGATCTACTCCTTCTGCATTTGTTAGATGCTCAACCCGAAGGTGAGCTCTGATACCAATTGTTAGTTCCACAGGCAACACTAGAAGGGGGGTTGAATAGTGTTTTATACATTTTTGATCTTTTTGGAAATCTGAAAATAAACTTCAAGCTTATTGAGACAAAATAAAATGAGAAACTTAAAATCAGAGTTAACATGAAAATTGCGGAAGATGAGAAGGACAAATTTTGACACAGTTAGAGACTAAGGAAAGTTGAACGGAACGCTGACTAATTTGGACTCTTAATTAATTAATCTTAATCATTCAGATTCATCTCAAGATACCCTCTGAAGGATACTACAAAGAACCTTTTCAGAACTATTTCTGAGCTACTTCAGATGATTGATCATTGTCTGAAGTGTACTTCTAACTTCTGAACTGAAACTATTTCAGATCCACTTCAAGAAGTTGTTTTAGACGTTCTTCAAAGTAAATTCTTTGTAATATTCCAAATGATATAGGATTAACTGAGTGAGTTATTATCTTGGAAAACATAGTCTATTTAAATTGTGGTGTTAAGTTTATTATGAAAAATAATGTTCAATCCCCATCAGAAATATAAAACTGTAAATTAAGGAGTTTAAGGGATAGAAAACTTAGCAACAAAATTTATCCTGGTTCACCCACCAACCCAGTGAGCTACATCCAGTCCAGGGCAAACCACCACAGGATTTTTCACTATCTGAAACCACAGATACAAGTATTCTTTTCCATCAAGCCTTTTCAGGCTCTACACAAGTATTCTTTCATTTTCAACTGCCTCTCCAGGCAACTCAGTGCAGTATTCTTTTACAGACAAACCTCTCCAGCCTCAACCACAAGTATTCTTTTATTTTCAACTGCCTCTCCAGGCAACTCAGTGCATTATTCTTTTACAGACAAGCTTCTCTAGCCTCAACCACAAGTATTCTTTTATTTTCAACTGACTTTCCAGGCGACTCAGTGCAGTATTCTTTTACAGACAAGCCTCTCTAGGCTCAACAAGTATTCTTTCTTACAAAGCCTCTCCAGGCTCAACAAGTATTCGTTCTTCCACCAAGCTTCTCCAGGCTCTCAGACACATAAAGTGTTTACAATCTAAACTAAGTTTAAGTTTCCACGAAACATAAAATTAATTTCATACTATACTTACAGTTTAACTGGGTACTACTCAGGATATATGAAATGAATTCTAAGTACAGGGGTAAGACTGAGATACAAGTGTATGATTTTGGGTACAATCTCGTCTTCTAAGTGAGGTATAACATCCTCAAGGAATTGGCTAAGTAAAATATTAAATTAAGCTTCAGCCAGTTGATCCTTGGCATAATCTCTGCCTTGGGCTTCAATGTCAAACCTTTCTGGTTGACATCTTGTGGATGTGATACTAAGACATTGGCTCAAACTTGGTTGTCTTCTTACAATCGACAACAAGCCGGCACCATCAGATTCATACTTGAGGCTATTTATATTCTGATAGAATATAGTCGTTGAAGATGGTTGATAATACCGTTGAGATGTTAATGATGTGGCTCATATAGGCGTTGTGTAATACCTTCTCAAACGGTTGCTTCTTCTTAAGCAAAATAAGTGTTCAGACGATCTTGTTCTAACACTTCTATTGATGAGCTCTTTTGAGAGATTTCCTTGATATTTGTATGCTTCCTCTCTCTCTTGATTTTCTTCTGCTTTCTTCTTCTTTCGTCTGTTTTCTTCTAGAGTATGTATGAGGAGGTATCCGTTGGATTTGTCCTTTCGCTTATTTGTATATACTCCTTTTCATTTGCTCCTGACACGGTTTCCTCTTTCCTCTTTGAGTGAGATGTCTTGTCATAAAGATAATAGTTGTTTTTGCTATTTCCTATTTGAATAAAGACATATGATATTATGGCTGTTGAATCATATGGTCTCAGCTTCTGTTGTGACTTCTTCTATGTTGAAATCTGTTCCATGCATTCAGAGAGCCATTTATAACTTCCTTCATATGATAGCTTCAAGCTTCTTTTAATTCTTCATATTGAAATGCTTTCAACTCGTTCCTCTCTTCTTGCAATATGATTCTTCTCTTCTTCAGATGATTAAAGCAAGATGCTTCTTCTTCTTAGCAGAAATCTTCTTCCTTTTTACTTCAGCAGAATGTTTCTTCTTTTGCTTCAGATGATCCTAGCTTTATTCATCTTTGACTCTTCTAGTTCTTCTGATATTTGAATAGATGTTGAATTACATGGTATTAGTTCACACATCTTTCTCGATATTTTCTTGTCCAGACTTCTGATTTGCTTTTGGACAATAGCATGTGCAGTATGTCTGCGTATACAGTATCCTTTTGATTGCAGATGCAGCAGTCGTTACGGGATTTCCTTATCTGTGCAAGTCTTTTTGATCGAGGCAGAAAAGTATGCCTAACTTTTGTGCCGAAATGAAGTAGTCCATTGGATACAGTGTTCTTCATGCTTTGGCAATATCTTCATGAGAATATTTCTTGGTTCTGACGCCTTCAGTCCTTCAGTCATACAGAGTGCTTCTGATCAGCTTCCATTCTTTAGATGATAGTTGTTCTTGAGACGATGAATGATAGATAAGTCTTCAGTTTGTCTTCACGTCTTCAAATGATAGTTATTCTTCAATTTATCTTCACGTCTTCAGATGATAGTCATTCTTCAAACAAAGGATATTCTTCAGATGATGATAGGTCTTGAGACGGTCTGAGTCTTTCATGTCTTCAGATGATTGAATCTTTTCTATTCTTTTTTGATTCTGTATTTCTTCATCTTATGATTTTTCTTCGTTCTTCTTCTGATTTGTTCTTCTTCTTCTGATACTTCACTGGTTCTTCTTCTTATCTGTTCTTCGTCTTCTGATTCTTCACTGGTTCTTCTTCTTTTGATACTTCAGACGAATATTCCAACCTGAAATACAATCAACAAAACAATACCTTTCTTAGTAGCACCTGTTTTCTTTTCATCTAGTCTAATTTGTTAATCATTAAAACCAAGGATAATGAGTCTTGAATATAATTTGAATACTTAAATTAATTCTGAGACTCAACAGTAGAGACTTTCAAGCAGAGGCTATTGTTTGGAACAAAAATACTTTTGGCAATATCTTTTACAAGAAACAAAATCTTTTGAACAGAATGGAGGGTGCTAATCGTAGTCTTCAAATGAGTCCCAATAGAGGTCTTGATCGACTTCTGGATAAGTTGTGGGTGGAGTATCAATACATCTTAGATCAAGAAGAATTATTATGGCATCATATTGGGTTCGTTTTGGTGATCGCAACACCAAATTTTTTTACCTTTCCACTATCATGCGGAGGAAGAATAATAAAATTGAGTCTTTATTGAATGATGAGGGGAATTGGATTTCTAATCCTATTGACCTTCAGGATTTGGTGGTGTCCTATTTTATTGACATGTTCAAAATTGATGATGTCATTGCTCCTTGGCCTCTTCGGAATTGTTTTCCTTCTTTCCCTCTGGATGCAATTAATAATCTCGGGTTACCTTTCTTTTCTCTTGAGATCAAGGACCTCATTTTTGTCATGGGGGACTTTAAAGCTCTAGGTCCTAATGGTTTGCACCCGATATTTTTTAAAACTTACTGGGATACTGTTATTCCTTTAGTTATTACTTTTATCCATGATGTTTATGTTAATCCTTCTCTCATGGAGATGGTTAATGGTACTCTTATCTCTTTGATCCCCAAAGTTGATTTCCCGGAGAGTATTCGCCAATACCGACCAATCAATTTATGCAATGTGATATACAAAACAGTTACGAAATTGATTGCATATCGCCTCCGAAATTATATGCCCCTATTGATGAAGGATAACCAGTGTAGCTTCATTCCTAGGCGTCACAGTTCTGATAACATTATTATTGCCCAGGAAAATTTTCACTCCATGAGGACTTTAAGATCCAAGAAGGGTTATATGGCTATCAAGGTTGACTTAGAGAAAGCTTACGACCTTTTGAGATGGGAATTTATTGAGGATACTCTTCATGATATTGGCATTGATGATCATTTGTGTCATTTGATTATGACCTGTGTGTCTTCTACGACTATGCAAGTTTTATTCAATGGTGAGAAGACTAGGGAGTTTAGACCTGGTATAGGAATCCGTCAAGGTTGCCCCCTTTCACCTTATATCTTTGTTCTCTGTGTTGAGCGCTTGGGTCACCTAATCAAAAGCAAAGCTTCTGATGGTTCTTGGAAACCTTTTCTATAAGTCAATCCTCTGTTAGAATTTCTCATCTATTTTTTTCTGACGATCTCTTGCTGTTTGCTGAGGCAAGTATTAGCCAAATGCAGGTTATTATGCACTGTCTTAATTTGTTTTGCAATGTTGTTGGGGAAAGGGTGAATCATGCCAAAACAAAAATGCTGGTCTCTAAGAATGTTAATTCAGTCATTGCCATTGATCTTAGTCAATCTTCAAATTGTTAGCGCAAAAACCCTCTGAGATTTGGTTTTAATGACAACAAACCTTTTGATCAAACTTAATGTTTTATGTTCTTGAAGTTACTGATGTTTTGTATGTGAGATCTTAGAAAGACATGATTCTCATGAAGAACTCAGAAAGATCAGCCACGACCAAGCTCAGACTGAGATTGAGAGGCAACCACAGATTGAGATTGGTAGTAATCCTCAGACATAAGATAAAGATAAAAGTCAGCCTGAGATTAAGCAATTAATGCAAGTCTTTCATGAGATTCAGAAAGATCAGAATCCTAATGTTAAGAATCATCAGACTTCAAAATCATTTATGGAGTATGGGCAAAAGCTTAGAAATTCTATATGTTGAAGGTAATTTCAGAAGAAGGCCTTAAGACATACCCTTTATCAGAAAGTCTTCAGAAGCTTTGAATGGAAGATAGAATAAGTCGAGAGAGGTGCACATCAGAGTGAAGTCTCAGCTACAGTCAGAAAGAGTCTCTACTAAAAATGTCAAGCATCAAGAAGACCAATATTTGAGACTCAAGATGAGACGCAGACTCAAGCACAGATGTTATCTCATGTTCAGATGCAAACTCAGTCTAAGAATTAGCTTGAGACAAATGCTCAAAGAAGAGACTCATGTACAAACTTAAAAGGAAGGATCAAAAGTCAGATGCAAGATCTGCCAAGAGATGAGACTCTAACTTAGCTTCAGAATCAAGAGATAAGATCAGAATAGAATATGTTAAACAAAGAAGAGATTCAAAGTCAGCTTGAGACAAGCTCAATTCGCAAATTCAGATTGAGACAAGCCCAAATTCATTATAAGATCATATTCAGTCCAAGCATGACAAAGAAGCACTTTGAAATATGAAGCTGAGCAAAGATGAGATTCAAAGTCAGACTTGAGATGCAGACTCACGTGAGATGCAGAATCAGACTTGAGATGTAGACTCAACTTGAGATGCAGAATCAGATTTGAGACGGTCTCAAGATCAGATGCAGTCTCAAGATCAGACGCAGTCTCAAGTTCAAACGTAGAGATCAGATGCAGACATGAGACTCAGACTTGAGACGCAGAGATCAGATGCAGACATGAGACTCAGACTTGAGACGCAGAGATCAGATGCAGACATAAGACTCAGACATGAGAAACAGAGATCAGATGCAAGCATGAGACTCAAACTTGAGATGCAGACATCAGACTCAAACTTGAGATGCAGACGGAGTCTTAGCAGCAAAAGCACGTCAACACAAGTACACTGTCACAGCAGAGACAACATCAGAAAAGCACCTATCTCATGTCTGAAAAGTGAAAAGCTTTTTCTCTCTCTTCCAACGGCTAGTTTAACAGCTAGTTTTCTAAAGACTATAGAAGGAAGTCTCATTATGGTGAGACGTGTGAGAGACACAGTGAGACTCAGCAGAGATACTGCTGCACAACCAGAAAAATCTAAGTCTCAAGTGAATCTTCACCTACCTACCTATGCTATCTTAGCCAATATCTTGTAGTAGTTTTAGCTCTTGTTTTGTACTATTTTATATACACTCTTTGAGTGATTTAGAGAGCTACCATCTAGTTGAGCTCACGGTTTATCCATACTTTGTATGCAGACTAAGCTAGATCAATCACATCTCATCTCATATCACCAAGTCTCAACTAAGTCAGGAGATGCCTGAGCTTAGTGTGAGCATTTGTAAAGCCTGGAGAGGCACTGTAACAAGAATACTCACTGAGTTGCCTGGAGAGGCAGTTGAGAACAAAGAATACTGCATGCGTTGCCTGGAGAGGCAGTTGAAAACAAAGAATACTGCATGAGTTTCCTGAAGAGGCAGTTGAGAACAAAGAATACTTGTGGCTCAACCAAGGTAGGAGTGCCTATGCTTGGTGTGAGGGACGTCCTGAAGAGGCTGTAAGAATACTTGTAATTGACGGGTTGTCAATAGTGGAAATCTCACGAGTTGTGAGGACTGGATGTAGCCCAAGGTTGTGGGTGAACCAGTATAAATCTCTGTGTGCATCTCTTCTCCCTATCTCTCTATTTATATTGTGCATCTCATATCTCAAATCTATTTGTTCAAATAAACTAAGTCTATTCAGAGAAAACCAAGTTGTAATAACTGAGATCTCGTCTTACATCTCAAGCTCATCTCATCTCAGATCCCATCTCAACTTGAGATCAATCAGTAGTCTCACTTATTTTCTTTTAAGGTCTTAACATTTGATGAGCTAATTAAACTTACATTTCAAATCTGTTTACTAAACTAAATCAAATCTATTCAAAGATAATCAAGTTTCATTTATCAACAAATCATCTTTACTTGACTACAAAATTATTGTTGAGACAACATCTCATCTAACCTATTTGAGACTCCAAGTGACAAACTTGAGATCATGTCTCAGCTTGAATTTAAGTGTGTATTTTTAGGTATAATATTTTCAAGTCTCTATTCAACCCCCCTTTCTAGAGACGTTTTCAGCCAACTTCACAAATTTCTCCCTCTCCTCTGACCTTTGTAAATACTTTGGTGTCACTCTAGCATAGGTGGTGCCAGAGGCCCTTCCGAGTTACACAATGCAAACTATTCTTCTTCCAAAATCAGTTTGTAACAAGCTAAAACAACTCTGCAGGAACTTTGTTTGGGATGCTAATCGTGGTGAAAAAAAATATCATTCTCTTGCCTGGTCCCATTTTTGCCTTCCGAAAGATTTAGGGGGTATCTCTTATTATGAAGCTTGGATGGGGGATGGTAGACAACCCCTCTGCTCTTTGGATGCGGCTGTTACGTGCCACATACAAGGCTGGCTCGGGTTCTATTCCTCAAATGCGCAGGTTTTCAAATGAATATATTATTTGGAAGAGTATTTGTAAATCATGGGATTTTGTGTTGAAAGGATTTTATTGGAGAATTGGAGATGGTGAGGCTACTTGTTTCTGGACAGATTGTTGGCTCAAGTCAGGGAGAGGTCTTCGGGATTTATTAGCTCAGGACCTGTCGGATGACCGACTCAATGAAACTGTGAAAGATCTTTCTGCAGAGGATGGCTCTTGGCATCTAGACAGAATTGCTCCCTGGCTCTTTGATGATCAGCTTTCACATGTTTCTGCTCACATGGTTAGACGTAATGATGTTGGCCCGGACCGTGTCATTTGGAAACACTCTGCGGATGGCAATTTCTTTACAAAGACAGCTTATGAGAATATTCGTAATTTTCCTCCTCCCCTGGATTCTAAATGGAAGAATTTCTGGCGCTTGAGGGATCCTACTCGGGCTAAATACTTTCTCTGGCTTCTTGTCAAAGGAGGTCTTAAAACCAATTGCCACCGGTGGGAACGTGGTCTAGCTGACTCTGCTCTCTGTCCTCTTTGTTCAACTCATGTAGAAACGGATGCTCATTGTATCCGAGACTGTCACCTTGTGTTTGGAGTTTGGGACTTGCTTTTTGGTGGTCATATGCCAGCATCCTAGCGTCCTATTCCAATCTCCACGTGGCTCCAAAACCACCAGGCTGTTTGTGCTCACAAAATTCATTCTACTAAACATATTAGTCGGTCTCCACCTTTGGAAGGATGGGTTAAATGGAATTTGGATGGTTCAGTCATTGCTACTGGTGCCCGCACTTCAAGTGGCTGTGTTCTTCGTGATTGCATGGGCAGGTGGCTTACTGGTGCTGTTCGAAATATTGGGCACTCATCTATCACTGCTGCCGAATTGTGGGCCTTCAAGGATGCTTCCTATGTCTCATTACTTCGGGGAGATACTTGCGTTTGGTTTGAAAGCGATTCTGTTACTGCAGTTAACTTTGTCAAGAATGGTGTTCCTCTTAACCACCCTTGCTTTGGGTTAGTTTCAGCTATTCGCAGGGACTTGAGCAAGATTCAGAATGTTTTTATCAGCCATACATTCCGTGAGGGTAATTTTGTTGCTGATGGTCTGGCTGATATTGGTCACTCCTTTCCCCTGGGTTTACATTTCCTGCCTGATCCCCCTACTTCTATTTCGAATTCTTTGCTTTGCTGGTTGATTCTTTAGGTATCTGTTTTCCTAGGCCTTGTTTTGCCTAGTGGGACTTGTCCCTCCTTTTTATCAAAAGAAAAAAAAAAACGTGATCCACATAAAAAAATATATATGTAAGTATTAAATATTATAATTTCAACTTTACTAATAAACCAAACAAAAAAAAATCGTGCTTTTGGACGGTTTCTTTGTCTAAAGATGCTCGATATGCATCAACAACACTATCACCAATGCTAAAAGTTGATTCAAAAGCAACGGTTGATATTGGAATTGCTAAGATACCAACTATTATTTTTATAACTTTATGTTTTTATTTTATTTTTGATTAATTTTACTTTTACTTCATTATTTATATTAATTATATATATAAATGAGTCATTTATAAGTTTTTAATGTCAAGCTTATAAAGTTTGGTTTTCACTCATTTAAATAATTGAGCTTAGTTTTAAGTTTGATTTTATTTATTTAATTCAGCAAATACTCTTAATTGAGCATTTAATAAACCAAACTCAAATAGTTCGCGAATAATTCAACTCATATCTATAAATGCCATGAAGCATCAAGCATGGTTAATGATGGAGATTAAAAACGTAATTTTTTTTTTAAAAATAATGATTAAAATAAAACATTTAAAATAAATCAAAATTAAACTTCACTTTATTTTCATAGATAAAAAAATATATTTAATAAAATCAAATTTTACACAAAAAAAAATTGAACTCATCTTTTCATAAATAAAGTGTGTATTTGTTTTTTATTAAAATCACATTTTAAATGTGGATTCAAGCAAACACTACTTAAACTAATGTTGGCCCAGATTCACATTTAAATCTTAATTTTAAAATAAATTAAATTAAACACACTAACACTTGTTTGTTTGAACAGAGATAGAGAGAAGAGAGTTGTTGAAGAGAGAGATAGGAGTTACAAAACTTCTCCACCGTGTTTGGTGAGCAATGAGAGAGAGATTGAGTTGATTGTTGCAGTGGGACCCACGCAAATTTTTTTTTCCTCTCCTTACTAGTGATTTAGGGGAGATATGAGTGTAGATATATGATATTACAACTTTACCCTCATTTATATGTACAAGTTTTTGGAAAATTTCTAATAAATTTATTCTTGAAGGGTAGTTTTGTATTTTTTACTTTTTATATATCTCTCTCTTATTTCTCTACAACCAAACAACTATCAAAATTAATTTTTCTTTTATCTCTCTCATTTTTCTCTAATATCAAATAACCTCATTATTTCTCTCTTCCTATTTCAGTATTTAAACCAAACATACTGTAAAAGAATATACCCCTTTTCTCATTCAGCCATAAACAATCCACTTTTGTTGTCGTATAAGCCTCTGTTTGTTTTACTGTTGTAATAGTGCAAAACCATGATTTTATATAATTGGTTTTAAATTACTTTCTTTCAATGTGTTTCGTAAAACATATATCACTCATCTCAACCATTGATATCTAGACTCAATTCTACTCAATTATAAATCAAATAAAAACTAAAATTAGTTAGACAAAAGTGGGCCAAATCACATCATATCCATCACGTCAAATCACATCACCCCGGGTGATTTCTCTCTTTTTTTTTTTTTTTTTGTTCAACTCCGGGTGATTTCTCTTGAACTGCCTAGAAAAAGGAATTGGGCTTTTATGTTTCTTTTACAAATGAAGCATGGGATTGTTATTCACACCACCATTTTGCTAACAGCATCGTTTTTTTTTTAAGTGCCGTTTCTAAAATATTTTTTTAATACTAAAAATTGAATTTCAGGAATATAATTTTCAAAAATTATTTTTTCAAAAATGAATTTTCAAAATAATTTTTTTTTATATTTAAAGACGAAATTTTTTCCATCTATAAATTGTAATATAGATATAAAAGATAGAAAATGGACAAGATAATTTTTTTAATGATAATTGGGTTGATGCAAGACTCTTATCACATAAATATAGAATGTTGTTTGCAAGATACTAGAATCTCATAAATTGTTGTGTGGCGGAATTTGAGTGGCAATGGAGTTGGCACCGAAAACTATTCACATGGGAGGAGGAGCTCCTGAAATATCTAGTGGATGAATCAGATTTTTGAAACTATAGGCTAATGTGGAATATAAATGGTGTTGGGTAGTTGATACATATAGTAATTATATTATTAAGTCAGTGTATAAAGTCATCAGAAGTGATCATATTTTTGTTGTTTGTTCAACATTTCAATTGCTTTGTTCAAACCTTGTACCATTAAGAGTTACATTCTTTACATGAGGCCCAAGCCAGACCAATTTATTAAATAGATTAGACCAAGGTCTTTTTCAAAAGCCTATATAGAAAAATAGGTCAGATTTCAGGCCATGAAAAAACCTTTTGAGTCTATTCAAATTGACCTATTTAACTAAATATAAATGAAATACTAATATTTTATATATTGTTATTGTTATTATAAAGATTTTTATTATATTACCTTATAACTATATACTTATTAGCTTGTGTAAATATATATGTATGTTGTCTTCCATAAAAAAAAATTGAACTTATAAGTCTATTCAAATACATGTTTATGATATATTCAAGTATCTTCTTACTATAAAACAGACTTTTAAGTAGGCTTTCAGGCCAAGTCAGGCTTTAAATAGCCCAGACTCAGGCCATAAAATAAAGCCTATATCAAGTAAACAGACCAGACTCGGGGCATGGATTTAAGGTACATGCCAAGCTCAGGCCTTGAAAAGCCTAGCTCGGCTCGGCCTATTCCGATCCCTGATGGTAGGTTATTTGGAACATAGTTGCATTGAAGGAAAAATTGCTTTGAAGAGGTATTATTAACAATTCCTAGGTGGAGTGTCACATAAGTAATTCCATGTGAGAATAATGTTTGGATACACATTTTAGAGAGAGAGAGAGACAAACACTTACCACATAAATACATGATATTATTATTTTTTATTGTGTGAACTAACGGTATCCTCAGCCGATAGCCAAAAACTAATCCCTTTCAAGTTGTAGAGATCATCAAAGTAGATTTTACCTCTTCAACAAAGTGTTTTTCATACATATTATTTTTCTTACAACTTTTTTTTTATTTTCTTTGTATCTATTTTTACCGGAATACACTACTTGTCAAATTTCTCATTTTCCACTTTCTATATTACGATAAGGGCATACCTTGTTAGAAATATATTATAAATAAAATTATTCACACTTCACACTCAAAAAATTCTTATATAAAATTACATATTAGAAATATATTAAAAAATTATTTATCCTTCACCGAAAAACTTTCTTGGGATAGGTGTAGGGATTACAAGGAGGGTGAGTTGAGATTTTTCCATCCCTATCTATCCCCTTGTTAAGACTATGTCTGGATGAAGAGTGAAAATGAGAGGAAGAAAAATAGAAGGAAAGAAAAGAGAAAGAAGGAAAAATAAGAGAAAATAAAGGGAAAAATTGAGGATTTTTGAGTTGTTTGATTTGAGATAAAAAAAGTAAAAAAGTGAGCGAAAGAAAAATGAGTATAATATACAATTACCAATTTACCTTCATACTTAAAAATATTGCTATTAATATTTATTATTATTATTTTATTATTATTTTGTTAGTATTATTCATTAATAATAATAATAATAATAATAATAATAATAATAATAATAATAATAGTAAAACAAAAATTCGTTCTCTTGGCTTTGGAATATAGGTGCCAATGCGCCATTGGAGAAAGAAAGTGAAGGAGTGAAATAGTTAGATGGGGGCATAAATGGAACCAAAACATACTCCCTCCCTCATTCCCATTTTCTCGCTATTGAAGGTGTGAAATCTGCAATTTCTAATAGCCTCCAGTTTTCTTTGATGTGACAAGTTCATGGGTCATTCAAACAAGTTTAAACTTTTGTTTAGTTTAAAGAGAAAAATTAGAGAGAGTTAGATACGAGAGAGAAATGAAAAAGAAAGAAATAGGATAAATTTAGAGGTTATATAGTTTGAAGAGAAATAAGAGAGAAATAGAAGGGAGGGAAGGTTATAATTTTTTATTGGACAAAAATATCCTTTTTAATCCATTAATAAAATGAGGAGTTTGTTTTTGAGTAAAAACCCAAAATCCATAGAAGGCAAAACAAAGCACCTTCTGGCCTTCATTGCGAATGTGGCAAAACGCAGCACCCAAAATCCATAGAAGGTTTAACTCATTTGCACTGTTCAAGAACAAAGGAACCGAATCAGGGGCCTGGTAGCTAAGGTAAGGCAAGTGGAGCATACAATTTAACACCAAAGCCTCATTGCGAATGGTGATGTCGTTTTCTGGCGCAGCGGGGCGGTGGCCGTTTTCTGGGAGCAGTCGGGCTCTTTGCGACGGAGATGGTGCAGTCGTACATGAAACGGTCATGGTTGATGGTTGAAGGCAGATCCATGATCGGTTTCAATGATGAGGGTATATTGGTCTTGCTGAGTGTTGGACATATCTCTCCTTTTTCTCCCCTCAACAGAGATGATTCAATTTCATTGTGGGGTCCACATGTTTTTCAGCCTCTCCCTTAACTCTATCATGTACTAAATGAGGTTGAGACTATGTTCTCTCTTCTATCTCTCATCTATTTCTCGTCTCAAACAAACACAATGTAAGTGAAGTTTTTTCACCATTTTTCATCCATATATTTACACCCAAAACAAATGAAGCGTAAAGAAAAGTCAAGTACCAGGGGTTTAAATAAGACATGGATGATATTATGACTCTTAACTCAATCCCTATCAAATTCAGGTTTTTCACTCCACTTTTTTTTTTATTTTTCTTTTAAATTTTTTAATATATACTTTTTAAAATAAATCATAAATTAAGTACATAGTAATTCAAATGATAAATCATAAATTAAATACATAGTAATTCAAATGATATATAAAATTAGACGTGGAAAATCTTAAAAAAATGAAATTTAAAAATTAAATCATATTATTGATAACATATATATGTGTGGTGGTATTCATGGTTAGATTTGGATTAGTTTTAAGATAAAAAAAAAAATCATCTAATTCAATCATTGTGGTTTTATCATTTCATCACTCAATCGATTTTTTAATCTTTTTTTCAAATCCGATCCAATTTAAATTGGATTGGCCTGGATCGGTTTTCAGTTTTTTAAAGAGGTAATAAATATTAGATAAAAGTGATAAATTTCTATAATAATAGTAACCATTATTATTGGAACTTATATTTATCCATATAAATACAAAATTATATAAAAATGGAGAATATGAAACATGAAAACCAATTTAAAACTAGTTTAAAATTAATATATTCATAGAGATATTAAAATGATATTAGATAATAAAATTATAAAAAAGTATATTAGTATAAGTAATCTCATAAATATATACTTATATAAGTATGAATATAAGATTATATTTATAAATAAAATAATATGTGTATATAAGTTCGATTTGGATTGGTTTTCAACATAAGATCTAATAGTCAATCCAATCCAATAAAAAAATTTGATTTTTGTAGTTTGAATTGGATTGGATATGAACGCACCTATATATGTGAACTTAACTTTACTTTTCAACCATTATTATAATTAAAATCAATTAACTTTTATATCAGGAAAAATTTGGGTTTGAGGGTAAGGCGAATACGTACACCCCGAGCTTGTACCTTTTAGCAAAGTTGGGTCAATGTTAAATTTTTCTTAAACTTTATCAAAGTGAATTTTTCCCGTCAGAGTTAAGTTGGAAACGGATCGACACCCACAAGTTTAGATTTAATTTTCATGTCTAGATATGTGGTTTATAATAGGAAAATAATTATCTGACACTCCACATTAATACTAGGGAAATAGGAAGAGAGAAATGGAGAAGAGAGAAATAGGGAAATGATAGGGATGATTTATAGGTTGTTTGGTGTCAGAGAAATAAGAAAGAGATAGAAGATAAATGTAAAATTGAGTTGTTTGGTTGGATTGAAAAGGTAGGAGAGAAATAGTAAATTGTTATATATGCTTTTCAATCAACCCCTCGTGAGACCTTTAGCGGCGTTCTCCTCCGACCGCCTTCGAGCTTGGCCTCGTCGTAGTCAACAGATGGGTAGGAGGAAGATCGACTTCTTGTTCTGGACGTAACACTTCAAATGAAAGGTAGTCGTTGAACGCAGTAGCAATGAGGCAAGGATCTCTCCTTCTCCATTTCTGCGGTATTTCTCGTCCAAACAGCAAAAAATTAACTTTAGTGTGGGGGCGTAACAATTTTACTTACTTCTCTGCAATTTCTATTGTCCACCAAACAGGGTGAGATACCTATTTCTCGCCGACTTCTTGTTGGATATTTTGTGTCTATTTCAAAAGTTCTAAAGAGACAAGTCTCACATTGCCTAGGTGAGGAAATATAATAAGCTGATTTCATTTTAAACTATAAATTAATATTAGTTTTATTATTATTTTCTAATGGGCAAAGTTTGACTTGGTCAAATCATTATTTTCTGTTACAACCCTATTCATTATATAAATTCTTTTTACTTTCTTGATCTAATATAGATAGCCTCCATACTCATCCCCTTTTCCATCTCTGAGATTTCTCCTGGGTTTAAACAATCTTCATTTTCTGGCTGTTCTGAATCCTGACCTGTTGATTAGAAGAGTCTGTTAAATTCTGGGGAGTTTTCGTAATAAACTCTTGAGGACAGTGTGTTAACACACATATCAGACTTTGTGGTTCCTATTTCCTTTCTCCAAATTTCTAACAATCTCAAGAGTTTATTAATCTTTAAGGATTCACTTCATGTTCCATTGAAATGTTTTACTCAGATAGTCCAAAATTGTGGGGGTTATAGTTTCCTATACACCATTACTCTCAGGCAGCGTCTCTTCACAATGCTTCAAACCATTCGCAATGTCTTGAACCAAAGCCTCCAGGAAGTGAGAATCCAAACTCCAACGTCCCAAATCTGATAAGAAGATGAAGAACCTATCAACCCCAGAGAATTTTGATCTCGACTTCAATTTAGATCACTCTGAAGACATCAAATGAATCATTTCAATGCTGGACATTGGAGCTCAAGGACATCGATGTAGCGGCGGTTGGGACCGTCGCCACCGCCGGTGCCAATCTTCCGCTAAACCGTGCAAACGCGACATGTTCTTCTTCTTCAGCGACGAGAACCTCTATGAGTTACTGCAAAAAATGCACCTATCTAATCAGCCGACCTTTAAGATAAATTGTTGATAATGGTTGTAGTTTATCCTAAGGTTATCGGATTTTCCTGAAGGCAGAAGAAGTAAATAAATCTAGTGTTTTAGTCTTTAAAATGACCTTACCCACAAATGAAAACTATGATTTACACAAGTTCATTCAATGGCAAGGGTTTAGTCTTACCCTTAAAAAGAGACCTAAATTTCAGAATCATACAAAAGGTAATTAAATTATTACTATAATATCTTATACAAAGTAGAGAGATTCAGAGGAGAGAGGAGAGAGAGGAGAGAGAAACAAAGGAGAGATAGAGGAAAGAGAAACAGGAGAGAAACAGATGAGAGAGAAGGAGAGAGAGGAAAGATAAACAGAGGAGAGAGAAATATAGGAGAAAGGAGAGAGAAACAAAAGAGAAACAAAGGAGAGAGAGGAGAGAGAAACAGAAAAGAAACAAAGAAGAGAGGAGAGAGAAATAAAGGAGAGAGGAGAGAGGAGTGAGAAACTGATGAGAGAGAGGAGAGAGGAGAGAGAAACAAAGGAGAGAGAGGAGAGAGAAATAGTAGAGAAACAAAGGAGAGAGGAGAGAGAAAAGAATGAAACAGAAAACACAAAACATAAAACCTTTTTTTTTATTTTGAAAAGTAAGGGGTTGAAACTTGTGTAAAACCATTTTAACCCCATTTTATCCAAACGACACCTAAAGTTTTAAAACAGGGGGTTCAAATTTGAAATGAAAAAGTTCACCCCCTTTAACACTTCGCACATGGACGAGAGGAAAAAATCGGGAGAGAGAAAGGGAAAGGAGGAGAGGGGGAAGGGATGCGAGAAAACAAGGCACAACGACTGGATGAAAACAAGGCTGGTGGCTGGACGCGCGTCGCGCGCGATGGTGACCGGAGGTCGCGCAGCGGCGGCTGTACGAGCAGCGGCTTGGGAGGTGGCCGGACCAGCCGCGTGACCTGGCTTGGACAGCGGCAGGGAAGCTGCGTGCGGCAGTGGGTCACACATCAATGGCTGTTTCCACAGCGGGTTAAAACGGTGACCAGAAGGGAAGAGAGAATGTACAGGGACAGGGGCTGGAATTTATTCTTATTATTTCTTCTTCAGTTGTTAGCTTACAAAGAGATTAATTGGTTGGAATTTGAACTGAGATGTGTAATTGTAATTCTAAGTTTTTCCTTTAGATTATGCACAGTGTAACCACGAAAGAATTCATACAAGATAATCTTCACATTGAAGTTCAAACAATGAATACAATCATGCTATAATAAACAGGAACTATGAAACGAACACAAGTATCAAATTTCTGCTTACCTGATTGTTGAATATTTGTTGATTGGCTATATTTTCCTTGCTCTTTGATGTTTAAGCTGCAAGACTTTTCCGCTTTGTATCTATCTTCCCAATGCTATTCTTCATCACTTTGAGTCCTCTAAATTTAGTTTCTCAACTTTCATCATTTAGAATATTCTCTGATTCTATGATCTCTCCTTTTTATGAGTTCTCTCTCTTTTTCTCTGTGTATTCATGAGTGCCTGATGGTGTAGTTCTCAGCTAAAAGGTAACTACCTCACCCCCGCTATATCTCAAACTAACCCCTTTTTTCTCTCCATGATCCCAACAAATCTGATACATATCCCATGGTTAGGGGTTTCAACTATAAGATAAGGCTTTATTATTATTATTTTTATTTTTATTTTTTTTTGGACTTTTTTATATTATTTTCTGAATTGAATTATTATTATTATTACTAGCGGATAGACATGCACTCTATCCGCATTTTTTTTTGGAAAAGACGTAAAATTTATTTATTTACCTTTTCAAATACCTTATATAATTAATTTGCATGAATAAATTAAAATCATATTCAACATTCTAAGTTAAACTAAATTAATCACAATATAAAATGTAAATCGTATTTGTATTATATATTTATGTTGATTATATTTCAGATTTCTGGTCGCTTGTGTTTTCTATTTTTCTCAATACTTTATGTGTTGAGCCCTTTATTTGAACCTTCTCTTTGATTGATCTTTCCTTTTTATTTTTCAATTCACTCTGTTCTATTTTTTCACTATGCCACCTCCTATATCTAAACTAATATGTAAAAGCGATATCTCTTTTCAGTGTCCATATTTTGTTTCCAATTATACCCCTAATTTATTTTAAAATTAATTTAAAAATTCACAACTTAAATGATAAAGATAATATTTTAAATTTAAATTAAGAAATATATTTTAAATTTAAATTAAGAAATAGAGATTAAAATTAGAATCGGAAAAAATAGAATCAATTCGGATTTGAATTTGAATTGTAAAAATAAGGATTAGTATTAAAAAAGTTATTATTAAAAAAATAGAATTCAGTATATCTTCCAATTTAAAGAAGGATTTGAATTTGAATTATTAATCTAAACTTTTCAAAATTACTTTATAAATTCACGGCTTAAATGATAAGGATGATATTTTGAATTTAAATTAAGAAATAGGGATTAAAATTAGAATAGAAATAAAATAGAATTTGAATTTGAATTGTAAAAATAAGGATTAGTGTTAAAGGATAATAATTTAAATTTAAATTAAGAAATAGGGATTAAAATTAGAATAGAAAAAATAGAATCAATCATGATTTGAATTTGAATTGTAAAAATAAGGATTAGTGTTAAAATAATTATCATTAAAAAAACCAGAATTCAGTATATCCTCCAAATTTAAAGAATGATTTGAATTTGAATTATTAATCTACACTTTTCAAAATTACTTTAAAAAATTACGTGATAAGGATAATATTTTAAATTTAAATCAAGAAATAGGGATTAAAATTAGAATAGGAAAAAATATAATCAATCAATATTTGAATTTGAATTGAAAAAAAAAAATAAGGATTAGTGTTAAAAAAGTTTTCATTAAAAAAACCAGAATTTAGTATATCATCCAAATTTAAAGAATGATTTGAATTTGAAGTATTTGAAAATATAAATAAACAAATTTTATGTTTTTCCCAAAAAAATGCGGATAGACAGGCACGACAGTGCCTGTCTTTCCACTTGTGTGTGTGTGTATATATTCTGAAAAAGCGCATTGCTTACTTTTGTTTAGGATAATAATTTGTTATCGCTTACTTGATTGTCGTTATCTAATTCACTCCAATCTGATAAAGTTTATCTAATAACCTCTTTATAAATTGAATTGGAGAGTGTTTTATTCAAATTCAAATATTAAAATAGATAAACAATATTAGTTATTAGATAATCACAAATTTTTTTAAAAAATTTACAAACTGTTACCAAGTCAATGTTCAGTCCTATGATAGTAATAGCAAGCAAAGTCAAAATAATCTTTGAATTCAATCCGTTTTGTTTTTTCTGGATTTTTCACTATTTTAGTCAAAATCAAATATTTCAGTCAACCAACTTAGAATTGAAAATTTCAAAATCAAAGATCATCTGAAACCGGCCAAAATTGAAATTTTTATTTGACCACCCACTCTCAAAATCCAAACATTTCATAATCAGGGAAAGGATCCAAAACTGCTCAAAATAAAAAATTTCATTCAACCTCACTCAGAATTCAAACATTTCGGAATCAGAGAACATCCAAAACCAATCAAAATTGAGTAAAACCTAACATAATTCATGAGTAAAACCAACATTGTCTGATTGCAATTTCTTTATGTTGTTTTATGGTGAACAATTGCAGAAAAATTGCTTTTGGTAACATGAATGATTACCAAAGAACTAACCAGGACATTAAAAACTTCAGGATTAAATTGAAATTCAAGCATTTCCACCTTCTTCACTCTTGATCAAATCCGCAACTTCATCTTGCAAAACAGGCTCGTAGGTTTTCACATTGGAATCAAAAGAAAAAAATATCAGAGTGGCACGCGTGCATCTCCCTCTATTCCCTCCGCTTCTCCTCCTCTTGGCCGCACCCCTCTTTTTCTTCCATCTTCCCTCTCTTAGGTTTCTGCTGCTCCGCTTCTCCTCATCTTGGTTGCGCCCCTCTTCTTCTTCCATTTTCTCTCTCTTAGTTTCTGCCATTCAAAATGAAAAACAGTGGTTGTGTGCGTTCAGAATGGGGCGTGAATGAGGGAAGAGAATGAGGGAGGTTGAGTGAGAATGAGGGGAGCATAAAAGCATTTCGGAGAATAAATTAAAATCGGCTAGTGGGTAGGAGGGAGATAAAGCAGCTGGTTTCGTAATATGTTTTTTTATATATTTTTATTTGTTTGCCCTTATTTTTTTCTGGTTGATGTGTTTTATAAAAAAAATCAGGGGTATTATTGTCTGGAAAAAGTGGAAACCAAAAAAAGGGAATTCCCTTTATATATAGGTATAGATTATTATTATTATTATTATTTTCAGATTTTCTTTTTCTAAATATCAAATTTATTTTTTTGAATTTCTAGAATCTCTCTTTTTTTAATTTAACTAAAATAATTTTAGATTTATTATTTTTTAAATTTTTTGAAATTGAAACTTTATTTTTTTGTTTTTTATAATTTATTAAAAAGATGAGAGGTATAACAAAGGTAAAAATTAGCCTGGATAAAATTTGGTATTCACACTCACAAAGCAAAAGCTAGTGAACAAAGCATCGAGGGGAATGGGACTTATAAGCCAATTTAAAATTAACAGTGATGATAACTCAACCTTTGTGATTGGAGATCCCATGAAGAAGGTTCAATGGATAAGAGCATGTCACTTGTTAGTTCTGTTAGCACAATTTATTTATCCCTTCCTATGGTGTGAGAAGTGCTAAACTGCATTATAAAGAGGCTAAACTTAAAAGTTTTAATGATTTTCATATCCCTTATGGGTGGTGTATGAATTGTAGCATACCCTTGATGATATCACCTATATGAGTGTCAAGTGGGGCCGCTTGCATGAGATTGTGGCATAATCTCTAGATTAGCACTCATGAATACCAGGCACGCGCATGACCTATTGGCGCAAAATAGTGTTAACAACGATAATTGTGGGGGTGTAATGTGATTGGTAAACCTCTAACTTACATCAAAGTGTTTTAGTTCAAAGAGCTTGCTCTACCAACTCACTTGTATGTTATGTCCTATCAATCTAGGTCTAGTTAAAGTCTAAAAGACACTAGATTCAACGCATTTATGCCAATGACATTAACCCAGGAAGAATTGCTTTTGAAATTTCATAAATATATTTTCTTAAAACTTTTGAAATATGTGGGGGATTGTTGGATATTTTGTGTTTATTTCAAAATTTCTAAAGAGACAAGTCTCACATTGCCTAGGTGAGGAAATATAATAAACTGATTTCATTTTAAATTAGAAAATTAATATTAATTTTATTATTATTTTCTGTTACAACCCTATTCACTACATAAATTGTTTTTACTTTCTTGACCTAATATAGATAGCCTCCATAGTCATCCCCTTCTCCATCTATGAGATTTCTCCTAGGTTAAACAATCTTCATTTTTTGACTGTTCTGAATCCTGACTAGTTGGTTGGAAGAGTCTGTTAAATCCTGGGGAGTTTTCGTGTCACACGAATAAACTCTTGAGGACAATGTGTTAACACACGTCTCAGACTTTGTGGTTCTTATTTCCTTTCTCCAAATTTCTAACACTTCTATCATCCCTCCTTCATTTCTGCACAACTCACCCTTAACTAAACGTATGCTTAGTGCTTGTTTGAAATAAATTCCAATAGTGCAAAATCGATTTTTTTTAGAAGTGAAATGAAATCACTTCCATTAAATATGCATCATAACTTATGTATAATTCATTTTTAATTATTAATTTTAAAGTTAATTAATTTTATCTGACTGTAAATCAACACACTAAATTATTAATAAATGTAAAAAGATAGAAAGAATCAAATAAGAAAAGAAAGAATGTAAAAAGTGTGATTAGGGATATGACAAAAAAGAAAAAGAGAAAAATTAAGTAAAATGAAGTATAAATAGAGATGTGAGAGTCTATGAAAAAACAATCGCGATTCACGTACCACACATAGTGCGGCGTGCAATCGTACCACACCGTGTGCGATTTTTTTAAACCCCCGCCCCCCTTTTTAAAAAAAGTAATTTTATTTGTTTTTTAATTTATTAACCAAATATACCACTTCATTCACCATTTCTGTGAACATAATTAACTTCACATATTCAATTAACCAAATATTCCACTCTGTTAACCGTCAATGTATACACCATTAACTTCATTTACAAATATGTTCACCTTCTATGGCCACATAATTAAATAAAAGTATAGACAAAAAAATACAATAAATGTGTGTTATTTTGATGCTAATAACCAAATATAATATTGCATTCACCGTTCTGTGTACACAATTAACCAAATATCTCACTCTGTTAACCATCAACGTATACACCATTAACCTCATTTACAAATATGTTCACCATTTCTGGCCACAAATGGATACACCATTAACCTCATTTTTTAATATGTTAACCGTTTCTGAACACATCATTAACCTCGTGTAAACAGGAGTTGCAATTAAACTCACAAAATCAATTAACCAAAAATCGTATTCTATTAACCACAAACGAAAACACCATTAACCTCATTTTTAAATATGTTCACCGTTTCTGGACACATAATTAACCCCGTATTAACATAAATGACTAACACAAATTTTATGTGATCATTTATTGTATTTCTTGATCTATAATTTTATTTAATGAGATAAATAACTAAAAATAATTATAATAATAAAATAAAAAACAAATTAAAATTATTAAAATAAAAAAATGGGAGGGGGGCGGAAAAATGCGGTACAAATGTGGACTCCACCGTTTGCGGGACAAAAATAATTTCCCATAAAAAAATCATAATTATTTGTCGTGAGCGCCAGCAACGCACTCTTTCCAACACACTTCATATGATTGGTTAAAATTCATATGGGTCCCACTACCAATATGATGGGACCCATGTGAAATTTAATCAATCATAAAATCACAAAGAGTATGTTAAAAAAAATGTGTATGAGAGTATGTTGTTATCAACTTTTTTTTTTCTTATATATATATATATATATATATATATATATATATATGCAAGCACCTTCACAGAAATTCTCAATTCGCTTATTCTCCGTCTCCACAATACTCCAACAGAAGAGAAGGGAGGAGGAAAAACACATGGTTGCAGACGAAGCTTCACCGTAAGTACTCACTCCCCCTCACCACTCCAGTAATATTCCACTTCATTTTTCAAAATTAAATAAATAAACTCTGCACTTCAAAATTGAAATTATTACCTTAAGACTAAGGAAGAAAAACTGCAAAAGCATACTATACACTAATTAATTAGCTTATTAATTTAATTTGAAAATTGAAAATGATGAAATTTGCCTGCTGCCATGTCAGATTTGAGACCAGCGAGATGCTGGCAACGTTCCTGGCGTCGACGCCACTGTTGTCAGAGTCATGGAGGCTGTGCACGGTGGCCGCCACCGCACCACGGAGTTTCGTGACGGAGCGCAGTGACGGCGGTGTGGTGTATGTTGGTTTCGCCGGCATCCAACTGGCGTGCGGTTCGGACTCAAGCTGGAGAAATTTGGTGCCATTGGATAGTATTGGAGACTTGCCTCTGTTTTCGTCGCATCGCATCAAGGAAGGGGATGAGGCTGTGATGGTGCATGCTGGGATGCTAAATCTCTTTTGGTCCATTTTCAACCCATTCCAAAAACAGGTATAGATTTTGGTTTATCTGAAATATAGCGCTGAAATTATTTCTAATATTAAAAAATTGTGAGCTCACCACGTTAATAAATGCACTTTCGGATAGTTGCGAGTTTTTAGTTTTTTATTTTTAAAAATTTAAATTAAATTTTTACAACTTAAAATTAGGGGTGTTCATGGGACGGGTTGGGACGGATTTTACCTGACCCTAACCCGATTCTAATTTTTTATCGGGCCAATTCTATGGACCCGAACCCGTCCATAAACCCGAAAAGACCCGATGATGTGCGGGTCTAAATAAGACTGGGTCTGAGTAGGACAGGACCGAGTTGGCCCGATATATAAGCTAAATATAATCATGAAATGATCATATAACAATGTTCAAAAGAAAATAGTTCATATAATTAATAAATATATTGCATACAATAAAATATCTCTTAATGTATGTAATATATTTTACTTTTTTAAAGTTTGGGACATTACTAAACCAAGAATAACATTATATCACTATATAATTTCATGTATAGAATGTATTTTTAAAGGTAAATAGAGGAAATTTGGACTCAAAAACCTTATCTAAAATGAAAAAAATATAAGGTTAGGACTTTACATTATACAAAATCATAAGTAATAAATATTATATTTATATATAAAGGACGGGCCGGGTAACCCGGAGGTTAACCCGAACCCGTCCTCAACCCGATGTCGGGTCAAAAAATGAGACTCGATTTGGTTCTATTCTTTCTTGTAGGATATGAACAGACCCGACTCGAGTAGGACGGATTGGGACGGGTCAAGGGACGGACCGGGTCTTGAACACCCCTACTCAAAACCAACAATTGAAAACTTGTTTTTGTAGTTTTCAAAACAGACATTTTGAAAACCATAAAAAATGGTTTTCAGTTTTTGGTTTTGAGTTATAAAAACTTGATTCAAAATTTTTAAAAACCAAAAACTGAAAATTCGCAACCACCCCGAACAGCCACTGAACCGCCCTAATTCACTAACAATCATGCTTTTGTCCATTCTCTATTTTTTATTTCTTTCAAAATAGAAAGCAATATTGGTTAATTCGTTGGGTCACAATTTGGTACCCTCTACGTAGAGATGATTTTGATACCTTGTTATTTTTTTTATTGAATGGAGACATAAAGGTCAAAATTACATATGAACAACTCGTGTACTCCGTCCTATTATTTTGAAGATACATAAAGTAGATTTTAAATGAGACACATGTATACTACAAATAAGAATATGAAAAATGAGGGAATACAATAAAAAATACAAGATAATGATTATAGGGGTCAAAAAGTCTTTTAAAAAATTTAAAATATAAATTCTAATAATTAAATATTATCCTATAACTTTAAAAATACTAAATATTATTTTTATTTCTCTCTTTCCTATTTTTCGCTTCTCTATTTCTCTCCTCAAACCAAATATTGATAGGGTAAAGCGTACAATAGAATCTCCCTAATTCGTTTTGTTATGTGTCTTCTCGTTGTCTTTTGGCATTAGGCGTCTTGTCTCTGCAATATGTGCTAGGCTTCTTCTCGCGTGCATGTTTTGAGTTTTGATAATAATCCATAAATACGTTAGCGATTGTATAAATATATATGACGAACACTTCACTACTTCTATTATTATTACTAGTCGTGTACTCGTGCAATTCACGGGACATTTTGTCCTATTAAACATAAATAATAATTTGACAAAAATAGACATATAATAATTTTATAATAAATAGAATTCATAATATATGAAAGTTAAAAATTACATATTAACATGATGGATATACACACATATTTATTAAATGGGTGGAGACAGATATTATATTACCCGTCCCGCGGGTACCCGTTTATTCATTAGAATATATTTTCTATTAAATGTATTAAAATATTTAATTTTTTATTATTTTATGATGATATAAAAAAAAAATTTACTACTTTATAATGATATTTTTAATATATTATCACGTAATGATATTATATAATGTTAATTTATATTATATAATATGAATATTATGATATATTATATTATATTTTCTCTTTCTATAAAGTTTGAATTTTTAAATATGAATAGCTACCCGTGGATATCTGCTACCCGTATGGGTATCCGTTAATCTTAGAAGGTATGGATGCGGGTAGTGCATTACCCGCCCCACCCCGCCCCGTTGACATCCCTAACAATATATCCTAACAAACTTAAGCTACTTCCCTTTCTCTTTTATTCCACCCCAATATGTAAATGTTTTTATATTGTCCGTGTATATCCGTTAAATCCTATTTTAAATTATATTTATAAAAGAAATTAAAAATTATATTAAATTTTAAAATTATTTTAATTTATTGATTACATAATATTTTTCAAAAAAATGATTATCTAAACATTCTAAAAGTTTCAAAAGTACATTTTTAAAAATGAACTATTATTCTTTTTTTGTAGTTTGTCAAAGAATTTTTTATATATTACATTTTTAACAGGATAACTAACTATTTTTAAAGGTTGATAACTATTTTTCCTATAATTGCTTCCCCCTAAACTATTTATCTAACTGAAAACATGTCTCACCACCATTCTCAATCATACTCTCTACCGACTCTTTTTCCATGGAAGTCATATTTAAATTTTTTCTATGTACATATCCATGAAATTAACTAATTTTTGAAAACTTTCCCTCTCATACCCCCTTTCATACCGAACAAATTTTTCTCCAAAGAGATTCACTCATGATTAATATTCCCCATTATCATTTATCAAATAGTATTAAATTAATTGATTACATCTTTTATTTCTAATGCACTCTTATATCTTATAGTCTTTTATATTTTTTTATTTATTTGAAAAGATTTTATTTTATTTTATTTGTTATCTAATCTATAATAAAAAATTCATACAATATAATATATAATCCGTTATCTCTAATGCTTATGAACGACCCCTTAGTGAGATTTTTTCTATTGCTTATGGAATGCCTCTAGTACATACACGATGTTAAAAAAAACATGAATGTCTTTTAGAGTATTTTTTCTAGTGCGCCAAGAATGCTTCATGTATAGGATAAAACTTTAAGGTTTTTGAAATTGTTTTCAGACATAACATTCATTATTTTATTTTAAACTTTAAATTCAAATAGACCGAACAATAAAATTTCTTTATAAACACCAATAATTTTCTTGCCAACTTATATACGCCCGCATTTGGCAATATAATTGAATAGAACTAAAATTTTATGGGTTATAGGCATTGCTCAGTTCATCAACCACTTAAAAACTTTGCTAGGTAGTTTTACCTATAACCAAATCAAATTTTAATTTTCCTATCAAGTGAAATTTTGCAAAACAATTAAGTTGTTGCAACACATATAAAGATAAGTCACCAATTAAAGAAATTCTGCAACATTTTCAATCTTTTATTTATCATTGTCAACAATAAAAAAACAAAACTCAAAATATCAATTGGAGATGGTCATAACCAATCACAATGTATTTTTTTTTCAAATATTTAGTTGGGACTCTGACATTTGCAAAGCATGAAAACTAAAAAACATTGTTCCTTATCCTAAATCACAAAGACCCTTTAAACAAAAATAGGAAACCCACAAAAAAACATCAATTAAATAATTATAATTACTATTAACGTAATTATAAAATATTTTTTAATATTATTTTAAATTTCATAGTATATCTTTATTTATCTTATAAATTTTTTTAAATATATTTAAACTATTAAAATGACCTTTAATACTGATATTTGATATTTTGATATGATAATTTACTATAATTATTATTAAAATAAAAGTTGTACATTTTTTAAGTGTTTGAGCATGTTTCAAATTTCGTATTACATTTTTAATTTTTTGAAATGATTTTCTAAATTATTTTAATATGTTATAAATTTTGTATTATATTTTTATATATGTTATAAATTTTTTTTAATATTAATTGTTAAAATTGGCTTTAATATTGATATTTGATATATAAAGATAACTATAACTAAATAATTAATAAAATTACCGTTATTATAATTATTAAATAACTTTAAAGTGTTTGAGCATGTTTCAAATTTCATATTATATTTTTAATTTTTTAAATAAAGTTTTACTTTTTGAAATTATTTTATTATATTTTAAATTTCATATTATATTTTTATTTAAGTTATAAACATTTCCTTTTTAATATTGAAATTGTTAAAATAGGTTTTAAATAATATTAATTTTTTTATATAAAAAAAATATAACTAAATAATTACTATAATTACTACCAACATAATTATAAATAGTTTTAAGTGTTTGAGAATGTTTTAAATTTCTTATTATTATTTATTTTTTAAAAATTATTAGATATGCTTTAAATTATCATTATTTATTTCTTATTATCATATTTTTTTATTTTTATAGTGATATTTACTTTAATATAATTATTATAGTTAATTAATGGTAATGCATAATTAATTATTTAAAATGTCAAAGATACTTTCTATTTTTAGAAGTTTTGCTTAAAGGAATTTACTATTATGTCCTCACTTTAAATTTCATTTGTCACTTTCACTACCTTACTTTTATATATATAAAAATAAAGATAAAGATGTTAATCCAATATATATATATATATATATATATATATAAACTAAATGTAGAATGGTGTTTCTTCATATTAGAAACTTAACCGACAGATAGATGAAGAAGCTAAGGAGAAGGTGGGGAAGGAATAACGGTAGGGTTTGATCCATTTTTTTAATTTAGAGGTTATTTTAAAATTGAAGCTGAAAATAAAAATTTATAAATGTAAATTAAAGTTATTTGATAAATTGATAGTTAATATTTTTTTACTTAAAAATCATTTTTAAGCTGAAAATGAGTGAGGGAAGCTTTCAAATAATAAGCTTAATTTTTTAAAATTTTATATATATATATATATATAAAATCATGTTCAGTTTATTTATTTTATATTTTTATATCTTATTTTTAGTTTTATTTATAAAATCGTGATTTTATTTTCTATTTCATTTCCTGATTTCAAAATATTATACATATTATTTTTATAATTTTTTTATACAAAATTTTGAAAAAAAAAAAGATAAAATGAAAAACAAAGTAAGATTTTTATAATTAAAATTGAAGAAAAAAAGAAGAGCCTTTTTTTTCATTTGAAAGGCTCCAAACTTAAGTTGAGGATATTTGGACTATTCTAAACGTAAAAGCAAACATGCTCCAAATAAGAAATAAAAATGCAACCACATATGCTTTAAGATTTTTTTTTTTTTTTTCGTAAAGAGCATTCCTTTCATGATGTTTAACCCAATCCCTTTTTTTTGTAAAGTGCATTCCTTTCATGATGTTTAACCCAATCCCTTTTAAGAAAATGAGAAGAAAAACTAAAAAAAAAAACTGGGCAAAATACTATCTAAATGAAGTATAATTACGTGGTGACATTGATATTATATGTATGAGTGTGTTTTATAAAACTAGTCGAAAAGCTAGCTGAAAGTATTTAATAAAGCTACCTGATCAACTAGCTGAAAGTTATAAAATGACAAATAAAGACATAACTAATTATTGGATCAAATCTTAATATTTGATAATTACATATTTTTATTTAATTAAAAATAAACAATTCAATAATTAAATACATAGCAGAAACCGGATTTGTTAAAGCTATAATTCTAATTAGATATACTGAAATTGCAAACAGACATTTTACATTGCAGACTTACAGTAGCTAGTTTTTTGGTTGCCCGGAAAATTGTAAAAAAAGGATAATAGTGAGGTAGATTAATGATTGGGTAAAATTGTAAAAAATAATTAGTTAATAGTTGAAAATAAAAGTTTTTTTTTAGAAAGTTAACTCAAATAGCTTTTCAAGAAAAGTTAGTAACTGCTAAAAAAACTATTTTACTAAATACAACTGAAATATTTCAACTCTTAATTTCAACTTTCAGCTAGGTGAAATAGTTTACCAAATACACTCATAATAATATTACCTCTTCACCCTGTGTGATGTGTGGCAATATTTTCTTTTTTTTTCTTGGAATATTTTGTGTGATTTCTTAAAAAAGAATTGTGAGTGTGGTTGTTGCCAGAAAAGATTTTAATTGTTGGTATCCTCTTATTGGCTTGCTTATATTATACGTGATGAGGGTGTGGTGGGTCGCGCTACTTTTTGCTGAACTAGCTAGTTTAGGGTGTAATGGGGTTGGGTTGGATCGAGTTTGAGATGACATCAAGTCCAAATTAATAGAATGGTGGGAGTTGAGTTGGGTTGGGTCATCGGGTCATGAACATGTTTTTTTTTTAAATATGGAAGAAGAAATTAAATTAAAATATAAAATGAAAAAAATAGAGAAAAATAAATTCAGAGGAGCATATGAAATAAAATTTGGGGAACCATCTCTACTTGTGCTGTCGCTGCACCTATTTTTGTTCTCTCCTTGCATGAAAATGAAATAAGATTAGGACTTTTTTCTGGTTTGATTCGGGTTGGGTCTATCGGGTTCAACATAGGCAAACCCGAGATCCGAACCGAACCGAATTGATAAATATCTTCGGGTTGGGTTGGATTCATAAGATTTGCGGGTTGGGTCGAACCCGCTTACACAGCTGGTCCGCAACTCGAACTCAATCAAGTTGATAATATCAAAGAACGACTTTTGAATTGAATTTGATGAGTTCTTAACCAAATTAAAAAACATACTATTGGTGTTTTTATTATGGTGGAGGCACTAGTGTGGTGTTTTATTCGACAAATTCTTGATTTTCTTGTCCCTTTTCAAAGTTTCAATAAAATAACGTACGAAAAGCAAAATAGAATTTTGCCGTGTGCAGTGCTCCTGGGCTAAAAGCCACATCCCACCACATGATCATGTCAAACATGGGTCCCTTCATAAAGCTCTTGATATCAATTTCACCAATTTCACTATCATACCAACCAAGCCATTGTCACTTGTCAGGGTCTCTAGTATTCCAATTTGAAAGGCTAGACTTTTACTCTCAAGTAACAATATTTGCCTCCGCCATCAAGTAGATAACGCCATAAACAAAGACTTGTAGTGTGGGATCATCTTCAGAGTCAAGGATAGAAATTATAAAGTCATCATTATTCTAATTAATGCCTCCATCATCATTATATATGGTGTGTATGTAAATACCATGAAAGCACCACTGTTGACACTTGTGAACCTCCCCCCCCAACAAAAAAAAAATCACTGATTGATTAGCCAATTTATTTTTGACAAAAGAATGTTACCTGTTTTTTTAGGACCAATAAACTAGTAAAATAAATTTAGAAAACTAACCGTGGTCATTGCAGTTTGATATTGGAAGTGATATAATTATTATAATTCAGGCTTTGACCTGATCTGGTGCGAATGTGCGATTTGAAATGATTATTTATTCAATTATCTTTTTAGGGTTTTAATTTTTTAAAAAATATTATTCAATTATTTTAGAACTTCTTGACATTTTCTAATTATAAAATACATTTTTTTCCTCAAAGAAAGGAGGTTGAGTCGTTCTGCCTTCATCAAATATCATGTCAAAGTAGGGACAGTGAGCTTTCGGGTCTACAAAATTACAAGTAACATTAGCCTTTGTTCAATGTTTTGGTGGCAAGACTACAAAGATGTTTATTGTTTGCCTTACTAGCCATGATTATGTGCACCACAGCCACCTTTAAAATGAATAAAAAGAAAAAAACGTTGCTTAACAATAAATAATGTCTATTTTGTGAGTCAATTTTTGACCTGAAGGGAAGTGTTTCATTTTCACAATTTGTGCTTCTTCAGTTAAGTTCAGATCATATGAAATCAAAATCATTTGTTTTATTCATTAATTTAATGATCTATATTACAATCTTAAAACTGTTTTCTTTTTTGTTACTGCTCCTTTAATTTGTTTTCCTAGAATCTTATTCCCAACTAACTATAACATTACCATTCAGATTTTGGCAATGATGGGAAATACCAACACCAAATCATTTGTTATTACTGGCCACTCCATTGGAGGAGCCACTGCCTCTCTGTGTGCTCTTTGGCTTTTGTCTTATCTCCAACACATATCTTCCTCTGTGTCAGTCTTGTGCATCACTTTTGGTTCACCATTGCTAGGGAATGGCTCTTTTTCCCGTGCCATTCTCAAAGAAAGATGGGGTGGCAACTTCTGTCACGTGGTTTTAAAGCATGACATAATGCCAAGGTTGCTCTTTGCTCCTATAGTGCCTTACACTGCTCAGCTAAATTTCCTGCTTCAGTTTTGGCAATTGTCCATGACATCTCCACACTTTGGAAAGCTTGCAGTTCAGATTTCTGATGAACATAAAGCTGAGTTGTTCAACTTTGTAATGAGTTATTTGCATGCTGCCACACAAGATGGAGAAGGGTCTGCACCAATTTTGTTTCACCCATTTGGGACCTACTTTTTTGTTTCAGAAGAAGGAGCAATATGTGTGGATAGTTCAACTGCTGTTATAAAGATGATGCATTTGATGCTTGTGTCAAGTTCTCCAGCTTGTAGTATTGAGGACCATCTAAAGTATGGAGATTATGTTAAAACATTGTCTTTAAAATTCTTGAACCATGACAATTCCATGCAGGGGAACATTCCTGATTCAAGCTATGAAGCAGGGCTTGAATTGGCGATCCAGTCTTCAGGTTTAGCAAACCAGGTAATTGCACTATCTTGTCCCACCACTATGTGATGTTTCTTCTTATCTATGTTTTTAAGTTTTTAACATAAAAAGACAGTCTTTTTTAACTGAACAAGTAACTTTCATTTGACTACAGGAATTGGCTATTGAACCTGCCAAGGAGTGCCTTCAGATGACAAGGAGAATGGGTCCTTCACCAACCCAGAATGCTGCTAGCCTAGCAATTAGATTATCCAAGGTTGTACCTTATAGGGCAGAAATAGAATGGTACAAAGCTTGGTGTGATCAGCAAATTGATCAAATGGGGTACTATGACTTGTTCAAGGGGAGGAGGGGCTCTTCAAAAAGGAACATGAAAGTCAATATGAATCGTCACAAACTTGCCAGGTTTTGGAACAATGTAATTGACATGTTGGAGAGAAATGAGCTGCCTCACGATTTAGCCACACGAGCTAAATGGGTCAATGCTTCACATTCCTATAAACTCCTGGTTGAGCCATTAGATATTGCAGAATATTATGGAAAGGGGATGCACATGCACCCAAACAAGGGCCATTACATACAGCATGGTAGAGAGAGGAGATATGAGATTTTTGATAGGTGGTGGAAGGATAGAAAGGTCACTGCAGAAGAAAATAATGAAAGGAGCACGTATGCTAGTTTGACCCAAGATTCATGTTTTTGGGCAAGGGTGGAGGAAGCAAGGGACTGGTTGGATAGTATTAGAAGAGAGAGTGACACAACCAAGCTGGCTGTGTGGTGGGATAACATTGAGAAATTTGAGAAGTATGCCATGGAACTTATTGAAAATAAGGAAGTGTCACAGGATGTTCTTGCTAAGAACTCAAGTTACAGTATATGGGTGGAAGATTTAAGAGAACTGAGGGAACTCAAAGCAAAGGTGAAAAGGTTTCCACACCACTTTCCCCCTTCTCTGGATGGGGAAGTAGTTCCATAGTCATTTTGAATAAAACCAATAAATAAGCTTAATGCTATGTAATATGTCTATGGACTTCTCGTTTGTAAAATTACTTGTTTGCTAATGACTTGGTCAAATTTAGGATTTTAACTAAATATGTATGAGAAGCATGGCAAAGCAAATAAATTATTGCTCTTACCTTTTTGAACTGATGACAATTTTCTCACTGACATGGCAATCTCAACAATATTGTTGACCATGGAATGTACAAGTCAAAGCAACACACATGAGAATGACATAAAGGATATTCCACAAACTATTCTATAAGCTTCTGAAGAATTATACCTTTCCATTTTGAGTATCAATATTCCTAACTGGCCCCTTGAACCATTTTCTTGCATCCAGCAGCCACCAAAGCATTATTAGACCCAAAGCAACCCCCAAAGCAACTGGTGCGTAATTGAAAGTATCCCAAGCAATTGGGTACAGAGTTGGCAAAAGGAATACAGAACATGTGTAACAAATCCATAGAAATGCTATCAGGCATATTGGTCTTCTTGCTTTGCCTAAATAAAATGGCCCAGGCTTGAAGTTCTCCTCAGGCATCACCAGCCTTGCGAAGATTGGAACTGCATAACCACCAACCCACCCAATTGTACATATTGAAGTTATTGCAGTAAATACTACATTGACCTTCAAAATTGGGAGACCAAGAAGAATGCAAATTGCTGCACAGAGCCACACAGCATTTGAGGGAACCTTGTACTTTGGGTGCAGTTTCCGCCATAAGAATGAGAAAGGAATTCCTTTATCTCTTGACAGAGCATACACCTGAAAATTGTTTGTGATAAACCACACTGGTAAGGAGGCATTATTCCCCCAATATCTTTTTGATTCAGACTTTAACATACAATGCTTCTCAAAGCATTAGTAATCTGTAATGAAAGCTAAAAGTTGGATAATCTAATACTTCCTTTTTCTCATAAGATGACTCCTAGCAATTGCAAAATGACAAAAAGCTAGACTCCTCAATTTCCCTAATCTAATAAACAAAAAAGTATACTGTACTTACCACTCTGGCAGCACTTGTAGTGATTGAAAGTCCACCAAAGAAGAATGAACCCCAAATGACACATAGTAGAATAATTGCTCCAACAGAACTGTGATATCTTCCATGGAATGCATCATAGAGTATTTGTGCTGGCACAAATGCTCCAGCAGTCTCATTGTTTGGATCATAAAGGTAACCGAAATCCTGAAAGAGAGTTGAAAACTGGCATAACTATCATCCTTTGGATCAAAGCTGTTTAGTTTATTATATGTCAACATGATAAGCAAACTAAAAGAACCCTCACTTGATTCATATACTCTATGTGGCCCCTCAGAAGATGAGAAATGGAAAATCTCACCCTAAATTTGGATTTAAAATACTTATTCTCTTCAAAATTGTAAGCAGTTTTCCCTGTTTACTTATCAAAGTATGCATTGAGTTCTAAGTTCTAACATGCTTCATAAAATTATTTTCCTTGGGAACAAAGACCAAAATAAGTGTTTATTGCTTGATTTTATCTTCAGAATGTTTCTTACTCACTTCAAGTTAGATAACCTTACCTGAATGCTGAATGTAAGTGCCAAGATGTAAGCCCATCCAAATACTGAAATCATCCCAATACTGCCTAGTATTGCAATAGGTCCATTCTTGTCTGCACCTTTAGTTTCTTCAGTTAGATGTGCAGCAGCATCATATCCATATAGGGAATACTGGCTGACAAGGAATGATAGAATGACTGCATATGGCTTGCTTGATATTCCTGTTGAATCAGGGGCCAATTCGATGTGTGTGAATACATATGAAGCAGATTTTGTAGTTAGTGCTACCAGAGGTAACATTATAACTATCACCATTCCACCAATAACCTGACACAGAATAAATGAGTGTGTTACCTCCTAATAATACACCAAAAGACCCTTAAAATGGCTGAGCATATTGTGAAGTACATTTCAAAATACTTTCTGGTAGAAATTAACAATTATAAGTTGAGAACAGTTATTAGGTACAAAACATTTTGCATGAAAAAGTTTCAAAGAGTGTGGAACCAATCAAGTTGCTGTTCTAGAAGTTAATAACATGATTGGTGGAACCTATAAAAATAAAATTAATCAGACTTAATCAAGTTATAAGTTCATGACATGTAGATCTAGAAGGTTATTAAGTCAATCAAATTAAAAGTTAATCCATCCATTATAACTTATAAGTTTATAACATGCAGATCTAGAAGTTTATTTTGTTTGAATCAAATAAAAATACAACCTTCTCTCTCATATTCTTTCCTTTTAGTCACAGATTAAGCTAGTTTAGGCCATCCTGTGGCAGTTATGAGTATACAAGGAAGCAAAAGTACCTGCCACCATATTGAAATTATATCGATCAGGGCAATCACTTCTAAAGCAAATGTGTTCAGTGCTGCCCAAATAATAGTGAGGCCAATGTACATACATAAGAATAGCCATTTGGGGGCAAAATACCCTCCACCTTTATTTGTGCCTGTTGAAAGTAGGATTATACTCTGCAACGTTTGTGATCCTGCATATGCCTTTCCAACCATGAAAAGAACAAGTTACTATGTAAACTTTCCCTTAAAAACATTGGTTAGAAATTTAATCAAAATGTAAGTACCTGAGTCCCTATCCCAGCAATGAGCCCTATGGTCTCAAGCCAAGCACAGCACCATGAAGAAAATGGCCCCCATTTTGGACCAGCTAAATGAGCAGCCCAAAAGTACAGAGAACCAGTTGTCTGTTAGATTGAATTACGAGTGGAAATTAGTTCTGTAAATTTCTGAAATCATTTACTCATTAGCATGCAGCAGGATTCAGAGTATTTTTAGGATGTAAAATTTCCCTACTAAAGCCAATAAGCTGTTCTTGAATCTTTATCTCATTATTGAAAAAGACATATTTGTGTATTCAAACAAAAAGGCAATAGCTTTTTGATCTGTAGTTGAGTGGGGTGGGATATAACATATAAGTGAAATGATATGGCTTTCCATAATTAATTATGCAAGATCATATTTTATTTAACCCTTAAGCCTTAAAGTATTATCACTACAAAAAAAACAAACTTTATAAGAGACAAGACAAACCGGGAACGATGAGCATATCTCAGCCATTGCAACCCCAACGAAACAGGTGAAGAAAGAAACCACTAGCCATCCCCAGACAAGAGTTGCAGGGCCTGCATACTGAAGGCTAGAACCATAGAGAGGTGTAATTCCAGTGAAAAGGGTCATTGTTGAAAATGATATTGCCAGAGTTTTGAACATAGTCTGCATGATCAATGGAAAAGTTTAACAGAGTTAATTACAAGAAAAAGTTATTTAATTTTCAGAAAAAATACTATTAAGAATCAGCTCCATCAAAAACAAGATGGCCAAGAAACAAAAAAAAAAAAACCATTTCTCTTCTCAGTTCTTGCTTGTAACCAAGCTCATTGAGCCTCTTCTCTGCTGAATCCATAGCTGTGTTTCCTGTCACTTCCGCAAAGCTGCCTTCACTCCCCATAGAACCAGGCTCCTTCTTCCGAGGAGTTTCGTAAGTAATATTAAAAAAAAAAAAAGAAAAAAACTTAACAGCAGAATTCAGAAATCTCATAAATATAAGCAAAAAAAGAAGGCAGAGATCATAGTTTGACTAGTCCCACTAATGCTTCAGTTGAAAGATTCAAACTTTGTAGTAGTTTGGAGTGTCACTGTTTTCAAGAGTTGCAATATTTGAATGGTCATTCTAGCAACGAACAAGGACACGTCCAGTGCCAACATTTTTTTATCAACATTATTTATGCGTCACTATTTTCTCTGTCACATACTCATATTTATAATGATTAAATGAAAGAAAAACGATTTCATACTTACTTGCTCTTTTTCTGTTTTGCTTTCACATGCAACTTTCAATTTAAATGCATCAGCATAGAGCCTCTAATAATAAGCAATCTTATTAATTGGTTCGTTTTAAAACAACCAACTCATATATGTCATAATATAATATAATATAATATAATATAATATAATAGTATAGTATAAATGTATAATATTAGAATGATGGGTTGGTTTAATACTTTAATTGATTGCATCTATTTTTGAAGTTTATTTGTTGAGTTTGACTTTTCCTTGGTTGACAAATTGAGTAGAAAGTGGACACAAAACGAGATGGGGATGGAATTTAATAAAGACTGCAGAACCTGTTTGACATGCAACGCAAAATGGGGATCCAGAACCTGCCCATTGGTCATGTTCTCATGTTCCTTACTAGTACAAGTTGATTTTAGATCACAGTATTAGTTATTCTCTTCCTAAATATTTTGGGTTTGGACTAATAAAATAGCACACATTGTTGGTTATGTAATTATGTTGATAGGATTCAATTGGATGATGTAAGAGGAAATAGTTAATCACAAAATACATAACAAATAACTCGTTGATTTAATTAAACACATGTGATTAACTATTCTCCTCTCAGTTTAACTTTTCAGCAAACCTTACGCCTGAAATTTTGGTTAGTTTGGTCAATACACGAGGCAATAGGTTTCTTTTATAAACATTTTAATATGTTGACTCCTTCTTTAAGAGAAAGATCAAACGATAAAAAGAGATCATTACTAACATCAGGCCATAAGGGTATATCCTGATGTTTGTATCCAAAATATCTACATCACATGGAAAATGACAAAAAAGTAGCCCTCACACAAAGATACACGCAAGAAGCAGCTTTATAGAGCCTCTATAACTTGTGGTCAAACCTAAATACCAACCATCATGATTACTGCGCATAAACAAGAAGAATCATCAAAATCTTTGCCACGAGAAAGGACAAGATTAATTTGAAATGCAAAATTGACTAGAAATTAAGGATACATGACGCATGATGAATGCCTGGTTCACACCATATCGGATTCCCTGCAGTGGGTTTTCCCCTGCATTCACGCAGTCAGCGAATTCAGACCGTCCGATGGAGATCGGACGGTCCAGAGACCGAGAACCATCTCAGTCTCTCTCCATCGGACGGTCCGGATTCGCTGACTGCAGTGAAGTCAACTGTAGAGAATCCAAATTCCACCATATCCAAAATCAGATTCCTACAGTCACAAAATGGTGTTGTTAGTGCAGCCTTTCATCCAAAGCCGTTTGAAGAAAATCAGAAGGCTTTAACTGCACTGTTTTGTGACTAATAACCGCCGTAGGCTCAGCGAAATTTGGAATATGTAAGATAATGATGATCTGTTACTCTGCAGAACTAAATGATGATCAATTTGGATCACCACCCAGATACCTAAAAGGCAACATTGCATTTCATCTATAAAAGATGTCTGTCAAATTGTCATATCATTCATAGTATGTCAGTATCTCTAGAGGGAGATTAAAGCCTAAGAATGATTCATTCCAAATGTTACTCATAAGCTGGATAGCAAACCATATGAAAATGCATGACCTGGCTGTAGATTGTCTGAATGATATTAGGGAGTAAGAGCACTCATGATTCTCACCGGTCTGAACCCCATTAGGCCATTCCTAAAGAATCTTTTTGATGGATCATGCATGCATAAATATACAAACGTCTTACTTTGTTTTTTACTTTTAATTAAATATTTATTGAAGTAATATGTAAGATAGTGTGAGATACAAAGTACTCCGGAATTAGTTCAATATGCACCTAAAATTTTCAGTCTGCTTGTTTATGATGAGTTGATGACTTCAACATGAGTTGGTAGCCATAGCTTAAGAATCAAAACTCAAGAGATCGGAAAAATCAGAAGAGCCTAATTTTTCATGCCAAAGTTTAAGTTGCTGCATCAAAGGAATGAAGAACTTGCTCTAAAATCATTCTTTTATGTGGATCAAGAGGACTCTCTGGTTTATCAGAATGAGCAATATTTAGAAGATATAGCTTCTTTGAGGCCACAAATGCTGCAGAAAAGATCCTCTTCATCCCTCCCCTAGTACTATCAATCTTGTATTCAAATTCATAAACTTGTAAACCCCCTTCCCCTGATCTTTCTGCAACTGTAATCACCTCAGCTTCCTTTGTACTTTCCTGAACATCAAGGCAATAACTAACAGAAGTTAAAATTAAAATGATATACAATCACATAGATATGTGATATCAATTCACCATTTCATAGAACACAGACATGTATGACAATGAGCGAACGAGGTACAATTTGGGAGAGAATAGAGAGAAACTTTTTTTTGCATTTTTAACCTCTATGTTAAATGCTGTATGAAAATGAAATGGTCAATTTTTGGTCATAAAAGCAGCAACAATGTTTCCATAACTCAGTACAGAACTCCTATTGTGCCTATCTCATTGGATCCATATATACAGCATAACTAACCTTTAGGGCGTGTTTGTGAGTTTGCGGGAAAGGGAAAGGGAAAGGAAGGGGAAGTAATAGCCTGTTTGTTTTATCGTTACTACAATGCAAAACCATGGTTTCACAGAATTAATTTTAAATCACTTCCGTCCAATGTACTTCGTAAAATGTGCATCATTCATCTCGACCATTGATTTCTAGAATCAATTCTAACCAAACGGACACTAAGGGTATGTTTGTGAGTTGAATTTTGGAGGGGAAGGGAGGGAAGGGAAGAGTTTATTGGAAGCCTTTCCCCCTTTTGTGTTTGTGAGTTTAAGTATTTTACAAAGATTTTCCCTCCTCTTCTCCCCCTCCCTTTCCCCTCCAATCCTTTCCTTTTCCTCCTCTCTAAACTCACAAACACACTCTAAAGGATTAGGAGAGGAAGGGAGGGGGGGAGAGTGCTTTGTAATCTAACTACACTCACAAACATAAGGGAGGGAAGTGTTTCCTATAAACCTTTTCCTTCCCTCCATTTCTCTTCATTCTTCAACTCGCAAACATACCAGACTTTGTTGGATATCTAAAAGAAGAGTGGAATGAAATAGGATAGAATAGAGTGAGGTTGAACAGAATAAAGTTCTCATTCCATTGTTTGGATATTTTAACCATAGAATAGACAAAAAATACCTGTTTCATTCCATTCCATCCTATTTTAAACAACATAAATAACAGAACATTTACTGGTTCCATTTTATTTCACTTCATTCCATCTCTTTCCATCAATCCAAACAAAGCCTTCAATCATTTTAAAAACTTCAATAATGAATCTAATAAATGCTAAGGTAAATTTCAGCCCCAAGGCCCCCAATTCTCTCTTGTGGACTTTCCCTTGTAATGTAGGGGAATTCTTCTAGATAGTCACAACCAAAAAGTAGAACAGTTTACCTTACGTCTTTCTGCTTGTAAAAGCTTATCAACTACAAATTGAGGACTCCCAAACTCTCCAAGACTTGCAAGACGAACTGGGTTTACCACAACCCCAATGTTGTTACTTCCCATATTTGCCTCTTGAAACAATGCAGTTGCTCCTGCCTTATCAACCTGTTAAGTGTTACCCAGATTAGTAAAAGACTGTTCTTTTAGGAGAAAAACAAACTCAATTATTCATTATACACTTATTTTTTCTTCTGGGTAGACATGCTTGTCAAAGATCAAGGGAAGTTTCAGCTCAAGAAACGAGTAGTTTTACTTACCTTTGTCCAAGAAGAGGGTATAAGAAGAGTGAAACCTTCCTTGGAATCCGTGTATCTCTGAAGCTCCAATTCTTGAGCCAACAAGAGTGTATCAGGCAACACACCCCACAGAAAAGTTGTGAGAAGAAGGGTAAGGTTGAGCTTCCTCTTGCTAAGACATGATGATAACTGCATGTCTTTATGGGATTCATGAATGCATGAGGTAGGTGAAGTTGATTTGGGGAATAAGATTGAGACGAAGGCTCTGGAAGAAGTATAAGTGAATTGAGAATGTTGGTGGCACTGGGAGAGTGTGGTATGTGAAAGGAAAGAGAGTGTTTTCAAAGCCATCTTAGGAAGTTAACGAGTTCCTTTGAGCCTTGTTGGGTCGGGTTTCATTCTCACAGGATGAAATGAACCCAGGAGAGATGACAACAAACACAAGGGTAGGTGTTCGTTAATCGTTATCCAGATAACCAGATTTACTCACTCAGATCCTCGTTCGAGTCTTGTGATATCATGGAAAAAAATCTCCGGGAAGAGCTAATTAACCGTGGGCTCCAGCAAGATTACCTCTCACAAAAAATATTTTGTCAAACTAAGTCTTTTAGATTTCTGTTATAAACAAATAGACTTTGGCTTTTACTATTTTTTGAATTATTTTTTATTATATAATTTAATTTTCAAATTTCAATATACTATCATAATGTCACATACTTAAATAAGATTGAGTATCTATTTTTTTCAAAAGTTTTATAATAAGATATTCAATTTTGATATAAGTAAATAAATTAATATAAAATGAAATAATAATAATAATAATAAATGTTATATGAATAATTGGATTTTTTTCATATTATTTAATGTATTTTTACTTATTTAAATTTTAATTCTTACCATAAGGTATTTAATTTCAGTTTTTTATTTATTTAAAATTCATTGTTATCTTAATTTTTAAAATATCTTTAAGTAATTTCATAATTTCAATTTTTAAAAATTAAAAATAATCATATTTTTTTAAAATTGCTTTTAACAATTGTTTGTCAAAATCAAGATTAAAGTGTTATATGTTTGATTTCTCTTAAATAAGATATTGGATTCGAGTCTTGTGATGAAAAGAAATCACATGCTGAGAGAGTTAATCCACATGATGTAGATGTTCTAGACTCAATCAGAATTGTTTTCCGTGGATAATACATATGATTTAAATAAAAAAATATTTGTCAAACAAGATTTTTAGATTTCTTTTTTAAAAATAGTAAACAAATAGACTTGCTTTTACTATTTTTTGAATTATTTTTTATTATATAATTTAATGTGGATTTAATTTTTAAATTTCAATATATTATCATAATGTCACATTTAAATTAAAATTGAGTATCTATTTTTTTCGAAAGTTTTATAATAAAAATATTCAATTTTGTTAAATTAAATGATAATAATAAAATATATTTAAAATAGAAAAAATGATAAAAAAATGGATTTTAACAGTTTTTAGTTATGAATAATTGGATATTTTTATATTAATTGATGTATTTTTACTTATTTAAATTTTAATTCTTACCATTAAGGTATTTAATTTCATTTTTTCATTTATTTAAAATTCATTGTTATCTTTATAATAGTTTATAAAATAAACAATTGATTATTATAAATTATATTACTAATATCAAATAATATTAGTCTTTCAAGAATTAACATGTAAGTAAATAAATATAAAAAACAAAGATAGATATTTAAACATAAATGTCTTTAACATAATTGATAATTGTCACATAATTTATTTATGAATTAATTATTGTTGTATTGCATTTTTTTCTAGAAGACATGAGTTATAGGCGGCGGAGAAGTATGCAACGTGGAAGAGTCGGTGTATGTAACAACAATGGACCAAAATTGAGAATGAAAAGCAAATGGGCATTGTTATTACCAATGGAAACGGAGAACCCAGATTCCTAGCCATGTCTCTACCTCTCCGTTTCCACTCTCCCTCTCCCTCTTTCGCTGTAAGTTCCGCTTCTCTCTCTGCCATGTCTACAATTAATGTTAGTAATGAACAAATGTGCCTTATTAGGAGGGAGGAAATTCTCTTTCTCAATTTTTCTCCGATTCTTAATTTACTAATCATTTCCATCTTATGTGATGCTAATTGCAATACTGTATCTTCTATTCTGATTCATAATAACGTTTTGAACTCGTTCTACTCTAGTGGAATAACAAAATAAACTATTAGACTCACTCGACAATATTCACTTCCCTTATCAGTCTCGTGAAATCTTCATTTAGCATCATTTGCTTTGCTTTGATACAACAGAAATGTTGATTTGATATCCACGCCAAATGCATGTACTATCCTGTCAATTAGCTTCTAACTGTTGAAGGAAATAATACACTTTTCACTGTGTGCATCTTTCACTTAACCCTGTAACTTCAATACACTATTGTATGGCTGCAGTGCTTGATAAATGTGTTTTTTTATTTAAACATGCAGTCTCTTGGGGTTGTGAGGAAAGTGCTAGGGAGTATTATAACAGGCAAGCATGCTTCCTCTTGCATACAAGCTTCTTTTCTTCCACTTGCACATAAACCCCTTACCCATTGAGTTCCTCATAATAGTGGGTTGCTAATTTGACTAACTGTATCTAGCACTCTGCATTGTGTTCCTGTATATTGTTTCATTCTCACAGATACTCTTCATCCAAGGAGAAGTGGAAGACTCATATCTTTTAAGGGTTGTGTGAAGTTCGTTCAAACCTCATGCCGAATCTCTGCCCCTGGAACTTTGCCAATAAATGATGAAAAAGCATCCTCCGATATCTTAAGGGACAAGAAGGCAGTTCCAGATGCGGATCCTCCTAGTATCAAAGATATAAACCTTTTGTATCAATTTTTTGACCAAAGGTTAATTTTCATATTCTCATTAGATAGAAGAAGTATATTTTGTAGTTCCATCAATACTGTAGATAAATAACAGCACTTTGATAATTTACATTTTGCAAAATTTAACAGCTCTCTAACTGAATTTCACTTTTAATGTACAGTACCAAGCTCACGGTGTTGACTGGAGCTGGAATTAGTACAGAGTGTGGTATCCCCGACTATAGAAGGTTTGGCTCTTTATAATATGTTATGGTTAACCAAAATGTTTATTGAGAAACAGTAAAATATCGTAGTTATGCTTAGAATTGCTACATGATTTTTCTTATGATTTTGAAATTTTTTTCCACTATTTATTAATATATTTATAGGGCCTTGTAAGTTGTAAATTTTGTGGATGTAACATTCATAAACTGATGGAGGCAAAATAGGATTAATTTCTCTTTGGACCGTGCTGCATCTATATTGTGCTTAGACTGATAATTATTCATATATTTTATCACATTTTGATTGATCCTATCATTTCCTGCAGATTATAGAGTTTATTTTCCCTTTATTACAAATTGTGATGTGATATGTGTAGGACCTACAAAATTAAGTGTTCAAAACTCAGTTTGCTTTGTAGGTGATCTGAGATTTTTGACATTGGTGTTATGTGTTGTCTGTCAATCTTAGGAGAAAAGAGATCTCTAGGCTCTATTGGGTTTCATTATTTTTCTGGCCCTCTCTGCCAGTTATACATACTGATGCATTATTAATAACATTGGTGTTATGTTATTCTTTTTCGCTGATAGCAATTTATTATTTATCGCAGCCCCAATGGAGCTTATAGTTCTGGTTTCAGACCAATCACCCATCAGGTGAGCTAAAGGCATATTCAACCAGATTTGTGTCTTACTGTCTTTATTGTGCTATGGTGGTGCCTAAATAAGATAGAAAGACATTTATATGTTGCATTTAGATATCTAGTTCCAGTTTGTTAATTTAATGGCTTGGATTTTCCTATCATTTTCAAGTACACCAAAAAAGAAAAGATTACCCACAATATACATGGTATATATGGTAGAGAATAGAAGTTGTTGTTTGAATCAATAGAATAGGATACTGTATCTTGATGTCAGGAAAACCAAGCAAGAAAACTTAGGGTGAACAGAATTATTTCCATCTACAAAAGGAGAAAAAGACTTCAACTATTGATAGGTTACTAGGAATTTGGCATTCATGTGTACATATTTAAATTGAAGATTTATGGTGATGACCATGAAGAAGAAGAAAAAACTCAACTAGAGAGGTAAATGCCAAAAATAGTCATGAAAACTCAGGAATTCACAGATTGACTACATAATCTCATACTTCTTTTTGCCATGTCATCTTAATCACCGCATTTAAGTTCTCCTTTCTTTTGACATTATTTAATAGGAGTTTCTCCGTTCTAGTCGAACCAGGAGGCGATATTGGGCAAGGAGCTATGCTGGGTGGAGGCGATTTACAGCAGCACACCCATCTGCTGCTCATCGTGCTTTGGCAACATTAGAGAAAGCTGGCCGAATCAATTTTATGATTACCCAAAATGTTGATAGGTATCTAGTTATTATCAATTTGGCTTATTTGGAAAACTTGAGATGTTATATGCAACCTTACCCTGGAATTTTGTTGTATCTTGTTCTCAGGCTGCATCACCGCGCTGGTAGCAACCCTTTAGAATTACATGGGACTGTATACACTGTAATCTGTATAAATTGTGGATATTCCTTTTGCCGTAGCTTATTTCAGGACCAGTTGAAGGACCTTAATCCAAAGGTTGGTATTTTGGACTTATTTTATAGGTAAATTTGTGTTGTCAAGGAATAAATGCTTAAGACGTCATTTCTCTATTTAAAAAATTGCTGATGAAGTGAGTTTATGGCTGAAAAAGTTATGATATCCAAAAGATCTAAACCATTATTCTGGGGATAAAGTATATTATGTTTAAAGTTTCAACACTTAGATATATGACTTAAGACATAACGACTCTTACTAAAATGATTTTTGTAGTATGTGTGCAAACAGTATTATTTTGATGGTTTGTTTGGGTTGGTTTTGGTGGTGATAAAAAGTTTCACCTCTTATTTTCTGTTCTCTTAAATCTGAGGAAGAGGGAAGTATTTGGAGGAGAACAAGGACACAGTTGGGTGCTCATCCATCTGGTGTGTGACATGGAGGGGAATGGATCCTCTCAAGTTGAAAATTCACATAAACTTGTCATGTTAAGCTTTTGTGTTTGTATCTGTCTTCATAAATGTTCATAAATCTTAGTAGTGTCCCATGTACTTAATATTAAATGAAGAGAGATATAGACACCAAAATTTAACATTACAAGGTCATGTGAATTTTCAACATGAGAGGATCCATTCCCGATATGGGGAGAGCAATATCCCATTAAATGGTTATAGTTATACTTTATAGATTATATCCAGTTAATGAGAATTGAGAGAGAAAGTAAATCTGAGTGTTTGGGTGAATAAAGTGAATCTGATTACTATTCTGATGATTACTTACTACACATATTTCTTACTAAGCAAGCTTATAGTCATAACTCATAAAAGACTGTTAACTAACTCTACCAGAAACATAACAGTTTGCCACTAACTAAGGACTTACTGGGAGCTACTAGAACCTGCTTAGAAGTTAGAAAGAACCCTTATATTCTATCTCTAGTGAAAGATTCCAAATGTTTTATGTAATAAATAATAATACTGGCCAGTAAACCTCTTTTGCTTGGGATATACTACTACCCTTTATTACAGATGCAATGTAAGAAACTACTTTCTTAACTCATAAAACTTCCTTAAATGCTTATTATTTTCTTATACTCCTTGACACTACTAGTAAAGAATGTATATAAAAATACAATTGAGCTAGTGTACCATCTTGAATCTTGCAGGTGTCACTAAAGTTTGTTGGATATAACCCTAAGAATATACTAAGATAGTCAGCTTGTCTTTTAAGAAATATGTTTTGTATATTTCAATTATAGGAGAACACTGGTCTAATATGAGAACCTTCTATTGAAAGTAGGAGAACATGACTTGAATCATAACTGCCCTTTTAAAACTAAAAAAAAAAGCTTCATAAATTACCAAAACTTCATTTTGTCAATCCTTTAATGTATTTGTTGGGGTTTTTGTTTCTCAAAACTTAGGACTGTTTACATCTGTTCTGTGTTTCCCTTTTCAGATGAGTCTAATTTTGCAAAATTAATGTTTTAAACCAGTGGGCAGAAGCAATTGAAAATTTGGACCGTGGAAACCCTGGGTCAGAGAAGAGCTTTGGCATGAAACAAAGACCCGATGGTGATATTGAGATTAATGAAAGATTTTGGGAGGAGGATTTTATCATTCCAACCTGCCAGAAGTGCAATGGAGTTCTCAAACCTGATGTAGGCCATCTTGCTTCTTTCAGTTGAATTATTTCACTCTTGGGTGGATACTTTATCTGTTGGTTAGTTTTGTACAAATTTATTGTTCTAAATTATTATAGCTGGTAATAAGTGGAAGAAGAGAAGCATGAAAAATATGAATGATATATATATATATATATATATATATATATATATATATATATATATTTATGAGCATTGACCCTGTCCCTCCTGCACAAAAAATAAGGAACGTTAAATGAAAGATAAATACATCTCAAAAGATCTTGTATCTTGAAGTGCAGAGAAGCTGTATAGATCTGTTTGTTCAGTTGCTTTCTGGATGTTTTGGCAGCTGGTTCTGAATATATTAGGTTACAGGAATATCCTAGGCAACTGATTTTTTTCCTGTTTGGCTCAGGGGAATCAAATCAAAGTTCCAACTTTGTTGGCCATTTATGTCGTGTATTTTTTTACTCAATTCTGTTTTTATGTGACAAACCTTGATGTGTGCTGAATATCTTTTTCTTATGCTTTGATGCTGGCCTATTTCTTCTCCCATAAGTTCATGGCATGTTTTAGGATTATTCATGATATAGCTGGAAGAAACAGACTACAGTTTTTTTCTTTTTTTGCAAAAGTTACTGTAAACAGAGAGATCGCACTTGGTCAACCATGTATATATAAATGTATCTAATTATTATGATTTGTGTCTTAGTATGCTTGCAACATGTAAACTCTTGTTTAAGTAAATAAAACGTGAATAGTTTACAGAGCGTTTCCTCCATGTTCTATGAAGGTTGTCTTCTTTGGTGATAATGTTCCCAAGGACAGGGCTGATATGGCAATGGAAGCATCTAGAAGATGTGATGCTTTTCTTTGTACTAGGGTCATCTGTGATGACCATGTCTGCTTTTCGACTTGTCAGGTAATTCAACATTATGGACATATTTTGGTTATGGTACTAATATTGTCTATTGTGTGATCTGCAACATGATTGATTGATAGTAGATATGCATTTTTCATGTTTTCACATCTTCAAATTAAACATTTGATAAAATCCAACGTTGGAATGGAACCCTTCATCATCTTGTCAATCATTCTAACCCTTCATCATCTTGCCAATCATTCTTATAAAACTCCAACAATCATAGATTCATAGGTGATTCCCATGAACAATGCTCAAGATTAAAATACTGTTTAGTTTTATAGACAGATTCAGCTAATTTATGAAATTAACTACAGAAAATCCTACCCCATTTTAATTAAGATTGTTGTAGTAAAATATTAAATGAAAACAATGTTTAAAAATTACACTGGTAGATTGATAACTGCATGGGGGATCCATTTCTCTTAGGAACCAGGGAAGAAAAATGGAAAATCGATAGAACTAAAAAAAGGGAATGAACAATTTTATTGAATAGTGAGAATAGGAGAGAAATCTCCCTTTCCCTTTCTACTACTGAACCACTGCTCTGTCTTTCAAAACTAACAAATCTGAGTCCCCGTTTAACCTTACATCCCCTATTTATTTATCTTACTAATCCCCTCTAGCTAACTAATTGCCCTTAACTAATTTTCCCTTCTCTCCTATCCTAACAATTTCACTCATAAAATGATTGTTGTTGTCCCACCATATGAAATTTGACATGCGAGATAAATCAACATATAGATACTTCTTTCCTTTTTAACATAAGCAAGATATTAGTCTATTAAGTTTTACACGAGGACAAACAAATCTTTGATGATCCAGATATACTGAAATATTTTGAATTAGATAATTGAATGGCAGAGTAATTGACATGTATTGGACAATGTGGTCTAGGTAGCTGTGCCTTTTTCTGTTACAATGGCAATAAATAAATACAATGATTTTCTGTCAAGAAGTTTTCTCTTTGGCTGTTAGTCTGTTACTATTGAGAATTAGTTATTTGTGAAGTTATCATTTCTAAGAAAAAGTTCATAGTCTAATGGAATTAAAGACTGATTCAGAAAGAAGCTTGTATTCTTTAACTTCAAGCCATGAAATATTTTTCCTTTGCCTGTGCTGTATTGACTGACTGCATATCTGACACAATTGGATTTTTAAAATTTACTTTTTACAGAGCAGCTCATGAGGCTGGTGCTGCTACTGCAATTGTAAATGTAGGTGTGACTCGTGCTGATGATTTTGTACCCTTGAAAATCAATGCACGATTGGGTGAGGTATGGCTCAAGTTGATCTTGAGTGGAAATTCTAAATACTACATGTTTACCATCTCAAATCTTACAAGCGTTACATTGTTGCAGATCCTGCCAAGAGTTCTTGATATGGGATCCATCAGTATACCTGCTGTGTGATGATAATAGATGGCAAGGTATATCAAGTTGTATTTGATGACTTCAGTCCACTCCCATGCTCATGCGCGTTGTTCTTGTAGTGTCTTAACGGTGCCAGCCTCTTCAATTGACATCTCTCCCCTTTCTCTGCAACTTCTATGCACACCACTTTCTCACCATAATCCCCTACAAATTAGAAATGCAATGAGTAATGTCAACTCTAAATTTGGTGAAATGATTCTTGCAGGTAATTGTTTAAGTTCCTCACGCTAGGGTTACAGAATTTCTGAAAAAGACGTTTTAGTGCCGGTTTCATACTTCCATTGATTAAATAACTTTAAGCTCTATTGATTAAGAGTTATTACATCGTCACTAATAACAAGCTGAAAAGTTGCTCTTAATTCATTAATTTGTATTTTATATTATCATCCTTGTCCTGTGTAATGTAACGACATTGACAGTCAGATAGAAGGATTCAGTAAAGATGTGTTAGATATTCATGTTCTCTCGTTTGTTGAAGTGAACATTTTTTATAGTTATAATCAATTTAGAATTTTCCAGTTTTATTTTTAAGACTAGAGAAACAGGTAAGTGTGTTTAGTAAAACTAACTGAAAAGATAGCTGAAAGCTGAAAAGCTATTAAATGTATTTTGGTAAAACTAGCTAAAAATGGTAAAATGACATATAAAAACATCGTTAATTATTAAATAATAAATGGGGGTAGTTAAGGGTTAAACTTATAATTAGTTTTCAACTAGGAGTTGAAAATTGAACTTTTTTAAAAAAAGCTACCCCAAGTACCTTTTTAAGAAAAACTACTAGCTACCCAAAAAAGTCACCTTATCAAACACAGTTAAAATAGTTTCAACTACTAATTTCAGCTTTCAACTAGCTGTCTTACCAAACATGCTCAAAAAGTGTCTTACCAAACATACTCAAAAAGTGTCTTGCCCGCTGATGGAGTCCAATTAGAAACATCAAATAAAATCACAGCATCCTTACAAACACAAGCATTGCTACATATAAAAATGCTAACAAAGTTTATGCCCATTCATTTACTAAAAAATTTTAAAGGATCACAATCACATTGTTCTTTTTCACATATTTACTAACTTAACTATTATGTGCGGCATTTTCCAATACATAACGCCTGAAACATGCATTGCAGGCCACAATTATTGCGCATAGGAATTAAGACGCTGTCTGGGATATACACACATTACACATTATTATAAATCCAATGCCTTAACATATTTTCAGCTTAAAATCATAAAATGTTACAGATGCATTGTTCAAGTCATGTCTGAAGTAAAAAAAAATGCATGGAAAAAAATAAAAATAAAATAAATAAAGATTTCATAAGATAATAGACATTTGTTTAATGCAATAATTATGCTTCTATAACTAACAGGAATTGTATACTGGATTTTAAAGTCATAAAAATTGGTTAAAACGAATGAGGGGGAGATGAAGCATTATAAAATGACAAACGCGCAATATATCACAGATCAATCACTTTACAAGTTTATAATTTATATGCGTTAGTAACCAGAGCTTCAAAACAAAATTCCCAACGTTCCAACCTAAAAGGTTTTCATGCTGCATCATATGACCCTTGTGCTTCTTACAAGTCAACAAAAAAAACCCTAAAGAAACATACAGACTCTGGTATTTGGACTAGTAAAATCCACTTGATGCCCATTTACTAAGAATTCTCATTAACTGCCTGGTCAATTTCTTCAATGTGATTACGAAGCACATTCCACTGCACACACGAGAAAACAGAGTTAATCATTGAATAACAGGTCCAAAATCTTGAATTCTACTAGAAGTTTGCACAAACAGATTCAAGACGAGAACTTAAAAGGAACTTGTAAATATACAACATTCATATAATTTCAAGTCGTACCTGATCCATGGTCAATGAGATACCTAAAAACAAAAAAATAAAAATAAAAATCATTGTAACCCAAGTTTATAAATCAAGTCAAATTAACCACCACCAAGCATCAAACCACTTAGTGGGATTAACAATACAGATCAAACAATGTCATTGACCTCTATTAAAAACCAAAGTTTCAGTTAAGGAAAATAAAAGACACCAAGATCTATTCAAGTGCTCAATTTGATCTCGACTGAACTTTTCATGCATTCTAAACGAATTGCCCAGGTCTATAAACAGATCCCATGACTACACCGCATTGTCAAAAACACCAAAAGTTAGCATATTTTAAAAGTCAATTGGGTCAAAAGACACAGAAAACAAACAAATGTGCAAGATAATTGGCAACGTTAATACAGAGGCAATAGACTTGTAGTTTGGAGGGTAAGTGCAAGGTCAAATGAATTTCCAATATAGGTGTGGTTTCACAAAGTCAGCATCCTGCAAGCTTTACTAAAACATTGTCATCCCAAGGCTTTTAAGTTTTATCAACACGATCCAACAAAATGCTGTGTTGACCAATATTTCAATTGAGTCATCAGCAATTTTCTCAACATTGCCATAAGTCTAATCTTTTTATCAGAAAATGACTAGTGTACTCCGAAAAGATAGAAGTCCAGTAAAATCTCACTGAGAATTTAATGTTATGCTTCAGTATAAGGTGCTTAACTATTTCAATGTCCTATTAGAAGCAAAGGATATAGCTAATAATTAAGTTCACAGGCATTATGTAGAGTCATGACTCATGAATAACAGCCCAGATTAGCAAACAATATACAAATGGATAAATTTAAGGATAATCAAATGTCACAATTACATGCTAGAATATGTTCAAGGACCAACTAGTTAGTAATCAAGAACCAGACTACCTGGCAGTGCTCAAAATAATTTCTAGAGTCACGAATTCCTAGACACTATGACACATATGTTAGCTGAGAGCATATGTTATATCTCACAATGATCATTGGCGCAATAACCTGCAAAACAATGCATCCACCTGTATATTTGGGAATAGGGACTGTAGCTATCACCAACTTAAACATCCTATTATATTCAATAGTTCAACTATCACCTTGAATAAAAAACAAGACAAACGCGAGAGTGTGAGCGAGCGTTAAATTTCAACCCAAACAGCAATTAACCATTTATAGCTTTCAAAAGACAGAACCAAAACCCTTCCTATATCTCCAACAATGCACCCAAAAAACTGAAACAAATTCACTAGTAAAGATAGGTCACTTAGAAAATAACACACATACATTTCAAGTTTTCAACACAACATTCACAAACTAAAACGAAGGATTGAAAAACCTTTTTTGCCTGGCATTTGCTTGCCATCTTTGACGTAAAACTCGCGAATGTCAACCACAATCCTGCCCTGCCAATTCCTCACGGAAACCCTCCTGTTCTTTGAAATCTGCATTTTACAGAATTAAAAGAATATAAAAGCTCGTTCTAGAAAAAGAGGAAAAAACAGAATCGAAAAAACAAAAGGAAACCCTAGTCGAGGTAGAGAAATGAAGGAACCTGACCTCGCAGACAACGATGGAGTCGGGGTCGTCATCGGAATCTCTTTTGAGGGACTTTTTGGGAGGCGCGTGGCCTTCGGAGTCGCCATCGGAAGCGCAGTCATGCTCCTCCCTCTTCTTCCCCTTTCCAGACATTTCTCGAAAGTTCCTAAGCTTTCTCTCTCTGTGTGACTGTTGTGATGCGAGGAATTAATAGATTTGTAAAGAGGAGGGCAAATAGGTTTTTATAGAAGAAAGGAGAGAGGCCAAAGGCAAAAATCAAAACCTCGAAACCGTTTTGGCGCCCAAATGGTACTCGAACCCCAAGACCAAGAGTCACTTGAGTGTGTGGTGTGGTGTGGTGGGTGTTAATGTTAATGAATGCTCACTTCAGTGTTTCGCATTTCCAGTGTTGGTGTCACACTCACACAGTCGCACTTGTGACTTGTGAAATACGCGTCCTTAGTTTTGGTTTTTTGGGAAAAATACCTTATTACTACTTCAACTTTTGGAAGTTTTAGTCCTGAACTTTAATTTCTTGATTTTATATCCCTGAATTTTTAAAAACCTATAATAGTAGTCTCTACCGTTACTTTGATCCGTTAAACCTGTGACGTGTCAATTACCTAGAATGTCACGTGTATCTAGCATGTCACGTGTTAATTGCCTAGCATGTCACGTCATAGGTTTAACGGACCAAAGTAACAACAAGGACTACTGATACGGGTTTTTGAAAGTTCAGGATATAAAACCAAAGAATTAAAGTTCAGGGACTAAAACCCAAGTTCACCAAAAGTTCAGGGACTAATAACATATTTTTCCCTTGGTTTTTTAACCAGAGGTATCCCTAATAATTGAGGGTAATTTTGATAGCAATGATGATTCACGTACCGACACAGTGCGTCTTTTTTAAAAAAAAATATTTATTTTAATTTGTTAACTAAATAAACTACTGCATTCATCATTTTTGTACACATAATTAACCGCACAAAATCAATTAACCAAATATTTCATTCTGTTAACCATCAATGTATACATCATTAGCCTCATTTAAAAATATGATCACCGTTTCTGGACACAAAATTAACCTCGTGTTAACAAGAGTTGCAATTAAACAAAAATCTTATTCTGTTAATCACAAACGGAAACACCATTAGCCTCATTTTTTAAATAATTTTATTTATTTTTTAATTTATTAACCAAATATACTATTGCATTCACCGTTTCTGTACACACAATTAACCTCACAAATTCATTTAACCAAATATCTCTTTATTAACCACCAATGTATACACCATTAACCTCATTTACAAATATATTCACCGTTTCTGGCCACATAATTAACCTCGTGTTAACAGGAGTTGCAATTAACCAAAACTCCTACTTTGTTAACCACAAACGGAAACACTATTAACCTCATTTTTTAATATACTCACCGTTTCGGGACACATAATTAACCTCATGTTAATTAACATAATTTTTATATGATCATTTAATTGTATTTTCTTGATCAATATTTTCATTTGATGAGATAAATAAATAAAAATAAATATAATAATAAAATAAAAATATAAATTTTTTAATAAAAGAAAAGGTAAAAAAAAAAAACAGATTAAAAAAAGAATTTAAAAAAGGGATGAAAAAAGAAAAAAAAAAGGGTGTGGGAGCGTTACAGTACGCCAACAATTATCCTTTTGATAGTTACAATTAAAAGCTTTTTATCGATTGAGATTTGAGAATGTATTTATTAATAAAAATTAGTTGTAAGTAAACTGATTAATTGAAAAATTTTATAAAATTAATTAAAAATAATAAAATAATATTAAAAAACCATTATTAATTATTAAAAAGGATAAGCAAAAAATATTGGGGGATAAAACAAAGCTTTTTTTAAAGAATTTTTTTTAAAAAAAATAGCTCAAGTAACTTCTAAAAAAATAGAAAAAAAACAAAAAGCTACCTAAAATATTATCTTACTAAACACTCATTAAATTATTTCAAACGGTTAATTTAATTTTCTTATAAAGTATGTTTGGTAAACCATTTTAGCTAGCTGAAATTAGTAGTTGAAACCATTTAAGTTGTGTTTGGTAAAGTTACTTTTTTGGGTAGCTACTAGCTTTTCTTGAAAAGTTACTTGGAGTAACTTTTTTAAAAAGCTCCAATTTTCAGCTACTAGTTGAAAATTAATTACAACTTTAGCCCTCAATCACTCTCACTTATCATTATTTAATATTAATGTCTTATATGTCATTTTTAACTGTTTTTAGCCAATTTTACCAAACACATTCAATAGTTTTTCAGCTTTCAGATAGTTTTAAAGCTTTCGGCTAGTTTTTTCAGCTAGTTTTACCAAACACATTCATAGGTGAAATGTGTTATCAAACACACTCTAACTCAACCTTTACTATATGCATAATTAATTAAATTAAACTACATCTTCCGTTCTTTGGTTACATACTTACAATTTCATTATATTTGTGAAAATCATTTGAAAATTTTAATTACATTTATTTATCGACTTTGATAACATCAATGGGGAATAAGAGTATCGAAAATTAAAATTTTCCATTAAAAATTTATTTATTGCAACATATTAAAAGAATAATAAATATTTTTTAATAAAAATTTTATTTTCACTCTTATGCCCCCAAAATTGTTTATTTATCAATTATATTATGGTTATATTAAAAACTTACGATGATAGTCTTAATTAAACTTTGGAGCCGTTATTCATCTTAATGGTTTTTAAACCCGCCTTTCTTAAGACTTATTATTTCGTAGTGAAAATTTTTAGTATAAATTACACTCCCACTGTGGAAAAAAAACTAAATTACATCACTCTTCCCTTATTTTAACATTTGCACTCTCCTTTCCCGAGAGATCGATATGTGTTACACTTTATTTTAATACCTACACTCTCATCCCTTAAGATATCCGTAAGTGTTACAAATCCATTTTAATGTAAACAAATTTCTTATAGTTGTTTTAGTTCTTGATTTATGATTTTAACCTCATTAGTATATAATTTTGAATCTCTACCATCAATTATAAGGCATTAGATGTAGAATGTAAAATAGAAATTTCGGCTGAAATTTTAAAGTTGATAAAATGAGCATTTAATTTTTTTTAATCTTCTTAGTCCTAAAATTAACAATAAATATTTAAAATTAATCATTGGTGTCATTAAAAGTTGTAAAGAAAATTTTCATTCATAAACACATTTATAGTTATTCACCATCATTAAAAGATCCATTTACGTTAAACGGGTTAAAATGTAAGGGTCTTGGTAACAAGTGTCATAAGGGCACTAGTTAAAGAATCCCTATATGGTAGGTTTTGGAAATCACAATATTGATTGCATTTATATTATTAAATGTTACATTCCAATAAAAATATTTCTAATTTTGGTTCTTTATCAGTGATTTAGAGCACTCGTTATCGTTTCCCAAAAATGTAATACACATTGTTTTCTCGGGGAAAGTGAGTATAGAATTTATACAAGAGGAAAGGGTGGTGGCAATTTAAAGTGTGTTTGGCAAAACTAGCTGATAAGCTAGCTGGTAGCTGATAAGCTCATAGCTTATAAGCTTCGAGCTGATAAGTTAGCTTATTGAATTATAAGTGTTTGGTAGAACTAACTGATAAACTAGTTGGTAAATGTAAAATGACATAAAAAGATATAACTATATGAGTTTTATTATATAAATTTTATTTATGTTTTATAGACAAAAATATATTATTATGTAATTATAATTTAAATTTTTAAAAAATAATTAATTCTTATTAAACTTTTTAAATGATAAAATATTTAATTAAAAATTGAAATAAGAAGTGAAAATTGATAAAATAAATAGTATAATATAAAAATAATTTCATAAAATAGTAAAAAAAAAAGTAATTCATTTCGTAATTTTTTAAATTACTTATTATTAGGTATATAGATAAAAATAAATTGAAAGGTTTTTGTTACTAAAATTGAAAATAGGTCATAATAGGTAAAAAAAATTAAGGATAATACGGGAACATGTTATTAACATATAAGGGATAGTGATGGAAGAAAATTAAATAAGCTGCAAGCTAGGTGAAGTAGCTTGTAGCTTATAAACTAGAAGCTTCTAAAATAAGCCAGTTTGAAGTACTCACCAAACACTTTTGTGTTGGTCAAATAAGCTAGTAGCTAGCTTATTGGTCTTGCCAAGCACACTCTTAAGTTTCTCTCGAGAGTGGTAAGGTAAGGGAGTGGAATCTGGTTTACAAATATAGAGATCACCAAAACCCAAACTCAACCTGATCATATTAAACTAAAATAATAAATTAATAGTGAAGTTGAAATTACACACATATAAATAATTAAGTTATTTTCCCTAACCTTCCAAAAAACACAATGGGATGAGTTTCTTTTTTAGTGTGTTTTGGAAATTCGAGTTGAAAAATTAGCTAAAAGCTGAAAAGTTAGATAAAAACTGAAAAACTAATCAAAAGTTAAAAAATTAGTTGATTGATTGAAATGTTTGGTAAAATTAATTGAAAATGGTAAAATGACATATAAGTAGGGATGTTCATGGGTTGGGTCTACCCGAACAATCCGAATGACTCGATCTGACCCGAGGCTATCAAACCAAGTTGAATCATGATCCTAGGTTGGGTCGATTTAACCAATAGGAAACCGAGTTGACCAAGTCGGGTAACGGGTTACATGTTTTCACACCCGTTGAACCCGACCCGAGTGTATACACACACACATTAAGTAGGGATGACAATATTGACTAGCTTGTCAAAATAAGGGACGAGACGTGTTAGCCCAAATTTGGAAGTGGATAAAAATTCCTAGTCGAGCCCATATTTGGACGGGCTATACTGGCCAACAGGCCAACTCGTTTCATGGACATAAAAAATAAATACAAATTACAATTTATAAAGCAAAAAACTATTAAGTATTAACAATGGTTGGTCAACAACAACAAAACAGGGTTTTTGTGGGGCTGAAATAGATTATAGTAGAGAAAAAAATAGATATGAGACTCAGAGGGAGAAATAGATACAGAGCAACATGTCAAGAAAAGGTTGCTTGTGTGGTGCGACGATGCGGGGTTACGATGCGCAGCGGGTAGTGACGTCGAGCTGGTGCAACACATTGTTGGTGCGGTGACGTGGTGGTACAGTTGTGTTTGCGGCGTTTAACGATAGGGACAAAGTTGTGTTGGTTGCGTTTGATGTTCGTGACCAGATGTGGTTCCATTTGGCGTCCTGTGACAGCGACTCGAACGTCATGTCCATTTGCGGTGTTTGGCGTTTGTGACGTGATGGGTTGGTGGCCTTTAGATGGCGATGATTGTGGAAGTGGTGTAGCCGAACATGAAGCGGAAGGAGGAAGAATGAACAAGAATGGTTGCCGAGAGCTTTGCCTTTTTCTATAGAGTGAAATTGAATAATGTTAAAAGGAACCCTAGGTTGTTATGGCTTTTATTTTATTCGACAATTAATGATATTAAAATTAAACCTTTTTTTGTCAGCATAAATCAAAATAAAATAACAATCATTTTTTTTTGTCCAACTTGATGGGCTGGCCATCCCAATTACCCCTTTAGCTTGTTTTAAACAGACCAACACGAGACGGATTAAACATTTGGGGTGGGAGTCCCCAACTCAGTCCATTAAAATTGATGGATTGGAGCTCGTTGGGTTGGGTTGACCCAATGGGTCAAGCTCATTTTGTCATCACTAAATTTAAGTAAACATTATTAAAAGTAACATTAGTCCAAATCCCGTGTAAATCAAATACACTATAATACTTACCGAGTTATAATCGAGTTTTTTTCAAACACTTGAACCAAAAGATTTATACTAAATTATTATAAGAAAATCAATTGAACTAGTTTTGAAGAGTTAGTAGCTAATATTCTTGACCTCGATATTTCTCTATAGCACTGATTTGATGGTAAAGGTAGAAAAAAATCTAGAAACTGAAAATCTGCATAATTCCTATTAATAATTAAATGATAAGGCTTAGAATTAAGGAATGAAAAATTATTTTGATCGAAGAAGGAATTTCATACAAATGAAAGTGCATGATCTCGTTCCATTTATATTCTTTTAATCTATTTTTAAAACAAATGTTATCTTATTATATCCTATTTATGTTTCTCTATTTTTTTTTTCTTTTAAACAAATCTTATCCACTTTTCTCTTATCTTCTCATTCTCTTTCTCTATCCTTTTAATAAACTTTATCTTATTTTATACATGTATTTAATTATTTATTTATTTGCATTGTTACAAATAATGCATTTTTTATAGGTAATGATGCATTACAATAAAACTCTTTATTAATAAATTGTCTATCAATGCAAATAACTGGAAAAAAAAAAGTTGATACTCATGAATTATCAGGGTAGACAAATTTTTTTAATAATTCAAAAGAATGTTTTCTAAAATAAAACCAAAGTCTTAAGATTGGAAAAGTGAACCAACATGTTATTTTTTATTTTTTAAAAGTTTTATGTAGATCCTAAATTAAAGCTTATTTTTAACATTTCATAAGATTTAAATTTGAATTTTTATTTTAAGAAAATTTGAATTTCTTGTCCATTGAACCAAAAAATATTATTTTTTATTATTCATAAAGAAGTCCAAACATGCTGCTCATCTTAAAATTAATTTTAAAATTTAAACTAAAGATATTAAGATGTAAACTAATTTTAAAAGTCTTATTTTAATTTGTTTAATTTTTTTTACAGATAAAATCCAAATACAAAACCAATATGTGATTAATGGTTTTTTTGTTTCTCTTCCGACTTAAGTTTTTTTTCCCCTCTGGTGGCCAGGCTGTTTGCTTTCTTTTTCGAACGACCAAAACCCTGTGGAAGTGTCTCTGGCTGTTGGTGCGTTTGCTTGGTCTCTCCCAACAAAAAACTACTCAAAAGCCAAATAGACAAGGTAGGTTTAATCAATGATTATGAATACCTTGTTGCTTCCTCTATGATCGATTCGATTCGATTCGATTCGATTCAAGTCTAGCCACAGATAAAGACATCCTCAGCAGCAAGAGCGTGAAAAATCAGAATCGATGGGTAATATATTTGTTAAGAAGCCAAAGGTAACAGATGTCGATCGAGCAATTCTCGCTCTCAAGACCCAAAGACGCAAACTTGCCCAATATCAACAAAAGGTTACCCTTCAACACCCTCCTCCTCTTTGACTCAATTTTAATTTCTACCATTGTGATTGTGAATTTGGTTATCTTAAGATTTTAATTATTAGGGTTGGAATAGTAGAACAACAAACCCTTGACTCAGTGATTTATCTAAAAAAAAAAAATTCATTGTTCTTCTTAGTGTAGTTAGTTATATTATTAGGCTTTGTCTTTTGATCTTCTGTAAAGCGAATTAGCTGAATGTCGATGGTGCTTACACTTTTTGTTATTAATCAGAGAGTGAATGAACTTATGGCTCTTCAACTGAACAATTTCAGGATCTATTGGAGTTGTCTTAATTGTCTGGTCATTGATGATATATAGCATTTTAGTTAGAACATAAGTATTGTAATGATATATGTTGCCTTACTTGAGTTGCTTCCTTTGTGCATTCCTTGTTTTCCAGCTTGACGCTGTCATTGAAGCAGAAAAGCAAGCTGCACGAGACTTGATTCGTGAAAAGAAGAAGGACAGGGCTTTGTTAGCATTAAAGAAAAAAAAGACACAAGAAGAATTGTTGAAGCAAGTTGATGCCTGGCTTCTAAATGTTGAGCAGCAAGTAATATTTTAATATTCGATTTATTATTCTCTATCTTTTTTTTGTCCAATGATAATAATAATTTAATCACTACCTGTTGTATCTTCTGATGGCTTTATAACTGTCTGTGTCTGTGGTGCCAAGTTAGTATTTTTCCCTTCCGGTGTCATGTTCAGAAGAGATAACTGTGCATTAACACTGCTTTTCTTTCAACATGATTATATGCCTAAAAGAAATACATACACTTATTTCTTTGGTTCAGTTAGCAGATATTGAACTGGCAAGCAAGCAGAAGGCTGTGTTTGAAAGTTTGAAGGCTGGTAATGATGCAATGAAGCCATACAGAGTGAGATAAACATTGAAGATGTTCAGAAACTTATGGATGAAACTGATGAAGCTAAGGCTTATCAAGATGTGAGCTTGACTTCACTCTTATCCTTACTCTCGCTGCTTTTGAAAACTGATTTCCATGTCTAGATTTATTGCACTAAGCTTGTACTTTTATTTTTTTTTTGGGGGGGGGGGGGGGGGGGTAAAACAGGGTTGTACTGGTTTGAGTGAGCTTTAAGCGGCATTAGCTATTAATATTTCACTGCTATTTTTTCTGTGTCAAATTCCAACTCGTTTTCTTTTGTTTACATTTGTTGCTTACTGATGGTCGCCATATGTTGTTCGATTTGAAGGAAATTAATGCAATACTAGGGGAGAAGCTATCAGCAGAAGATGAGGAGGAGATTTTAGCAGAATTTGAGAACTTGGAGATCCAGGTATACAGATTTCAGTTTTGTACCTTTGTATTATCTTCTGGTTTACACCAATAGCATCCATTCAAATTGTTCCAATTGAACTATTAGGTTAATCATAATAGTATGGACAGGACATATGTTATTATGCTTCAATTTAACCCTTTTTTCATTTACTGTACTTTGCTGGACAAATGGCGTATTATTATATAAGCCTAGGTTAAGGGAGATTCTTCATTTGTAGGTTAAATTTGCTTTTGTTTTGTTATATGAATATGATGAATGAGTATCTAAGATTATTTGTGGTATGGCATCTAGTGATGAGAAGACTCGTGCTGCAATTAGCTGCATATTGCATAGTGTAACTGTCTGGTAGTTATGCTGCCAGCAGAAACATAGAATTCAACTATGTGTCTGCTTCTTAGCAAAGTTTTGAGCTAGCAATTGACTGCAGAGATTATGAATTCAAAATTATGAATATGATATGTAGGAAATACTAACATAAATCATGCCAGCAAAAAAAATAAAAAAATCTTGAGCAATCAAAGAGGCGTGAATATGGAATAGATGCATCATGCCCCTGTAAGTTGTTATTAAATGGCAATTGACAGAGTTCATATTATTCTCATCAGCTTACTGTCCAAGATCTACCTGAAGTTCCTACCTCAGTTTCTGAAGGAAAGTTGGACCTCCCTGATGTCCCAACTAAGGCACCAGCTACCAGTGATGCTGAAGTATCTACAAAAAGAAAAGGTATCTCCCCCTCAACTCCCACCATCCCCCACCCCCACCCCCACCCCCCAAAAGGAATTGGAAATTGGCTAACTGCTAGTGAATGATGGTGTAACAGTTATGGAGGAACCATTGGAAGCTTGAAGAACATTGTGAGCGAAACAAGTCAACTGCTTTGCAAACCAAGATCCATCTGGACCTAATGTCTGCCTGTATCCTACAAATTCCGTTGCAAATTTAAAGTTGCTATTGATTTTTGTATTTGCAGTGTGACATTTAATTTGTACAGATACACATGTAATTTTAACATGAATCATATACTGAGAAATTCATACTTTGTTTTGTTTTCTTTTTTCATTCTTAAAACCACTCTTTCACATTCTTTACATTTGATATTTCAATGTAAAGCGATGGCATTAATTAAGTAAATTACGAAATTGTCCAATAGTATCCTGAACACCTGGTTGGTAAGGTCTGTGCTGTGCCTTTCCTGTCCGCACAACACGAAGTCCGCATTAGAAATTTGACAATCAAACGCACTATCCGCTATCAATTAAGCGCCCGTTTGTTTTAGATTTTGCAACAGTCAGAATCAATTCTGCAGAATTGATTTTAAATCACTTCCGTCTAACGTACTTCGTAAAGCGTGCATCATCCATCTCAACCATTCATTTCTAGAATCAATTCTACTCAACTGTAAACCAAACGGACCCTAAGCCTATGTTTTGGTTACACGTTCAGTACTCGTTTGATTTAAATTCTAAAACCATCCAAAATCAATTCTGCAGAATTGATTTTAAATCACTTCCGTCCAATGTACTTTGTAAAGCGTGCATTATCCATCTCAACCTTTCATTTTTAGAATCAATTCTACTCAACTATAAACCAAACAGACCTTGAATAGTGTGAAACTATGATTTTATGGAATTAATTTTAAATCAATTATGTCCAACGTGTTTTGTAAAATATGCATCATTCATCTCAATCATTGATTTCTAGAATTAATTTTACTCAATTGTAAATCAAACTTATACTAATAAACGTATACTAATAACACGATAAAATAAAATACAAAGGGAAGAGAGTCCTTATTTATTATGTGCCGTATTTGTACTTTGCTTTGCTTTACAGATTTCAAAATACAAATTATATAAAATATTTTAGCATCACCCTAATTAGAAAAGTGCTAGCAACACACTCTTTTCAACACACTCCATATGATTAATCACATGGGTCCCACCACATTGGGAGTGGAACCCACATAATTTGGTGTGATCCATGTGAATTTTAACCAATCACATGGAGTGTGTTGGAAAGAGTGTGTCAGAGAGTGTGTTGGAAGCACTCCTCCCCAAACTAATAATATCTTACAATCACTGTATCACAAATCTAAATGGGCACCCTCTCCTTGAGAACTAGCAGTCAAATTAGAAGAATGCACAACTGGTTTTCCAAAATATCGTGACAATATGAGTCGGGCAATATTCTCAGCTGCCACAGCACTGGTCTCCATGGTGCTAGCTGCATTTTCAAATGCATTGACGTAGTACAGATGCCGTCCATCCAAAATAAAGGGTGCAAATACTTCTGGGGCGTGGTAGTGAGGGTAGGCACCCCAGTTTATCCGAATTGTCTCATTCCTCACACTGCCAGGGAAGCAAATAACAAAAGTTACAACTGGTTCAAGTTTTCTTTTCTCATTTTTGTGGGAGAGAGATAGGACAGAACTTAAATACAAAGCTAAACAAATAAATGTCAGCATTAGGTACTTAGGTTCCAAACCTGATGCATTCCATTTGCACCTTAGGCTTAAATGATTAATCAGAGTCCATATTATTATTATCAGGTTGGATGTGTGAACCTATGGCTATCCCAAATTATGGACTAGACCTCTTTTCAAACTGGAATTGAGCAGGTTTGTAGAATAGATTTTGTTACAAGAATCAGCAGTATAATTTAAGGCACAGGAAAGATTAACTAACTGCTGATACTATTACCTGAAAATGCTATCCAGTAATGCGTCCGCCATTGGCTGACGAGAGAATATTTTATAAGTGGATTCTTTTTCGTTGTGCTTCTTGAGAACTGAAATGCTTGAAAATGGAAGTTTAGGGTCCTCTATTGTGCCCACAAGATCTGGAATTTTTGTCACAGCCTTGAGACCAAAATATACCTAGTGCGAGCAAAAGCATCTCTATTAGGAGTAGCACCAACCAAAATAAAAAGAGAAGATATATCAGACTGACAAGGATGAAATCTGTACTACATAGTACAAATGTCAGTGGGCTTATGCATGACTATCAGGTCTCACAATACTCACAGGGTTTAAAAGGCCCCTGACAAAAGTTGCATGCGTGTGCTGTAATTTTCTGTCAGGAATTGAAATTGGAGGATTAAAATGAATATTTAACTCATCCAATGGTGTAGCAACCACAGCAACTTCACAGGTGTAACTCTTTCCTTTTGTTGAGTTGAGTTCATAATCATGTCCAAGGTGAGCAATGGATTTTATTTCTTCATGCAGATGTAATGCAACATCTGACTGATTAATCAGTCCGGCGGCCATTTGCCAATTGCCTCCTTCAATGGACCACAATCCCCCACCTGATCCTGCCAGAGAAACTGCACCAGCCAACCCACTCATGTAGACACTCTGACCATAGTTAATACGTGTGATGACCTGCATGAATAAACAGAACCAAAGTCCATGTTCAGATGAGTTATTTTAAATCTCAGATGCTGCTCCTTTCTACAGGTGTGAGATATTTTGTTCTATGGTAACATAATACATTCACATAAAACCAGTACTTAGCTGAAACAAACAAATAAGGTAACACAAATCACAGCCCTGAAAAATTTGCTGCCTTCTAGTTTGAAGTATTGACCACGGATCCCCAAATTGTTCGTTATCAAATAGTTGTTTAAGACAACCCCAAATAAACAGATGTATTTTCACTGGCTGTGAGTGTGTTACAAATGTACCACATCACAATTAACAAAATGCAGACCGGTGGTTCTGTAAGGTAAAACAGTGACAATCGTTTCATACCATATCACCAACATAGTGTTATCAATTGTTAGAAGAAAAATTGTGACTTTGTGATCCATATTCAAAATGATAGTAAGGTAGTGTTTCCCTCATGTCTTATAGAGCTTCTCTTATCTTTAAAAGGAGAAGCCGGTCAAACACCATTAAAGAAACGCTATCTATAAAAAAAAAAGCTCATTTTTCATAGAATTTTTTTAAAATTGCAGCACATTTAAGAGCTACTCCCATGAGTTTTTGGCTTAAAAGTAGTTTTAAGTTAAAAAATCTCATACTAAAAATTTTATCAAATAACTTCAACTTCACATTTAAAAACTTTTATTTTTAGCTTCAACTTTATAGTAACTAATAAGCACAAAGAAAACTAGTTCAAAGCTACCTAATAATTCTTACCGTGACAAGTTCATTGATCAATAAGGGAGACAACCCAGCATCAACCAACTCATCTCGCAAAGACCTGGTAGTAAGATTATACAGACCAGCCCATTTCAGCATCTCATCCACAGTCTCAAAAATGGGTCTCATACCAGGTTCCTCATAGTATTTTAAGAACCTATCCACAGCAATCTAAATAACAACTTCATTAGAAAACAATACACATAGTTATACGAATAATGCTACCCTCTCTCTCTCTCTCTCACACACACACACTCACACACACATGCATCACCACACATTACTTTCATTAACCAGCTATAAAACCTATACAACTAGCAATTACTTACACTTAATCACTTAACTATCTATAGTTAATAATGATTCCTGGCACAAATCCTTTTAAATTGTTGGTTAAGTATAGGTAAAGTGTTGATATTGCACACAAAGCATTTTCAAATCGAATTTCATTTGAAAATTAAAAAAGAAATAGAAAAGTGGAGATAGATAGATACAAAGGGGAAATACCTCAACAAAGTTCTGCATCTTAAGAAGCGAGAAACCATAGCGAAGGAACATGAGCGCCGAATTGAAGAAAGATACGAGACTATTGATGAAAGGGAGTTTTAGGAGCTTATCAATGAGGGGAAGATCGCAACTAATCTTAGCGGTTTTGAAAACAAACTTGTTTCCATCCCAAATGCCCAGAGAGAGAGATTCCGAACGAGGCTGCTTGATCTTGAGGTTTAGAAGCTTTGTGTAATCGACGGCGTGAAGGTTCTTCGGATGGAGAATGGAAGCTCCGGCTTCGAAGGTCTCGCCCGCGACGGTCACGGTGGCTATTCGGCCTCCAACGACGCTGTTGCGCTCGAATACTCGGATTTTAGTGCCGGGAGAGAGGTCCGGTGAGTATTTGCGGAGGAAATGGGCGACGGATGAGCCGCCGATGCCGGCACCGACGATGCAGACGGTAGAAGTGGGTGGCGGTGAAGCATCGGAGTGTGGCTGAGCTTGGGAAAGCACAAGAAAGGTGAACAACAAAGGGATTATCATAGGCATTGTCTACGATTTCTGAACATGGTTTCTGCTGTCAGTCTGTCACCTGCTGCCATTTATATTGAAGAATGCAAGCACAAATTTTAATATAAATCTTTTCATACATCGAAATTTACTTCGATTTTTCTTATATATTTAGTTTAGTGTTAACCATTTTAATGTTATAAATAATTATGATGAGAAATTCATACTTAAATTTTAATACCAAATTAAACATATACTAAAAATGATATATTTTTCTTGTTATTAAGGATTGGTCGAATCCATGTTTAAAACGTGATTTTAGACAAACAAAACGTACTGAAAATCACATTGGCATGCTATTATATAAATTATTTCATTCAAACTAGAAAAAAAATGTTTAAAAAATGTGCACTAGAATTGGCATTTTTTATTAATTTGAGTCTTTAATCTTGGATGTAAGAGTTTCTCTTAATTTAATCTCTTATTCAATATACACCATATAATATATCTATTCACAACACACATATATATTAATCACTTTTCTTTAAATTTAATCACTCACAAGCTTTTTATTTTAACATAAAAACATTCCTTGATTATAAATTTAAAGTTTATAAACTTCAATTTTAATACATCATATAAATTAGTAGATAGAATTGATAGTATTTTTTTAATGTAGACCATCGATTATGATAAGGTTAACTCTTTCAATAATCTTTTCATACAAAATACTTGAATTCACGACATTAATCAAAGGGAGATAAGTATATACTGAATAATCACTTGTTGGTCCAGTGACTATAGTCTATAGGTTTAAATTCACATAATTCTTTTTTCATGCTTTTTATAATTTAAAAAGTTTTGTTTTCATAATTAATAATTGATATATACCTTCATTATAATCTTAAATATATATAAATTATATTTAGATTTTAAAAATATTATGCAATATATAAGATATTTATTAGTTTTACACTGTGTTTGATGTAAAGAGAGAAATAAGGAAGAGATAGATAACAATAGGAAGAGAAAAGATAATGAGAAATAGAATACATTTATAGGTTGTCTGATAAGAAAGAAAGTGAAGAAAAAGACATGTGAAAATAAAAAGGAAAAAAGTTTTTTTTTAAATAGACATCTATGCCCCCATACATTATGTATAGTAGTGATAATGTAATATATTATGTGTTTGGTAAGTCATTTCACCTATATGAAAGCTGAAATTAGTAGTTGAAATCATTTTAGTTGTGTTTGGTAAGGTAGTTTTTTTGTGTAGTTACTAGCTTTTCTTGAAAAGCCACTTGAGGTAGTTGTTTTAAAAAGCTCATATTTTCAGCTACTAGCTAAAAATTATTACAAGTTTATCTCTCAACCACTTTCACTCATCATTATTTAATAATTAATAATGTCATTGTAAATCATTTTATAATTTTCTGCTTGTTTTACCAAACACATTCAATAAAATCAACTAGGGCTCTTTGGTTTGCATTTTCATTTTTTGTTTCCATTTTTGTTTCCTGATTTCTGAAACTTTACAAAAGAAAAACTGGAAATGTTGGAAACAAAATTTTTTCTGTTCCTGCATTTCTAGTTTTTCCTTTGTAAAACTTCAGAATACAGGAAACAGAATAAAAACAGGAAATGGAAATGGAAATAGAAAATGAAAATGCAAACCAAACAATCTCCTAGTGGCTTGTTTGGTTTGAGTTTCCATTTCCTATTTCATTTATTTCTCGTTTCTGAAATTTTACAAAGGAAAAACTGAAAATGCTGGAAATAAAATTTTTCTGTTTCCAGCATTTCCAGTTTCTCCTTTGTAAAATTTCAGAAAACATGAAACAGAAAATAAAAACAAGAAATGAAAATGCAAACCAAACAGGCCCTAGTTTTTCAGCTTTCAGCATTTTCAATTTTGTTTCCACCAGCATTTCCAGTTTTTTCCTTTGTAAAATTTCAGAAAACAGGAAACAAAATTAAAACAATAAATGAAAAAGCTCATCTAGTTTTTCAGTTTTCAGCTAGCTTTTTGGTTAGTTTTACCAAATACACTTTTAGTACTACTTTGGTAAACTGTAAAAGTTAAACCAAAAAATATTTTAAAAAAATTAATTCAACGAATAACAAATCATTTTATCGGCAATAAAATATAAATATTTGAAAAGTTTACTATTAAAAGTATCTGAAATTAGTGCTATTGATATAGTGATAATTTATAATATCTAATTTTATTTAATATTGATTGTAAAACTTTAAATATTAATATAAAAATTTAATAAAAAGTAAAATCTCTTTTGATCAAACAACTAATTAAATAAGATATTGAAATTAATTTAGTTTAATTTTATATAAAAAACTCTTAAATATATAAATAAACAATATGTAGCAAACCCATGGCTTGATGAGAGGGGAGTACCATGGAGTGTCATGAAAAATATAGATGTCAATATTATTTATTTTAAAAAATGTGAAATCAGACTTATTATCTCATCCTTATTTTTGTAATTAAAATGAATATAAAATAAAAATTTTAAAAAAATCTTAAAAGCAAACAGCCTCTCTGAGTGTCTGTATAAAATCTATTCACAATCTCAATATAGTATTTTTCAAATTCACTTTTTGAAATTATTCTTTTTAACTTTTGATCAAAGCATTGAAAAATATAAAAATTTTAAACATATATTTTAATTAAATTAAAAATACAAATAATCAACACTGATTCTATTTTTTTTAATTATTTTCTTGAATTTATATTATTTATTTAGTATAGCCAAAATGTCAACAGAATTAAAGTAAAATATATATTTAATGGAAAAACCATTTAAAAATAAACTTATTTTTATAGTGAGCAAGTTAAGAATATATTTATCATTAAGTTTTGATGAGTTAAAATAATATATATTGAAAATTAATATCAATATAGTTTTTATTTATTTACTTTCAAGAAAAGTTAAATATTTAATAAAACCTATTTCATTGTGATTAATACTCATTGTTTAGGACTAGTTGAGTCAAATGGAAAAGGAGATATACCAATGAGGTTAGTTCAAGTGTTATTTGATTTCCCTTAAATAAAATTTCATGTTCGAATTTTGTGGATAGAAATATTTTTCATTGGAAAAGTTAACCACATCATAATACTCGAATTGACTCTGTGAATACATATTCACACGATCACACCAAAAGTAGAAAAGAAGATATATTACCCATCGTTTACGACTGTTGAAACTGATAGATTGCTGAAGAGTATACTGAGAAAGGGTTGAAACGCAAACTACTTCTATTGGTTGTTTAATTGAGTTGATCTATTTCTGATTTGTCAGCTGTTGTTTTCTCTACTTTCACTTATTTATTTCCAACGACATCATTAAAGTTAGAATATTTATATAATCCTACTATAATTTTTGGGAATATTCCTACACGATTAATATAGTATTGACAGTTGAATAAATATTCTACAACCTCAATATAATATTTAACACAAAGTGATTGGTTCAACTGGTTCATATCTTATTCCCTTTAATTAAAGTATCTCGTTTGAGTTTGTGTATGAAACCAGCAGGAAGAGCTAACTTATGAGGATGTGAATGTTGATCGAGCAGAATTGCTTTCCGTATAGGATAACTGTAGTTAAAAAAAATATAAAATTGATCAACTCATAATACAAATCTTATCATGAATATTATACTAAGAAAATACTACGAATTTATGAATATTTTTTTTTGTGAAGTTTCTTCACTTTCAAAATCATTTTTACACAAATATAAACAAAAAAAAAAGCTCCGTAAAGTTGGTAAATAACTGGTCCGTTGATCCGTTAGAATATAATCAAGAGTTTGATAATTTAAATTAAAGGGGTTCTTTTGACTCATGTATTAATGTTAGAACTTGAGTGTCAGAGAGCGAATCTACTGTACTTGTGTGTTAGATCCTGTGTTAGATTTGCAAAGTCTCTGATTTGTACTTATGGGCCTGGCCAATGTTCCTGTTGCTGGTTTCCAGCCTTTTTTAATACTACCAGTGTTCTTTTGACCAAGAAAAAAAAGAGTTCGATAATTCGTTGTGTATGAAAAAAGAAAATTCTTATTGAGAGATGTAAATCTCACTAATAATTTTTACGCCTAAAAAATTTAAGTTATAACAGTTTGCTAGGAATACCTTAACGTAAAAATGAGAGAATAGATATGATAATTTCTTATAATTAGATAATGACCTTATTATTACTATATTTATAATGAATATGAAAAAGTACAAATAGTTTGAGTCTTTAAAACTTTAAGAATAAACCCCCCTACCATAGTTAAGGTTTCCTTTATAGAAGTTTTTATTGGAAATCAAAATATTGATTGCATTTTTAACTTTAAATACCACACATTCCAATAAAAGATTTGTAATTTAGTTCCCTTAACAAGTAAAGGGTACTCGTTAGTATTTCCCTTAAAAAAATTGTACATGAATTGTAGCCAAACACAATACCAGATCCCCAAAATCACATCGACCAATAGTATACAGAAGTTTGGTTGCCCAACTTTTGTATATGTGCACGTATGTGTTTTGTTGGGCAACAAAGGGGAACAAGTGATTATTTCCTTAATGATAAAATCCCCTTCCTTAAGGCTACCCTCAATCGTCTATTAGTAAATAACCATTTGTATATCAGTTCCCGGTACCATAGAAAAGAGATTATTTGCAAAAAATGGCTTATGTGCAAATGGCTAAGAAAGAAGGTAATTTTTATCTATATAAAATATTTCAATTATGTTTGTTCATTATATGACTCACCCAGTATTTCCCTCAAACTTGTATGTGCTATTACGTTCATGAAATGTAATCCGTCTGGCACACAAGGGCAATAATCATGTCAATTTATATATCACATGTAGAGGGAAAAAGAAAAAAACTTATTGGGACCCTTTATGTATTCTTTTCTTATCTCCCATATATACTACAACAAACAGCATGATATATCTGTAGAAGATAAGAATTCATAACAGAAGTAATAATTAATAATAATTAGTTGACAAAGATTATCAAGAAGCAGCAGCATGAAAACATAACAGTAGGAGGTGAATCCTGGGCCAGCCAGAAGCAATGCAACTCTAGCAACCACCACAAAGCAGCTAGAGAGCTTAAAGCCTCTCTGTCAAACCATAGTAATCTGGTTGCACAAAAACTATCTGAGTCCTAAGCCCACAAATATACTAGTGTTGTCATTTCCTGTAAAGAAACATGCAACCAGGCTTAGATTTTCAACGAGAAAGGGAGAGATATTGCAAGGTAACTACCAATTAATAGTCAGTCTTCCGCAGATTTTGATTACATACATCTCAAATCTTCTACAATTATTATGTGGATAACGAAAAAATAATACAAACAAGGGAAACTTTATAACAGAAGAGGCATAAGTCATGTGCAATGTGTTGCATAACTTTGACAGAATGGTACATTGGTATTAGCCCTGCTGTTAGATTTTGGACATCCTTCTATCCTAGCCAGATAAATCATATTGATGGAGAATTATAAAATCTGATTACAAAAAAATCTTGCACCCTAGAGACATTTTCCATCTCCAGTAATTTTAGTATTCAGTTGATCCCTATTCTACTAACTGTAAATTTCCCCTCGTTTGTTAAGGTGATTGCATACACAGTTAAAAATCAACAAGACAATAAGACATTCTTAAAATAAAAATGTGACATCCATAAACCACAATAGAAAACTTAATAAACTGACAACCCCTCTGCAACTCTCAAGTCTCAAGAATATCATGCCGTTAAATGTCACCAATTCTCACAGGTATGATATTTGTATATGCCTGTAGTGAACTAAGACAAGGAGCCTCAAAGGTATACAAGTTCTACGCAAAATCATTTCTTTCAAAAAGATATATAAGAATTTCCATTTCTTTTCAGTATGCTTATTATAGAATAAAATGACAGTTTGTGGTGACCACTGTTCTAATTTATTTTAATATTTTACCAGATCCATTAATAAACTTTTGATTTTCTAGCAAAGTCTTAAAACTGAAAAACATATATAATATAACAAAATTTCAAAATGATTTACTTGTCAAGATCATACTAACATGTCAACATAGTAATCGTAAAAAAAGATGGTTGGTGTAAGTACTATTTAAGTTAACAACTTTGAGAATGAAACTAAGTAGATAAAGTACAGTGGTTTCCTATTAATCTTCCACACAAGATACAAAAATCTCAAATACCAATTAAGTGGAGTTAGTTGAGCATCAGCCTATGCTCCATAATACCTCTAACTTCATGCAAATACTTAGCTCCATGGTAGGATACATTAATGTTAGGCCAGAGTAGTTGAGAGTGATCACCAAAAGAAAGACATGGCATCTACTAATCTATTAAGCAATTTAACACAAATTAACTTTATATCAACAATAGTATTGCAAACCACAATTCCATGGCACTGCCAAGATTGAGGGGGAATTTTTAAGTAAAGGACGTTAACAAACCTTGGTGAAGACAACCATTGGAAGAGCTAGGAAAGCCAGCAAACACATTTGAGTAGGACTTTGTCAGATATGAAAAATTGGCAACAGGAGGCAGAGAAGGTATCCTTTCACCCTTCTTCAAAAGTTCTTGCAAGTTAAGTCTTTGGCAAGGTCAAAACAGCCCTTGACTCCTTCCAAACGAAGGCAATGACACCATTTGAAAAACAAAAAGGGAACCGGGCTTTGATCCAGGTATCTGAAACCATAACCACTTGCAATACCCTCTCCCAAGAAAGCATGCTTGATATTCACTGGAAACAAGTCTGCATCAGTGTCCCAAGGAAAGGTTTCGGATGAGGATCATTGATATTCACTATAAACATTGCTGAACCATTAGGATGCAAGACATAGTGGGTGCCTTCCATATTTTGGTGGCAATGAGAAGCTGTTGTCCTGGAACTCCTCATAAGAGAGCAGAAGAAAGAATAAAGCCTTTCCAGGCTTGTCTCAGAAGGCTTTCCTGGAGGCCAACCAAAAGTCCCTCCCCACAAACCAGCATATTCTTGGTCAGCTCTGGGAACTCGCAAAGGCAACTTGTAAGTGCAAACCGACTGTCAAGCATATTTGGCCATGCTCGATAAGAAGATAGCTTCATTGTTGAGGCATTTAATGTCAGTCTTATTGTGTCACTTGATCTAAGAAATTCTTGAAGCCGTGCATGCCTAATCTCACTGCTTGAAGTAAGCTTCTTGGAAACTGAATGACTACCATTCATTGAATTTGATCTTCCAAGCATCTGTTTAAGGCTATTCCAGACATATCCACCAAGACTTTTTCCTCTTGATGTATTGTGTGCGATCATCCTCCTCAGGTAGAGATTAGGCATAGCCCCAGAAAAGTCAAGACTCGCTCTGATATCATCCAATTCTAATGGTGTTGGACCAACAGTCTCTTGAGAACTTGCCTGTAGTCAATCTGACCACTACCAAGCTTGTACATTTGACCAAGGACTGATCTTCTTTCCCACAAGAGCACCAAATCTTTCTGAAAGTTCTCCCTCCTCATCCCTTAACCTAGGAAACAATGGCCCAAGAAACCGTATCAGGAACCTTTGTCGAACTTGGCTAGTCGTAACCTCAAGCACTTTCTCCTATCACAAAAAGCTAATTTGCCAAAGTTAAACCGTTGCCTCACTATTACCAACACCCCTTTGTGACCTAGAAATCACTGTTTGACCTACAAACCTTCCTAGAGAACTCCACACCCGATTGGTGCACAAAGCTTTTACTCTGCAACAAAGCACCAACATTCTTTTTATGTTGCCCAGGTTCAACCTCAAGCAAGAGTACATTGCAAGATTTGTCAATAGACTTAACTGAACCAGGATAAATATAATCAATTCCCTTTTCCCTTCCGTGAAGAAAGAATATAGTTGAACCATCAAAATCACCAATAACTTCAAAAACAGAAGCCCACAAAATAGGACCATCTTCAATACCTAATGGACCAAGCTCCTGGGGAATAATCCTGCAACCAACAACAGAAACAAAACCAGGCATGACATACACCACGTTGCCTAGTTCAGGGTTCTGATGAACCCATATTCCAATCAAAGGCTGAACACTAAGCAGAAAACGGCAAAGTGCTTTGTAAGATGAAACACCCTTTCTCCACTCAACAAGGTCCTTATGGGGCACTATGCCTAAAATTTCACATTGAGTGAGCCAGATTTTTTCAGAAGCCACAAGAGCGTTCAAACTCTTGCAACACAGAGACAAATTACACATATCTCTCGGAGATAAGAACCGAGAAACGATGGCAAACACGTCATCAGGCAGATACAAAAGCATGTTTGAATCAGAAGGCTCAGGTAACATGCTGATCCAACTGAAAATTAAAAAAACACGAGCTTTCAAAATTTATTCATAAAATTCCCATACTTTCAATCACTGAATACCCTCAATTCCAAATAATTAAAAATAAAGATTCAGCTGAAGTAACAACAAAGACAAACCCTGAAAATTGTTCTTCACCCGGTGCAGTTAGTGAAAGGGGTTTGTTTGTAAACTTCAATTTGATGGGTCTGCAAGAAACAAACTGGGTTGTGTGTTGTGTATTGTGTATTGAATCTGTTAGAGTTGTCTAAAAAATCTTGGGTTGGAAGAAAAACTCACGGTTCAAATGAGGGAGTAAAAAAGAGAGCACAAAGAAGGGATCAAAAGAGGGAAGTGTGGCTCTTTTGCATTCTCCAATGACGATGAATCGAGCGTTGGTTGCATCGTTGTCTTGTCTTTTCTCGGTCTCTCTGTGCCACTCCCAACCAATGTTGAATTCAGCTTATAGATGCCAAAACCCCAAAAAGTCCAAGAACTCTGAGTGGGCACTCTTCCCACAACAAGAGAGAGAGAGAAAAAAAAAAAATGAAACCAAGGGCCAGTTATTTTCAGCTTCTTTCAATTTTTTTATTTATATTTTTTACTTCTATTCCGCCATATTTTCAACACCATCATCTTATTCCCGTGAAGTAATCAAATCAAACTTTACAAATATATTTTTGTGGAATGACTTGTAAAGAAATAGTATTTTTTAAAGTTATTTATTTGCTTCTAAATTTTATTTTAATTTAATATTTCTAATATATTATATAGTGGAGAACAATAAAGAAGAGATAAATAAAGAATAGAGAAATTAGTGAAAAGTTAAGAAGAAATTTAGATTATTTGATAAGAGATAAATGTAAGTAACATAGAATAAAAATAATGTGATATTTTTCTCTCATCCTATTTTATATGAGATAAATATGAATAAATAAAATGTAAGAATGAATTTTTACCTCATTTCTTTCTTAGACTCTGTTTGGATGAGAAGTGAAAATTAGAAGAAAAAAATAGAAGTAAAGAAAACAGAAAAAGAAAAATAAAGGAAAATAGGAGAATTTTTTAGTTGTTTAATTTGAGATAAAAGAAGTAAAAAGTGAGGGAATGGGAAATAAGTGTATATAATTACCCATTTGCTTTCATGCTTAAAAAATATTATTATCATTATTATTATTTTATTAATTATTATTATTTATTCATATTATTATTTGTATTGCTATCTATACTATATATATAAAGAGAGTATGGGAGTTTTGATTTCTACATTTTCATTTTCATTACACCCCTATTTTATATCCTGATTTACTAATTTACGGTTCCCACTAACCAAAAATCACCCAATAAAAATAATAATTATCTAAAAAATGTAGAAAGATGAATAAGAGACTTCATAATAGAAATATGGAAAAAAAAGAGGATTATAAAAAAAAAATGCAGAATAGTGCTAGTCTTTCTGCTAGTTATTTATAATTTTATTATTATTATTTATTTTTATTATTATTAGAAGGGACCATCCATTGAGATTTTGAGAGAGGACCAGTTGAGATTGGGAAGAGGACAGGGTTGGAAAGCGTATGTGAATCAAGTTTTCTTAGCAAAGGAGGAGAGAAATTTTGTTAGCGGGTAAGTATAATTGATCCTAATTGCATGGAGATACTTATAGTTCAGGAAAAAAATTTATAACAACTCTTTTAAACAGATTTTTATTAAAATGATAAAAAAAAAAAAGGAATGGATTTAACTGCGTATGGCAGCTGTTGTAGTTCCATGTTGCATGACCCACGTCCATTATTGATTTTTAGGGGAAAAAGAGAACAGCCCCACACACTCGACAACTCCAGTGCTAAGATTCTTGCGTTTGGAATGCGTCGAGGTGGATCACACCAGGTAATTCCATATGCAAGATATTTTTCAGAGTTAAATATACTTTTAATTTTTTTAATTCCTATAATTTAAAATAAGTAATTTTAATCCTTTAAAAATTAAAAATATATCAATTTAATTTTTATTGTATATTTTTTTATAAATTTTTATAATAGCCACTGGAAGGAATACTTTTAGCATTATGAGAGATCAACCCGTTTTCAATCGACTATATTATAAAGATTAAAAATATATTTAATCATATTTTTTATTTAACAACATAATAAATAACGGAATCATAATCTTAGATGTGGCAGTCTTTTCATCAAGTGATCTTTGATTTTTTATTAAATGGTTCTATTAAACAAAGTGTCTTAATGAATATTAAATAAAATATTCAATGCATTAAAATTTAAAAAATATTTTGAATTAAATATTTTTAGGCTTAACTGTACTTTTGGTCCTCTATCATCATCAATTCACGATTTTGGTCTCTCTAACACATACTTAGAGGTATAGAGGAACCAAAATTTTGAACTACATTCCGGATTAGGAATTATAGGGAGACCAAAATCGCGAAAAAAAGTAGGGGACCAAAATCGAGAATTGATAATAATAGGGGAACCAAAATGCAATTAAGTCATATTTTTACGTATTCGAAAAAGTTATTGTTAAGATCACTTGAATGGATGTAATGATTCAATTTTTATTAAAAGATCACTTGATAATGTATTTCAGCTCATTAAAAAAATTACTGTCTATGAAAGTTGTGGCTCAGTTGTCAACAACTAAATGCAGACTGAGATTGTGGGAAGAGCTCCCGGGTTCAATACCTACTGAACAAATGGGATGAGGAGCCTTAACTGTAACTAAACCCCGAATAGAATTGCCCTTAATAATAGAGGATAGCTATGATTTAAAAAAAAAATTAATGACTAGACATGATGTCTTAATTTATTTATATCTAGACGATTTTCCTCCTTAGGGCAACTCCAACGGAGTTGCTTTGTTACTTTATGTCATAGGAAGAATGAGTTTCCAACCGGTTGTTGCATTGGAGGGGTTTCTCTCCGCAGAAACGGTATGACACTGCACATATGGTGTGTAAGTCAATCAAGTGGGGCCAAATGAATATTATATTAATTTTAGACAAAGTTAATTAATTGAATGCAAGGTCTGGCACGAAATAACGGGAAGAAAATTGGTTTGATTATTTAACGGGAAGAAATATATGCAACGACTATAAATTTAACGGGAAGAAAAACAACGGTAATTTTTTTTCTATAAAAAGGGAAAGAATGTGTAATTTTTTTTTTTACAATCAAACAATCCTTTCATTCAAATTTTCATCTTTGTATTGATTGTCTTTCAATTAAACCATCTTTTTGCTCAAATTTTCATCTTTATATTTGCTTGTCTTCTTTTCATAGATCCCAATCAATACAATCCCAATATGTATTTCAATTGGATGCAAATTTTCAACCTTCAAATGTTCAAAATGTTGAAAATTCAAACCTACTTACAAAGGAGAGCACATATTCATCAAAAAGAAGTACATCGTCATCTTCAAGCAAATTTAGTAGAGCATATTTGGGAACGTTTTGGTCGCAAAAATAATCAAAATTAAATGCATTTTGGCTTTTGTAATTTCTTCATGTATTTTTACTAATTATTTAATGTAAAATTTTTATATTTTTTTAAATTTAAATTTTGAAATGCAAACATTACTTAATTAAAAGTAAGAATTTATATGTAACGGTTAAATTTTTTTCACAGAACGGCTAAAAATGAGCATGCGCATTTTATAGCAAAAAATGAGCATGCACATTTTAATTATGTATAATACATGGTCATCTTTTTAATGCTTGTTAACCAATTTACTTTAAATTAAACTAGCAATTTTTAATTTATAAATCAAATGGATGAAAAATAAATATATAAGTATGGGGGTAGGTTGTGGGATCCATTTAAAAATCTTTTGAGAGTTGTTGGGTTAAAGATAAAAAGTAAATGAGTTGCTTAAAGTAATTAATATAATAATATGAGAAAGTGTGAAGAATTATAAAATATTAATTTAAGAAACTTTGAAGAGTTGTTGGGATAAAAATGATATTAATTTGATAATTTGCATATGTCAGGATTTGGACTTTACAATAATTCTCTCCGAGTCTCCGTGCAGCATTATCCCATATAACTGGTGCGTAGTTATAATTCAAACATGTGATTAGTACCTACCCATCCTTTGTTCATCTACCGTAAATCTTAATAATTACTTTTTAATAGCTTTTAATCATGTTTCAATGTATGTTAGAATGGTACCGTGCCCGGCAGTGCACGGCCTGTTTTTATATTATATATGGCTTAAATATGTATTTGTTCCTCTAAAATATATGTGTTTTCATTTTAGTCTTCCTATTTTTTTTTTTAAATAGTTCTCGCTTTGAATAGGTAACGGGGTGTTGATTGACTGTTACCATTTATGTTGACCTGATTTTTTCAAACATATGTGGCATCCAATGTGTCATTAATTAATTTTAATTTATTTTATTACAAAACATGGAAAAAAATTAAAACAAGAATTAGAAAATAACTCTATGTCATAACTGTCTTATTTCTTCTTCAACATTCCACCCTTCCATTGTCGTCTTCTTCTCGTGCTCCATTCTGATCTAAGGTAAGCACTCCTTACCTCAATCAAAATCGTACTTGTAGCAAACACTTCTTATTCTTCTTCTGAATATTAATTATAAAAGCCATGTCAGTTTAGGGTTCAAGATACTTATAATTGTAGTGTGACTGCTTTATTTTTGGTTACTTATGAAGTGGTGGTTATTTTCTTTTTTATAACCAATTAGGCCTTTGAGCTGCAACGACTGTAGTTGGATTGCAGGGATTGAACCTTGGTTGGCTGCACTTATTTGCTAATTTGTAATTGCAAAGACTAAACCTTCATTGGCTGCACTAGGGGCTGCATTTGCAGGGACTACACCTTCATTGAAGTAAGGAGTGGTTGCTACCGAATACAATTTTGATTGAGGTAAGGAGTGACTACCTCATATCTACAAGACTGGAGCACAAGAAGAGACGACAATGGCAGAATGGGTTGAAGAAGAAGTAGACGGTTCTCAGAGAAGTTCTTTTCTAATTTATTCGTTTTAATTTTTTCTTTCCATTTTTTTATAATAAAATAAATTATAAAACTAATTAATTGATACATTGGATGCCACATATGTTTAAGAAAGTCATGTCAACATAGATGTTAACGGCCACATAAACACTTTGTTAACTATTCTAGCGGTGAGGACTATTTTAAAAGAAATGGTTTTAGGGGGACGAAAAGATAAAAAAAAAATAGGGGGACTAAAATAAAAATGCATGTATTTTAGAGGCACCTAAAACATATTTAAGCCTAATTTTTATTGACTTATAGAAATAAATACATTGAAGATTTAATTGATTTTATATATATAAAAAACTATTAATTTTAATTTTTTTAATTATATTAAATAAATAAAAACTAATAATTTATAAAATCTGAAATTCAAAATATGAAATATGATACAATTATACTTTTCTTAGAGTATGCAATTATACTTCAATATATACAAAATAGTATAATTAAAATAAATATTTTTTTACTCAAAGAAAATAAATAAACATTTTTTTAACAATAATTTATTGAATCATAACATTTAAAATCTGTAATTAAAACATTTAAATATCAAATATTAGAAAATAAAAAATTAAAAATAATTATAAAGCAAGTGTTGTTAAAAAGTAATTATGAATAGAGAATAATAAGATTTATGATCAAAAGAGTTTAATTAATACACAATCCCGGTAAAAAAAATTTGCATTGTCATTAAATGATGTGTTTTCACATTATTTGTTGAGTTTAATAAAATATAACATGTCATATCATTAATGATGTGATAGCACATAATTAGATGCTAGTGTAAAAAAATTTTACATCAACAGTATATAATCATTAAATCAGTGTCAAATATGATTTCTTATAGGTATATAGCTTTATCTCATAGACAAATAATATGACGTATAAGAATTAAGAAGAATTAGCATGTTCTTTTTCCCAGGTACACACCATTAAAATTAAATTTGACAAAAAAATGAATAATTTATCAAAATAATAATTACCATATGATACAATAGACTAATTTTTCATCCTTTGGTTAAATCATAAGTAATATATAAATTAAAAGTTGACAAAATCAATCATTTATCCCAATTTGAAAGAAATTTGACCACCGTTCACAAAAACAAAAATGTCATATATTAATAGTGAATGTCAACCAAAAGAATGATAAGTTGTTTCGGTAGTCCACATTAGCTAGCCATAATTTATATCTTAAATTCTTATTTAAAAAACTTTTTAGTAATAATAATACTAAAAATTTATATGATATATATTAGAACCATTATTTTTTATAATTTAAATCTATAACAATCTTAAAAAATAATTTTTTTGCCTATTATTAATTTATATATTTGTAAAAAATATTTTCTTATACAACTTAGATATTAAATATTAATGAATATATGTTTGTGGGTGAAATTTAATATTGTATAAAAATGACAATTAATATATTTAATTTTATAAAATATTTATTTTATTTTGTCAAATGCTATATGTGTAAATATTTTCTTTCATCTAACATAAAATAAAAACTTTTATATATGAATTAGTTGATAATATAGATAAATTAAAATAATTGTAAAAATCACTAATGAGTTTTTTAATGTAATTTTCTACAATAATAAACAAATAATGTGAATTTGGTTATTATTTTAAATGAATTAAAATTATATTTAAAAAATAATAATATTCAACATTACTGAGTTTATCATTTTTGTCAAGATTTTTTTATCATATTTTAATTAATATTGTTTGAATATATATTCTGTTTTTAATTGAGTATCATATATCCTGATTAATAATTTCCTACTTTGAAATTGAATCGTTCGATATTTTGATTTGAAATATTTAAAGCAATGTGTACTTAATAAATTGTTGAGCACGGTTTTCTTTTTCTTTTTTTCATGGAAAGACAATCTTGGGTGGAATTGCAAAAGAGTGGTGTTATGTGTATAACACTATGTAGAGAGAGATATATAAAAAAGAGAAATATGTAATGTGATAGGTGTTATGATAAAAAGAGATAGAAAAAATATGTTGTATGAGCAGTTGTATATTTTTGTTGTATGAATTTATTTCTCAATTGCAAATAGGAAGTTGTTACACTTGGGTTGGTAGGAGGGAGTAATACGCAACGGTGAAATACGGTAGATAAAAATAGGGAAAAAAAAAGAAAATAGTGGTGACTCAGTGAATTATGAGATATGGATGATTTATAGATTATTTAATATAAGAGAAATATGTGAAATAAATGAGGTGGAATAGAGGTAATTTATAAGTTATTTGATATAAAAAATTAAGTGTAAGAAAATAATAAATAGTAATGGATAGTAGTTGGTTGAAATAAAAGTGATGGGAAAAAATATAATTTCTCCTTGGCTAAGGGTCATTGGAATGAGAAATTGTTTGGATTACCCTTTAGACTTTCAACGTCGGATATATGTTTGGGTAAAGTAGTCATCTACAGTAAACGAATTCTTTACTCTCCAAAATGTGGTCCAGAAAAATCGTTTTGAAGTTTGATTCTGAAAATACGTTGAGGTGAATTGTCAATAAAACCCCTATATATTTATATTTATATATATTTTGTCCACTTCTATTTAACTAATAAAATAAATAGTAAACCCATTTTAGTAATTTTATATCCAAAAGTGTTTTACTTTATCTCATCCAAACAAAATCAATTTCTCTCAACCCACTTTTATAATTATATATCCAAACACAAATTAATTCTACCCAAAATCAATCCTATGAAATCAATTCCTGCAAACTGTAAACCAAACGGACCCTAAATCTCCACAAAATCAATTATCATTACAACTCATTCGATTATTCACATTCTTCATAGTTCTCATCAAATTAGCAGAGAGCGTGGTTGCATAAAATCGTACGATCCATAATTTGAATAATATGATCCAACGTGAGTAAAAAAACGGTATATATTGGATGTCGAATCAAATAATGTTCTAAATCATGGATTTGAATCGATGAAATCATGTGAATCATCCCAAATTTCGCGATTCAAACATATTTATCTATAATTCAGGCCATCATTATGACTTCAGCAAACTATACAAACACTCACAATCACCATTATATTCTTATAGCATTCACGTGGTTTTATTAGTTTATATATTTATTGGTTTGTATTATATTTAAGTATAATACATAGTTATTACTTTATGACCATAAGTTTTTTTTTGATGTCTATATTAAGTATTATGTACTTAATAAATTATTTATATGTTGTATTTTAAGTTTTTTTTTATGTTTTTTTAATCTTAAACGTTTTAACAATTCAAAATTTAGTCTCACGATTCAAATATTTGATAAATAAGGCATGGATATATATATATATATATATATCAACACAAGACCCACACTTCTATTTATTGCCTAACAAATATGAGAAGAGAGGTTATTTCTCTTCCATCTCTATATTCGTGTTTGGTAGAGTAGTAAGGATTAGGTGGAGAGAAATGAAGTGAAGAGAAATAGTGTGAAATAGTGAATAAATTTGGGGTATTCGGTATGAGAGAAATGAGTGAAATATAGTGGAAATAAGGTGTTATTTCTCTCTCATCTTGTTTGGTAGGAGATAATAGATGAGAAATAGAATGAAATATAGTGTAATGCTTTGTTTGGTAATATTGGGGAAATAGGAAATAAAGAATTACAAAAGATGAATAGAAAGAGACATACATGATTTATAGGTTGTTTGGTGTGAGAGAAATATAGAAGATTAGAATGTGAAATTAAATTGTTTGGTTGAATTGAAGAGATATGACAAAAATAGCAAGTCTAAAAAATTCAAGTTTCAACTTTGCCTCAACTCCTACTTCCATCACAGTCACACACCATGGAATCAGTTAGGAGCCTAAAAACTCCCTCACCCTGCTCCTTTCCAACTCGTTGTGCTTATTTCACCACTATGTCACATCTTGAAAGCCTCCTCATCCATTTTCAAAAGAAGCCATTCCCACCAAATTTGCTGCGACCAATAACATAGTGAATGATGGCAGACGACAATAGAAAATGTCCTTCCTTGTGGTGGGAGAGCTTCACCTGCCATCGTTCAACCTCAGGTATGGAAATGGCTCCCTGATTCGTATCGTCTTCCTCATGTCCTTTGAGCGAAATCGGACCTCCTTCTCTAAGCAACATAGTAGAACAATAGCTACCCCTTCCTCATGTCCATTTCTTTATTGTCTTCTCATCAATTTTGCGAATAAATGAGTTTTGTGTGGGGCACATGAGTTTATTTCATTTCTATGGTATTTCTTAGATGCACCAAACAAGATGGCAAAGGAAGATCTCTTCTATTTCTCTTGTATCCCTATTTCTCCACTAATTCTATCAGGCCAAGCAGATGGTAAAAGTGCATTTCCACTCTATTTCTCCTATTTCGAGGAGATAATTATCTTGGATAGGATCCACACCTTTAAATCTCTCTCCTTCCTAATTTCTCTCCTACCAAATAAATAAAAGTTCTTCTCTCCACCCTATTTTTTCTTTCTCCTCTCTATTTCCCTTATACCATACAAAGGGTAAAATTATTCGATATCTTGTACCTAACAAAAATAATGTTACAGAAATAAAAAATAGTTTATTTTTGTTTTATAGAAAACTACTATACATTGATGTAACATTTGATACATTGACTTATATGTTTATTTTTTAATATAGAATATAGAAAGGTGAATATAATTTACACTCGGTTTAAATATGTACTTCACCTAATATATAATAAAACAAAATAAATTAAATTTTGTCTTACTTTTTTATCATTTTACATATATTCATGTTCATGTGTGACAAAGTTGAGATTTATAACCGATTGTTGTGAATTGTCAACTATTCAACATTTTTGTCTTGGAATAATCATGATATGGGTGTTTATTTAATTTTATTTCAATGTATAATGTATATTTTTTTAATATAAGTAGATAATGACTATAAAACTCTAATATATTTTATAAATGTTATTAAGTGAAGTAATTTTGAGAATAGTTACTTCTGAGGATTATTTTTTTTTTATAAGCAAAATTATATTAATAGGGAGTACAAGGGGTACTCTAACCCGTATACAAAGGATAAACCAAGAAACAAGTGTTAAATATAATAACAAAGAAAACCACAAGTAAGCTAACAAGCCACCTGGTGAGAAAAAGGAAAAAGAAAAAGAACAAGTGCTGCAAGAAATGAGACATCAACACATTGTAAATAAACACAACCCTACATCAATTAAATATTAGAATAATTAGCCCCGGGCTAGAAACAAAGCTTTGCAGAATACCAAGTCAGAAGCGCAGTGGAGTTTGCAAAACAGAAACCAAGTAGAATTTCAATAAGAAGCCTTATACACATAAAGTGATCACACTTGTGAACGCTGCAGTAGGTAGCAGGGACACCCAGTAGACATTAATTCATGAGGCAGGCAGCTGGGTCAGAACACCATGAACCAAAATCATAGCAGAAGGATTTATGTTTACCCCTTAACCATCTCCATGACCGAATCTGAATCAAGGCTAACAATTCATGAGCATAAGAGTTGATTGAGGAAAAAATTAAATCATTCCTAAACAACCAAATAGTCCAAATAGCTGCCATCCAAATAGGAACCCAACAATCCTTTTTAGTAGCACAACAGTAATATAGACACCATAAAATTGTTCAAATTCACTCCACAATTATTATGAACAACTGTAAACAAACCTAGCCAATTAAAGCACAACATCCAGAGCCGATAAGCGTTTGGGCACTCAAAAAATAAATGTTTAGTAGTTTCTATCGAAGTCCTACAATGTAGACACTCCAATTGAGTACTCGGAATAACACCCCTTCGAAAAAGGTTTTGTTCGGATGCAATCCTGTCCAAAATGACCTTCCACGCAAAAGCGTGACTTTGGATGGAACGACCTTTGACCAAATCCTCTGAAAAAGAACACTTGATGCAAAAATCCTGTCATTCCTGATGACCTTATAGGCTGATGAAATTGTATACAATCCTTCAGGGTCAGCTAGCCACCTCCAATGATCAGACACACATGTCTTTAAAACTACATTATTGAGTTCTTCTACAACAGAATTAAGAAGTTGAAGCTCCCAAGCCATTAAACCTCTACGCCAACTCCATTGTCATTCAAATACACCATTCCTCCCAACAGCCATATCTGCAATTGTTGCTTTTTTTTATTTACTGCTTATTGATACAACATATTATACCTTTGTGCTAAAGTACTATCCGCAACCCACTTGTCTATCCAAAACAGAGTATCCCGACCATCCCCAATCACTTTACAACAATTGTTAGATAACCAATTATCAGGCATAAGTTCACCACATTCAATTCTACACGAGTCTACCCACCACCTAAAACCTTTCACACAACCCAAACCATCAAAAGACAGTCCATCACCATACAAAGAAGTAAGAATTTTAACCCACAAACTATTTTTCTCCACTAGTAATCTCCATCTCCATTTTCCTAGTAATGCCAAATTGAAAGATGTGAGATCCCTAATTCCTAAACCCCCTTTATTCCTCTCTCTACACACATCATCCCAAGCCACCCAATGTATTTTTTTGTGATCATTATCCCCACCCTAGAGAAAAGATTTAAACAAAGATTCAAGAGAAGAGATAATACCTCTGGGAGCCTTGAAGAAGGAAAGAAAGTAAATCGGCATGGAATGGAGAATGGACTTTAGAAGAGCAATTCTTCCGCCAAAGGACAAGGTGTTACGCTTCCAACCAGATAATCTTCTTTTAACTTTTTCAAGTACTGGCTGCCAAGTCTTTAGACTCCTATGATTTGCACCTATAGGAAGTCCAAGATAACTGAAAGGAGATGAACCTAAGCAACAATGCAGCAAAAAGGCCATTAACTATAACCAATGATGCTCAACATTGAAACCGATGAGTTTGCTCTTGAAAAAATCACTTTTAAACCTGAAGCAAGCTCAAACAGCCTTAGAATCGATTTAATAGCCCACATTTGAAGTTGAGGCTTGTGCCATGATAATAGTATCATCGGCATACTGTAGAATATCAACAAATACTTGATTTTTACCCACTGCATAACCTTTAAAATTTCCCATCTCACTGGCTTTATGAAACAAACTAGCTATACCTTCTGCTGCAATCAAGAATAGAAAAGGTGCCAAAGGATCACCTTGGCGCAATCCCCTAGAAACACCAAACTCTTCCGTTAGGCTGCCATTCATTAGTACAGAAGTTCTAGATGTTTTAAGACATTCTATCCATGTACACCACTTTGAAGGAAACCTCATTTTATTCATCACATATTGTAAGAAACCCCAACTCACTGAGTCATACGCTTTCTCAAAATCAACCTTGAACAAGAGGCATTTCTTCTTCTTTCTCCTTACTTCCTCCACAACCTCATTAGCCACCAAAACACTGTCCAAAATTTGTCTACCTTTAACGAAAGCTGATTGACAATCAGAAATAACATTTCCAATCACATGTCTCAGCCTATTTGCTAAAATCTTGGACAAAATTTTATATAAACAACCAATGAGGGATATTGGCCTATAATCCTCAATGCGTTGGGGACTATCTTTCTTAGGCACCAAAACAATGAAAGAGTTGTTCAAACCTCTCACCAACCGGTTGTTTAAGTAAAAATCATTAAGAAACAACAGGAAATCATCTGCAAAATATCCCAGAAATCTTTTACAAAGTAAAAATTGATACCGCCCGGCCCCGGGCTCTTTGAGCTTTCACAATCCCACTGCATCCTTTACCTCCTGTATAGTAAAAGGCTTGATTAGCACATCTGCATCTGCTGAAGATAAAGTCTTAAAATTCAGACCTTGCAGTAGCGGGCGTCTCCACTGGCTTTCACTGAAGTGACTTTCAAAATGATCTTTAATTTGATGCTTTATCTGTTGTTGATCAACAAAGCTGCAGCCCCTAACTATCAGGCATCTAATTTCATTAAGCTTCAATCTTTTGTTGATACATCCATGAAAATACCTTGTATTCGCATCCCCCTCATGCAGCCACCTAATTATTGATTTTTGAAAGAGTAAGCATTCCTTTTTCTGCATTAACATTTCCATTTGTGCCAAGTGCTCCTTCCTTTGACGCACTTCATCTGGTACAAGACCAATTTGTTCACCTTTAATGTCTAATCTCCTTATTTCCTCTTTTACCTCATTTATCTTCTGGTTTAAATCTCCAAAGACATCTTTGTTCCATATTTTCAGTTTATTCCTTATTCCTTTCAGCTTTTCTTTTATCACATAACCTGCCCACCCTTTTACCTTTAAGTTTTTCCACTCATTTATGACAAAATCTGCATACCGTGAGTCATGTCGCCAACTTTTTAGGACTTCAAACGGTTTTGGCCCCCAGTTTGTAACATCCTAAAATTTGTAGAATAAATAAAGTAAAATAAAAGAAATAAATAATAGTAATATTAATATTTTTATGAATAATGTTATTTTAATAAAAAAAGGAATGAGTGGGTTGAGGGTAGGCCCAGCCCAGTTAAGTAATTATTTAAGGAGGGGTTATCAATTCACCCTAATCCTTATTTTTCAAATCGTCAGAGAGCGAAACCATAAGGAGGGGAGAAATGACTTCGCAAAGGGAAGGTGTTGCGGAGTAATCATCGAGAGAGAGCTACCGTTTGCTGATTGATCTTCACCTCTAAGATACGGGGGGAAGGGTGCTGCTTGTATGTGTATGTGGGAGTGCTTGGGTAGTGAGGGCAACCATAAGACCCTCTAAGAATTTTAAATTTGAGAACTTATCTGTGAATCATGTGTTGTGTGTTTGGAATGTGTTTGATTTAATGTATGCATGTGATGACCTTGATGAATTGGGTGATGGTAGCGAGAATAGCGAAAAGGGGTTAAATAAGGGTTTAGAGATGAGGAACCATAATTGATTAGATGTTAAATTTATTGTAATTTGTAGGAATGATTGATGATTTTAGTGAATTTAATCGGTAAAAACGAGTTTAATTAATTAAGAACTTGAGGATTTGAGTAGGGATTGAAGAAGAGGTAGAGGAAAGTCATTCCCGTTTTTACACATAGCAACTACTATAAAACAGCGACTGCAGATTCGTTCACCGTTGGACCGGGCTGAAATTTTGACAGCTGGTTTGGAACGTCTGGTTCTTCATTCTGAACAGTTGGATCGTTGATGCTAAGTCTAAGTTGGGAGATTTAGTTCGTACTAGAGGAAAATCATTCCCATTTTTACACAAAGCTGCGACTGTAAAACAGCGACTGCAGATTCGTTCATCGTTGGATCGGGCTAAAATTTGACAGATGGTTCGGAACATCTGGTTCTTCATTCTGAACGGTTAGATCGTTGATACGAAGTATGGGTTGGGAGATATTTAGTTCGCACTGTAGCTGTATATTTGGGGTTTTTATTGATGAAATTAAATTGGATTCATAGAGTGTATTAATTGTGATATGAGTATTATGATGTGAATATCTTATGTGATATCCTATGTTTATAATAATTGTTATGTGATGTGGTGTGATTATAATAATAGAGGTTGTATGAGATAATGTGAATTGATGATGATGCATTGAGCATAAAAATTGTATGAGATATATGTGAATTGATGATGATGCATTGAGCAAATAGATTGTATGAGATGTGAATTGATGATGATGCATTGAACATAAAGATTGTATGAGAGATATGTGAAATGATGATGATGCATTGAGCATAGAGATTGTATGAGATATATGTGAATGATGATGCATTGAGCATGAGCATATGAGGTGTGATTCATGAGATGCACTGACCCATCGAGGGGATGTGGTGACCATGATGGGGGACATTCTATGCACGGACCCATCGAGGGGGTGCAACCTATTGTGTGGTGTTAACGGTAGGCCATCATTGCGGGACGAATGTCTTTGCACTGGCCCATCGAGGGTGTGCAACCTACTGTGTGTGTTAACGGTAGGGCCCATCATTGGTAACAACTAAGAGGATTGATGAGGTGCACCCATTGTGCGGAGTTCCAAATCATGACTCTTGGGATAGATGTTGTACATGTGCATGGTGTGAGCATATGCCTTAATTGAGATTGTGTGAATGTGTGAACCTCTATTTGTATGAACCTGGTTTGTGAAATGAGACCATGATGGGAGAACACTCGCTGCATGACAAGTGAAAATTATATGATAAATTAGAGCACTTTTTAGTTCACTTATCAAGGATAAAATGGTATTTTTGCTCCAGTTTAATCCTTTTTTTTAAATATTAGATAAATTGTATTTATTAATCTGAGATTTGAATTTGATGCTATTTTGATAGAAATATTGCTGATTTTTGCAGGATATTGCAAAGATTTGATTTGAAGGAAATATAGCATTAAATGAGGGAGATATTTGCAAAATTTGAGTTTGATTGAAGACATTTAAGAAAGATTTGAAGAAGATTTGAGGCAATCAATGAAGAGATCACTGCCAATCAAACAAGGATTCTGCAGACAACCTTCCCAAATAAATCAAAGATGCTCAATAAATGCAAGATTTCATCAAGAAAAGGGAAACAAGGAAATACAAATAAACCAAAACCAGTCTCGGGAAGAGATCAGGTTAAAAAGAGAAATATTGAAGTTGCAGGACGCATTCTGCGCTTCAACCTGCGCTGTAGTGCAGGGTGAAGCGCAGCTCTCTGCAGCCTGCGCTGTACCGCAGCTTGAAGCGCAAGTCACGCTGATTCTTGCCCTGTTGCCATTTTTAGATAGATTTCTCCCCAATTTCCTTTGTCTTTCCTTAGCCTATAAATAGGACCTCATTGCACCAGATCAAGGTGTGCACGATTATTGTAATTCATTCTTATTTCAGTGATAATGCACCAGAGCTAATTTTAGAGTAGGAGAGGAGGAGCGCTTCACGAGGATTGAAGATGGTGACAGCATCTTCGGTGGTTTGTATGGCTACCTTGTGTAGTTAACTCTCCATTAGGATTGGATGTAATTGATTCTATCCCCAAATGTATGTAAATTCTATTTTATTTTCTGAGCTCTCTGTCTATAATATTGGTAATCTTATTCTATGCTTAATTCCTAACTTTTGCGCTTGCGCCGGAGTTATAGGCTAGTTTCGACTAGGATTGAGGATGGGGGGCAGCTTCTGAAGAAACCCAAACTCTGATTGAGTAAGAGGACTCGATACTCTGTGACCGACACATGAGCGTTACTAATGAGCGATGGGTAGTGACAGTACTCTAGCGAAGGGCGTTTACAGGATTAGGCCTTAGTATCGATAACAAAGAATTAGTTGATTGTCAATCCAGGACCGACACATGGATGTATCCTGATGAGTGATGGGTAGTGTGAGTACTCTAATGAAGGTACGTCTACAGGATTAGGCCTCGTTTATCAATTAGTTATTTTACAAACGGAATAAAATAAAGAAAAATAAGCTGAGGGTAAGTCTGTCGCTTGGGAGAGCCCACATGGATTACCTTTGAGTGTGTGAGGTTGCTGGTAACTCGGGGTCTTAGCAATATAGTTTGTCTACAGTATTATAGAGTAAACCTAAAATAATAGATGGTTTTGACATGCACAAAGGGTGTGATGATATGAAGTTCAATCCTAATCCAAGTAAAGTGTCTCTAACTCTTCATTTGTAATTCATTAATTATTTATTGCTATTTACAATTTACGCAATAATACTCTCAAAAGCGTTATTTCCCTTGATAATTAGATCACGAGTATACGTGAATTGACCGTTCCATGTGGATACGATAACTCTTCTTACTATTATACTACTGGATTTTTGGTTTGCTTGTCAGAAACCCACCAAGTATTTTGGCGCTGTTGCCGGGGAACGGTTTCCAATTCGTGTAAACCTTGGCGGTCTAGTTATCAAGAATATCTATCTTAGGATTTTTCTTATTTTTATCTATCGTAGGATTTCTTTTAATTATTCTTTTTGTTATTTTAGGAAATTTATTGTTTTTCTATTATTATTAAAATTTTTCTTCCACACTTACCTTTTTCAAGTTTTCTTGTTTATTCTTTTGAGAGGTCAGATGTCCCCAAATCAACTACAATTTGATCCAGAAATAGAAAGGACATCAAGGAATAACAGGAGCGAAACAAGAAAGGAGACAAGGGAGAAGTCGAGAAGAAAACAAAAATATTTTACTTTATTAGGAATTTTATTTTTAATTATTTTATTTTTATTTATAAAAAAACTTATTATAATTTTTTTATTATTAAAAAAAAGATAATAATTTTTGTTCCACTCTCCTGAGCTAACATTTGTTTGAGATCCTTGAGAGGACAGGTAACAGGAAAAGGAGCAGAGCTCAATGAGACAATTTCAACACTCTCTGTTCAACCATCCCAAGTGAAGTAAATGCTAAATGGCTTATGAATGACAAAATCAACCAAGGAGAACCCTTGGGGATTATGTTAGACAGCAAGCACCAGAGTATTTCTCCCTACACCGATTCAAGGTAACTTCTCTAATTACAACAATTATTCTAACAATTTTTCACAGGATTGGAGAAGTTACCAGAATCAGAATTTTGGATGACACTAAGATGATGTTTCACTCCGCATGCAACCTTCTTTTCAACAGCAGCAAGATTACTCAAAATATGATGAGTTTTTGGAAGAACTCGATCGATACAATATACAATTTCAGAAGGAGAGAGAAGATGCAAGAAGAAAAAATGATGCTTTGATAGCGCAACTAGCAGAACAAAGGGAGTTAAGACTTCAAAAGGAAAGAGAAGAAGCAAGACAAAACACTGACGCTTTGTTAAAGCAGATGGCAGAACAAAGGGAGTTAAGACTTCAGAAGGAAAAAGAAGAAGCAAGAAGAAACATTGACACCTTGTTGGAGCAATTAACAGAAACAGAAGCCAACCAACAGTCAGAAAAAATCTCAGCAAGTCATTCAGATAGTGACGATTTTATTGAAGACAATTGGAAGGAATTTATACAATTTAAGTTGTATTATGAAAGAGAAGGACTAACCGTTGACCTCACACTAAATGAGATAGAAAATATGATCAAGCAATCAGCAAATGCACTACCCAACCTTGAAGAACAGTATGACGACATTATTCAGCTGATAGAGGAGGAAACCAATGGCAATCTGGTTGATGAAGAAGATGAAATTGAAGATGCATAAGAAGGAGTATCAGAAGAAGTTGATGAAGAAAAGGAAAAGAAGAAGGTGCAGCAGAAGAAGAAAAATGAGAGGAGGAAATAGAACAGATGGTGCTTGAAGAAGAGATAGACTGTGAAAAGGAGAAAGAGAACAACACATATGAGGGTGTACATGAAAAAGATCAAGAAAATGAAGAAAAGATTGAACAGGGATGATGAGACAAAGCCGGAGGAAGGAAGGGAGTAGTACCAAGACCAAACCTTGCCTTATCCAACCAGTCCTCTAGAGGAAGATCAAGAAAGGCATGGTACAAGTGATAAACCTTCCAGACCTCACAAAATAAAGACCTGCAATCACACTGACCAGGACAAGGCAAAGAGAAGAAAAGGCAAGCTAAAATCAAATTCAGAGCCTACAACTAGATTGAAGATCAAGTGGTCAGGTGTGTTCCATATCAAGGACCCCCTCGAAGCAAAGAAATTGAGAGCAATCAATTGTGAATCATCAAAGCCTTACATTACAGGGTGTTCCAAGGCAAGATTATGGGGAGGTATATGGGCCATAGAAAGGAAGGGTGCAGCTCACAAGCTCACTAAAATATTTCAGTTTCAACCACCTTGAGAGAACAAGCGTCGAGCTATCAGACGTTAAACAAGCGCTTTCTGGGAGGCAACCCAGAGATTTTTAAAGTTTTAATTAATTTCAGTTTTGTTTTGTTTTCTTGTTTGTGAATTAGGATTTTTCTATTTAGGAAATTTTCAAAATTGATTGGAATAAGTTTGTGGATTTTAAATAATAGGAAGTAGCAGAAAACATGACTGAAATTTGCAAAATTACATTCTGTTTTTTGTGCTTCAACCTGCGCTATAGCGCAGGTAAAGCGCAGAAATGCAATTTTAGTCACTGACTTCTGTGCTTCACTTGCGCTGTAGCACAGGTGAAGCGCAGCAATACAAAATTTTCAAAAATCTTCTATTTTCTCATGTACTGTTTCTCTACTTCCTAAGCTCTTCTTTCCACTCTTTCCACTCACAAACTTCCATCAATTTTGAAACTTTCAGTTATGTTTTCTTTAATTTTTACCAATTGAAATCTTCATTTACTCCATTTTTTTTATGTTTTGCACTTTAGGGTAACAACTTTAGGATTGTGAATATTATTGATTATTGCTATCTTAAATGTGATTTTGGCTGTATGGAACATGAAGAACAAAATTGTTTGATTGGAATGCCCTTTGTTTTGTGAGTTATTGAATTTGAAAGTGTTATGCTCTATTTCTTTCAAAAATCTTGAACTTTCACTTTCCATGGATTAATTGAATGCTTGCAAAATAAATGAGTATGATTTGTTTTTAGGAAGTCATTACCAAGTGCACTTAACTTTTGTTGTGAAAATATTAATTCTTTGAATTATGCATGCAAATTGGTTAATGATAGGCTTCCATGTTCTTCATGAATTGCACAGACTGCTGCAAAGTATAAAGCCTAGTTGACCTCAAACCAATCAGGAGTACTAGACCCATACCCAAGCATGCTGCTTGAAGAGTTCCGAATATTCTTGCAGTGGCATGGGGACAGGCCTATTCATCCAGGGGGTGGAGCAGCAGCAGGACGAGGACTTACAGGATACAGAGGATGAAGATTGATACTGGTGTTTTCTTTCTTTTATTTTCTATTATTTTTTAGAATTTTTTTACTTAATTAGGATTTTTATTTGGTATTTCATTTTTTTTTCTTTTTCTTTAGAATTTTTAAAATTTTTAGGACCTTAGGAATTAGGATTTAAGGTAAGTTTTTCAAAATTCTCTGTAATTAAGTAGATATAACTACCAGACTAGGAAAGATGATAGGGTTTTGTGATTAATTCCATAATTAGTTAGGATTAGGATACTTCTCAGGAGAACCTACCAGGATAGTTAATTAAAACTAGTAAGTGTTTTATCAAGGAATTTTAGCCAATAACCAGTGAACTGTGAGCCCAACACTGAAATTGAGAGTTTTTCACCGCTTCTTGTCAACTGTTATTGCTTGAGTTTCTGGATTTTGTCTTGCTGGTAGAAGATATGGAAGTGACAAAGGCATGTTTTGTGATTATAATATTTGCTTAGTGCCAAATAGTCAACCTAGAGTACATTATTCCAAATTTTTATTGCCCATTTGAGCCTTAATATTTCTTTTGATGCACCCCAGCCATGATTAATGATCATACCATGTCCCTTAACACTTGGGATAGAGAGCAAAGTGCACCATAACAACATGGGACAAGAGGTTGGTGAAATGAAAGGTGAAAGAATTTTCAAAGAGCAGGCACAAGAAATCAAAAAAAAGTACTCCCTCATGAATAAATTCTCTATGTTATTGTTTGAAAAAAACAAACTTAAAAAAAAATAAATTCTGAACAAAAGTGTGGAATTGAATAAGTTGGGGGGAGTACTCCTTCAAACAAAGAGGCCAGCTGAAAAAGGGTGACAATTCAAGAATGACATGGTAGATTAAGAGAAGCTCCAAAGCACAATCACAAGATGCTCTCTATTCAAAGTGTTCATTGCATATCCAGAAAAACCATAAATTCTTGATAGCCCAGCCTCATTACAACCAAAGAAAAGACCTTTTGATCCATATTGACTACTTGCAGGTTCAAATGTTGGAAACGACTATCAATTCTAGTTGTTCAACGGTGGTGAAAAAGATTGAGGGAAACAATTACACGTGAGAATGAGAGATTTCCTTGGTTTATCACTTACTGCTTTAATTGCTATTTTTGAGAAGTTTGATTGATGTTTGTGTTCTATTCTGATTGAGGATTGGTAACATCTCTTAATCCTGATTTTTTCTTATGTTTGGAAAATGACTGCTGCTTAACAAGGAGATGATGAAAAGTTCCTTGAATTTGTTTTTGATTTTTTAGTTATTCAGGGATAGAATTGAGTTTTTGATTGCAAAGAGGTCTCTTGCTTGAGGACAAGCAAGAATTCAAGTTGGGGGGTATTTTGATAAGTGAAAATTATATGATAAATTAGAGCACTTTTTAGTTCACTTATCAAGGATAAAATGGTATTTTTGCCCCAGTTTAATCCCTTTTTATTAAATATTGGATAAATTGTATTTATTAATCTGAGATTTGAATTTGATGCTATTTTGATAGAAATATTGCTGATTTTTGCAGGATGTTGTAAAGATTTGATTTGAAGGAAAGATAATTAAATGAGGGAGATATCTCCAAGATTTGAGTTTGATTGAAGACATTTAAGAAAGATTTGAAGAAGATTTGAGGCAATCAATGAAGGGATCACTGCCAATCAAACAAGGATTCTGCAAACAACCTTCCCAAATAAATCAAAGATGCTCAATAAATGCAAGATTTCATCAAGAAAAGGGAAACAAGGAAATACAAATAAACCAAAACCAGTCTCGGGGAGAGATCAAGTTAAAAAGAGAAAGATTGAAGCTGCAGGACGTATTATGCGCTTCAACCTGCGCTGTAGGCAGGGTGAAGCGCAGCTCTCTGGAACCTGTGCTGTAGCGCAGCTTGAAGCGCAAGTCACACTGATTTTTGCCCTGTTGCCATTTTTAGATAGATTTCTCCCCAATTTCCTTTGTCTTTCCTTAGCCTATAAATAGGACCTCATTGCACCAGATCAAGGTGTGCACGATTATTGTAATTCATTCTTATTTCAGTGATAATGCACCAGAGCTAATTTTAGAGTATGAGAGGAGGAGCGCTTCACGAGGATTGAAGATAGTGACAGCATCTTCGGTGGTTTGTATGGCTACGTTGTGTAGTTAACTCTCCATTAGGATTGGATGTAATTGATTCTATCCCCAAGTGTATGTAAATTCTATTTTATTATTTCTGAGCTCTCTGTCTATAATATTGGTAATCTTATTCTGTGCTTAATTCCTAACTTTCGCGCTTGCGCCGGAGTTATAGGCTAGTTTCGACTAGGATTGAGGATGGGGGAGCGGATTCTGAAGAAACCCAAACTATGATTGAATAAGAGGACTCGATACTCTGTGACCGACACATGAGCGTTACTAATGAGCGATGGGTAGTGACAATACTCTAGCGAAGGGCGTTTACAGGATTAGGCCTTAGTATCGATAGCAAAGAATTAGTTGATTGTCAATCCAGGACCGACACATGGATGTATCCTGATGAGTGATGGGCAGTGTGAGTACTCTAATGAAGGTACGTCTACAGGATTAGGCCTCGTTTACCAATTAGTTCTTTTACAAACGGAATAAAAGAAAGTAAAATAAGCCGAGGGTAAGTCTGTCGCTTGGGAGCCAACATGGATTACCTTTGAGTGTGTGAGGCTGCTGGTAACTCGGGGTCTTAGCAATATAGTTTGTTTACAGTATTATAGAGTAAACCTAAAATAATAGATAGTTTTTACATGCACAAAGGGTGTGATGATATGAAGTTCAATCTTAATCCAAGTAAGGTGTCTCTAACTCTTCCTTTCTAATTCATTAATTATTTATTTGCTATTTACAATTTACGCAATAATACTCTCAAAACTGTTATTTCCCTTGATAATTAGATCACGAGTATACGTGAATTGATCGTTCCCTTTGGATACGATAACTCTTCTTACTATTATACTACTGGATTTTTGGTTCGCTTGCCAGAAACCCACCACTGCACAGGCCCATCGAGGGGGTGCAACCCAGGGGACGAATATCTTTGCACGGGTCCATAGAGGGGGCGCAACCTGGGGGCATATGTCTTTGCACGGGCCCATCGAGGGGGTGCAACCTACTGTGTGGTGTTTACAGTAAGGCCATAACTGGTAATGATTGTTTGAGAAGTGTGAAATATATTTGTGTGAAATTAATGTGTTGTATGTAACGAGTGTGGATTAAGATGAGAGATAATATGTATGATGATGAGTAATGTGTTTAATATAGAGTGTGAGTTGATATGAATGATGATGATCATGTGATGATATTAATGATGATTTATGTGTTGGGTGAGGACATGGTAGCCTTCTACATTGCATGTATGAGTCTGTGTTTTTTCCTCACCGTACTCTCTGTGGTTATTTTATAGGTAATGAAGATGACACTCAATGTGTCGAGTATTGAAAGGAAAGGGTCTCACTCTGATACTCGTGACATTCAGAGCTTAGTATTAGGAGTTTACTTTCTTTTATTTTGCTATTTAGAGATTTGCAAAATTATTTCTAAGGGCATTATATGGCCAAGACGTATTTTCATTATGTTGATAAATTAGTTTTCGAAACCATTGATTTTTACTTTTATGAAAATTTATTTGGAGTTGGATTTAGTAATTGTTTAAATGAGGATTGTAAACCTTTTTACCTCGATGTGGACTATAACTTTTCCCTTACATTTCACCTTGATGATTATATTAGTAAATGGGGTAGAAGGGTGTCACAAAGTTAGTGTCCTCAGATTTTAACATGATTGCACAATGGTCCGAAACACCCCTGCTCAATTCCCATTGAGAAATATTAGGCCATTTCTCCAACCAACCTGCAGAAACCAAACACCGGTCAATCCGACTCATACAAGTCTCATCTGGTCTATACCAAGTAAAATTTTTCCCAACAGTGGCATGTCTATCAACGCTAGATTTCCAATAAAATCAGCAAAAAGTTGTATCTCCTCTCTTCTGTACAAAATAGTTGTGCCCTGTCTCTCACTTGCACGTCTGATAGCATTAAAATCACCAATAAAATACCACTTATCACATCCTCTACTATTTTTGAGAAGTTGCAATCTATCCCATAAATCCTTTTTCAGCTGGTGTGTGCAAGGCGCATACACATTCACAACCCAACACTCAACATCATCTTCACCCCACCAATGAAATTTAAATCCACTACTGTTATTTGAACCTTAAACACAGAAGCTCTCCAAATGGATAGGAGGCCTCATGATCTACCAGTTGATGGGCTAAATGCCCAGCCAATTCCATCATCACCCCACAAATCAACACACAACTTTTGATCAACTGTCTGCATTTTAGTCTCCTGTACACACAACATATCCACCTTTCTTTTTTAACCAAAGCAGCTAGCTCCACCTTCTTCACCCTCCCCCAAGACCCCGTATGTTTAAAGATACAACTTTCATTCAACAGAGAATTTATACTCCACCTGCATCTTCACCATACAAAATTATTCCCCACCTTCGCCCTCTTCCCCCCTCAAAATTGGGACCTGAAATTCCTTATCTCTCACCTCCATATCAACTAATTTTTGTAAGATTTCCTGTTCATTGTCACAGTGCCTCACCCCCAAAATTTTTCCAAAATCCCAAAATTTTTGTGCAATCTCCAACAGATTATTAACACCCACATACTGAGAAAATTGTAGAGAATTAAATGGAGAGGTACCTGACCTGTTTGGCCGCTGTGCACGCCTTGGCCTTCCCGTTTTTTCTTCTTCACTTGATCACGCAAACCAAATAAAGAACCCAGACCAAATGCCTCCTCTGCTTGACTAATTGGTACATCGCACAAATTTTCAGAAGGAACATCCATTTGGCTAGCTATTACACCATGTGTTTCTAAAGCATCCTCGAGATTTTGCAACCCAAGGAAGCTTCCCTAGAGGTAAGATTGAGAAGTTGTCCGTGATTCTCTCTGGATAGCTTGAACTTTCTCCAAAGGCATAAAGCAACCACCTCGGTCAGCTACTTGGCCTGCATGAAATTGGGCTTGATGCAAAACAGATTCACTCTCACCAATGGACCTATCCTGGCAGCCCGTCTCCTCCAAGTCAGCGACCTCTTCAGTCTCCTGCAGCGACCCAAACGCAATAACACACATCAGCACTAAAAGAATGGGCCGAAGCATTTGTACATGATTGGGCCTCCTCATTCACTCGCGTAAAACCAACAACAACGGAAATTTTCCGTCTCTAAACACCAAACATTAAAAAAAATAAAGGGGAGGGGGGAAGGGACCGGAACAGGGGGAGTGGGTTGGGGGTGGGGGTGGGGTGGTGGGGGTAGGGGTAGGGGGTAGTTGGGAAGGGGGTATTATAGGGGGTAGGGGTAGTTTGGGAAGGGGGTATTATTGGGGGTGTGAATAGCAAAAAGGGGGTTCCAAAAGCAACTCCCCCTTATAGGCAAATCATGCCCTGTATGGATTTGTCTTTTTTTTTGTTACAAAGGAAATAAAAAGCCAGAAAAAAGAAAGAAAGCTAAAAGAAGTTGTCAAAAGACAAAAGCTCCATAATCTCCCTAGGCGATGTCAACCAGAAGCAAGTTGACAATTCCCCCTGCTGCTCCACTTTGATAAGAAATCGGCTACCATGTTGGCATCGCGAAGGACGTGAACTGCACGGACCTCCAATCCCTATTCAATAGGGATTTAATATCTTGAAGAAGACAAGCCTGAGTGTCCACCAAAGGAAGGGGATCCCTGTTAATCAAATGAATCACTTCAAGGGAGTCAACCTCACACATGATGCGCCGATGGCCTCTCTCCCAAGCAAGCTGCAGACCTCTTCTTAAAGCCAAGAGCTCAGCTTCTAAGCAATTGTCATCCCTACAAAATTTAGAAAAACCCCACAACCAGTGTCCCCCAGCGTCAGGCATAACTCCTCCCAAACCCATCGAACCATGAAAGCTGCCATCGGTGTTCAACTTAGAAAAGCCATTAGGGGGAGGACTCCACCAGAGAGAGGGATGGGGATCTGATGGATTAGAAAGAAAAGAAGCTTCATGAGTGAAATCCTCCTTCATAACCAGAATCTGCCGAATAATATAATCCAAATGCCAAGGGTCTTGCTCAAAAACACAGTTGTTCCTCCACCTCCAAACCCACCAAATTGTGGATAAGAATAAACAATCCTGTTGACCCCGGACATGTTTAGTGAGCCATTGAAAAAGATCAGAGCAGAAAACAGGGCTGGCTACAGGGAAGCCCAGCCCTGCATGGATTTGTCTATGACAAACAAAATTGTCAATTGCCTTGATTTGGTCCCCCCACAACCGCCTCAACATTCCCAACTTCTAAACCACCCGCCCCTAATTTGGAGATACCAAAAGAATCACTTCTTTCCTCATCTACCTTTATTCCTTCTGTAACCTCCGCCACCAATCCACCAACATCAACTCTTAATTCACCTTCCAAATTTCCATTAATGAAATCATTTTCAAATTTATTCAAATCCACATCAGAGAAATAATCGAAATTTTCAGATGACCATTGACCTGACAATATTGTTTCTGAATCACTATCATATACCCTTTCCTTAACAACTCTTCCATCGTCACCACCACCACCACCACCACTACACCCCTAAGGATTTGCAAATGGCTCTTCAATAATTCTAACAGAATAGAAATCTTCATTAATCTTAACTTTGAACATCCTATTAATTACCTCCCAATAGGTTGTATGGATTAAAACTCTAGCAACATCTAGCCTTTGTTTTAATCTTGTTGAGTTATCCATGGACATAAACCTTCCCATGTGGCTTACCATCAATTCAAAAAATGGCTGAGACCATGCATGAACGGGTACACCCTGGCATTTCACCATGCATACCTCTCATTCGGCACTGTATTTGGCGTCCACGACCTTATCTCAGCAAACCATCGATTAAAAAACTCCTATGAATCCTTCAATAATTCCTCAAAATCTTCCTCTTCCAATACATGAATAAAGACCATGTCACCCCCCATTTGAATAATCTTTAATGTTAAGAACCCCTCACCCAAAATATTTTCTTGTAACAGACTCATTTCATCTACTTGATGCACATGTCCCACATAACATCTACGCAACCATGTCATTTCTTCTTCTCCTACATGGAAATGTAAACCTTTCCAACCAGATTCATTTTCATCACTCCTTTGAATTTGTACTGGCTTCCAAACCTTTTGTGTCTTACCCATCACAGCTGCAGAGTAGGTCAACCCTTTCCTCACATACATTGATTTGTCTTTATTGCGTGCAGTTACCCTTCCTTGCCTTTGTAGATTCAAAATCGATCGTTGATGCTGCAGCACTTCTACTTTCCCATACTTGGCCTTGTTAACTATCATCTTGTAGGTACCTATCCAGATTTTATTTAGATCACTCTCTATATGTAATGGATTCTTAACATCCATGAAGCTTACAAAACCAAAACGATTACCCCGTTTATTCACTTTCAAAGGAACATAAACATCTGTAACTGTGCCCCATCGCACAATATTCTCCATAATTCTTTGTCACCATAACCATCAGGAAAATTTGTGAAGTAAAATTTGATCTCCCCTGTCGTCTTCTTGTAGTCGTCTTGGTAACCCTGTCCCTTGATTTCCATTGCTCGTCTAAATCCTTCATCCATCCCGATTGTGTCGCTTTCCTTCGTCTTGATTTCACCAAGGTCCACCCTTCCTCTCTCTCACTCTCACACTCTCTAGCACTCTTATCTCTCTAGAATTGATTTGCAATCTCGTAGAATTGATTATGTTGATTTGTCCACCCTTCTGAGGATTATGCTGATTTACAATCTCGTAAAATTGATTTTGATAGATTTATAGAATCAATGAAAGAAAATGAATGATTCACGATTTACGAAGCACATTAGACAAAATTGATTTTGACGGTTCTCGGCTGGGGAATCAAAATGTGCTAAAATAACTTTATTCCCATCTATATTGTATATGAAATTTAAAACGAGTAAATTAGAAAATTAGTCTCAAACTTTTTTAGGGTCATGTAGTTTAGTCTCTAAAAAATAGAAAAATTCAATATAATATCTGACTTCATGTTTTTCTGTCAATATAGTCAAAATGTGTGTTTCTCGTTGTTTTTTTCATGATGTGTCACGTTTCGTGACACCGTGTCACACTAGTTGTCACTGTAGTGTCCATTGTGGCACAAAAATGGCGTGATTTTATCAATTTTATAGCTTGAAAGACTTCAGCTCCAACAGCCGTGTGCTACCATATTCTCCATTTTTCTCTCTTCTTCCCCTTCTTTCATTGGGAATGTCTCAATCCAAATGACGTTGTTTTGCACCCCGATTGCAAATAGTGTGACACAATGTCACTAAACGTGACATGTCAAAAAAATTAACGGGAAATACGCGATTGAACTATAGTGATAGAAAAAACAAGAATTCAAGGATTATATTGAGTTTTTCTATTTTTTAGGGACTAAATTGCATAACACTAAAAAAGTCCAAGACAAATTTGCTTGTTTAATCAATTTAAAACACTCACTCACTTTCTTCTTACTCAAATCAATATATAACAAAAAAACCTCTCTCTTTATATTTAACTAGTCTAGTGCCCATGCGATGCACGAGCGTGAGATACTGAATTAATAAAATAGTTTTTTATTACTAAATTGTATATTAAAACATGAAAAGGTAAACAATTGTTCAATATAGTGTCAAACAGAATAAAAATTTGAAGTTAAATATAAGAAAATTATATATCTAATTCTTTTATTTATTATCATTGTAAATGAAACAATAATTAGAAATTGTTTATGTTTAAATTTAAAAGCAATTCTTTTATGGATTTAATTGATATACACTATCAGTGTAAAGAAATTTTACACAGACATCAAATGGTGTGCCGCCATATCATTTAATGAATATGACACATCATGTGTTATTAAATTCAATAAATAATGTGGCAACACATAATTGGATGTCTATATAAAATTTTTTACACTGACAATGTATGTGTGTTTATATATATATATAGGGAACGTTTCACATGAGAACACTTCTTAATGTGAGAAATGAGAACATTAAATGTTAGCCATTAGATCATTTTCAATGGCTTAGATTAAATTTTAATTTGAAAAGGTTCATGTGATCACCATCTTTCTCGATTTCTCCCTTCTTTATCTTTCTTCCTCCTTTCTTACCCTTTGACTGAGATCATTTTCAACACCCTACTAACCACCTCATCAAATTCAATCACCTTCTTCCTCATCCTGTCCCACCTATGGCAACCATCGTAACACAAGCATCTGAGGAATACAATTCAATTCAATATATATATATATATATATATATATATATATACACTAAGCTCCTCTTTTATGGATGAAATTAATGAGAGCATTGAAATTACAATTTTTCCCAATATTGTTTCCATATGTAACTTTTCTTTGAAAAAATAGGTGTTCATCTAAGTAATTATAAGTCATGCGTCATATTGTATAATCTATAATTCTCAACAATATGATAGGAATATTGTTTTCATTTGAATGTTATGGTTTGGAAGAATTAAATAACTTATTGTATTTAGAATTTCAAAAGTATAAACACCATCAAGTTTATCAATTTGTGCATCCACAACACATGGACTATTAATATGAATTTAAAATATTCACAAAAAATTATTTTTGAAAATAAATATGGTAAAAATTATTAATTAATTAAATATTAATTAATATATATCATTTAAAAGTCTTATATATATATATATAACATTTAGATTTTGAAGAATAACTAACTTCCCTTGAACGTTAATAACTATAGTAGAACATGTCTTTTAACTTATCTTCCCCTATTATTTCAATCATTCCCTCGACCAACATCTCCTATTATATAACTCTTATTTCAATTATTCATAAGTCTTATTTCCAATTCCCCCCATCTGCTTTCCCATCCTAACGTCACTTCTTTAGGTAAAACAGTTTTATACATAAAAAGATTCACATGTAACTAACATTATTTGTTTCCATTTGTTAAAAAGTGTTTAATTTAATATTTTTTATAATTTATTCTTAATGTTACCCCCCACTTTTTGATTTGCGTACTTTATCTTTATCGCAACCAATAGAAGACATTTTCCTTTATATTTCTTCTCCACCCTTATAAAAATTATTTCTAATTTTTTAAATGTGTAAACCCTCAAAATGGTCCATGAATGATTGGCCATCGGTCAACTTGGTCCCTGAAAGAATGAAAATTGTAAAAAAGTCCCTGACAAATGCTAACATCAAGCAAATTGGTCCTTCCGTTAACCCAAGTCTGTTAAAGTTAACAGAGTTGCTGATGTGGCACTATTTGTGCACAGTCAGCACTAAAAGACTGAAAATATTCATTTTGGTCCCGGCTTAGTCAGAAAAATGATTTGAAACCCATTAAATTGATCCCTTTCCCTCTCTCGTTCTATAAGGAAGGGAAACATTTGAATTTTTTTCTAGAGCCTCCTTCTTCAAGCTTCGCCTCTGCCTCAGCATTTTGCAGAAACCCTAGGTTTCTGTATCGCTTTCGTGGAAGGAGGATGGGTGGTGATTCTAAACTTCCTCAATCTAGAATGGAGAAGAGAAGCTTCAATGGTTGTTCAAGTACGTCCTCTACATCAATGGCCAACGAGGTTAGGTTGTGTCATTGGGGAAGGACGGCTGCTATTAGGACCTCAAAAACATAGAGCAATCCAAGGAGGGCATTTTATACATGTCCTTTGCCAAAGGTAATGAAACTTGTTATTTGGGTATTGGATTTTGCAATGAATTTTGTATTTTAGGGTTGCTGACGGTAGCTTTTGAATTTTTTTGCTTACAGGATGATTATTTAAATTGCAACTACTTTTCTTGGATTGAAGATATGGATTCTGCAGAATGTGAACCAGACATGGATGCTTGGATGAAGAATCACGTAACTTTGAAGTTTAGAATGTTAGGGACTGAACTTAGAAATGTTAGGAACATTGTAATTGTAATTGGGTGTTTGATGGCTGTAATGATTTTATGCAGCTAATTATTTTGTTTCACTAAGTAGTTTAAGTTAGGGTCAGTGATGTACAATGAAGTTGTAGTCCCCATTATGCATTGTTGACTTTCTTTGTTGTTGTCAAATGAATCTTTTATGAAATGAATCATGATGCTGTTTTTGTTATTATATATCTAGCAAAGTGTATAAATTGTGAAAGAGCTATAATTGAATGCACCAAATTATAAGAAGCTAATATTCTTGAAGTTAAAGGTTTCAAATTCTGAACATTAATAAACCACACTGCCCATCTAATAACTGATTGTCTAGGCAACAAAAAATATTGTCTAAGCAACAAAAAAGCACGATGGCAGTGCAACAAAAAAACATTGTCTAAGTAAAGTAAAATTCCTAACAAAGAAGGCACACTATGTGCTAATGATCCAAAAGACATTAAGGAGCTTGAACTTTCTGGCAGTGCTTTATATATCATCATTTAGGTATCCCTGTTGGTGGTCCTCCTGTTGCTGAATGACCTGGTGGGGGTGGCACTCTTGGTCTAAGCCCTGAAGGTGATGGCCCTCTTAGTGTAGAAATGAATTACATAAACCTTGCTCTGGTGCCTTGACTTGCTGCTTGGATTGTCTCATTTAATGGTTGGAGATGCAATTGGGGTGTTGTTGAATTGTGGTGTGCAGCCTCTGGTGGTGCTGAATGTGTAACAGTAGGAGGTCTCACTGTATTAATCTTACGCCTTAAACCTCCAGGGACTGTACCTGGAGGTCTATATGGTGGGTTCTTGAAATTTCCGCCTCTGATTGGTGGTCTGGTAGCTGTTTGCCCCCTTATGATGTTTGAGGTTGGGGAAAGCTACAATCAATAATACAATGAACTAGGAGACTTACTAATGGTGGCTGAACAGTAGTGGTACCTGTTACTGTAATTGTTGGTTGAACAGTAGTAGTTGCTACTTTAGAAGTGTGGCTTTCCACATTGCTTGGTTGGGCCTGCATAATAGAATCATGAAATTTTCAAAGTTAGAAATCATACATATTTGTAATAAAAAAATGCAAACAAATCTTAAATTTAAATACATTATTCGGTTGTGATTCTGGTGGTTTAGTTGTAGGAACCCCTTGGCTGAGATCCACTTCATCTGACCTTGCTTGTGGGTCATTGTTGACTGTTTCTTCCTCTGCAGGGGTTGGTGCTACCCAATTTTTGGGTTTTTGAGGCACTACTGTGTTAGTACATTTCCTTATGTTATGGTTACCGTGGCCACATATGGAACAAATGACATCAACATAAGATCTCTTTAGCCTTGTGGCATTGGTTGGCTCTTCATTGACATCTCTTCTTCTCTGTTTTTTAGACCTGCCCACTGATCTTTTAATTGGAGGTGGGACTGGGGCTTCATAATCAGTCTTCTCCCAAATTTGTTGACTGTGTGTAGGTTTTATAAAATGCTCATATGTGGCCCTATAAGCTCCCATAGTGAGCCAACCATGACAGTACTCTTCAGGTCCTTTATTTTTTCCTGTAATTGCTGAAATTGCATGCATGCATGGCATTCCAGTCAACTGCCAAAACCCGCGAGTATATGTATGCCTGCCCAAGTCAACATCCACCCTGCCTTGCCATGATTGGACCCCATATCTTGCCCCATCCTTGTCACCTGACCACACAGGTGCCCATTGATTACTTTATTTTTTCTCCTTGTCAAGTCTGCTCTGCTGCATTGGGGGTAGTCTTCCAGTGTGACCAGCCAACTTCATCTTATGGTTTGCCATAGTCCTCATAATATAACATCTGACTTCCTCTGCCATTGTTAAGATTGGCTTGCTTCTATACTTCAATAGCTTGGCATTAAACACCTCACAATTGTTGTTTGTAATGTTATCAGCCTTTCATGTCTCACTAAAAAATGCTTTATCCATGATTGGGGAGGGAATTTGTTGAGGTAAGCCCATGCTCTCTCTCTTTTTTTGTCTTCACCCTCTCCATATTTGCATTGAACTATGCAACAGTTGTTGACTTAGCACATTGCCACACTGACCCTCTCATGTCCAAGTCTTTCCACTGTTTTATAAAATTATTCCACAAACAAGTGAAGGAACATGTATGGGCTTTGGGAATTGCAATGGATAACTAAAAAAAGGATGAAAGATGATTTCTTTATTGGAATAATACTTATAAAATTTAATATCTAAAGAGAAGTGGGAAATGAGTTTTTTAATTATAAAGAGTGTTAATATAGTTTTAATCCAAATTTTATCCGTAGACAAATTTTAATAGCCAAATTTTATTACTAAAATTATTATTGGTTTTGTAGTATTTTGGATTAGAACTTTATATTGCAAAAGGTAAAAAATATTCTATGAAATTATTATCAATTTATTTTTATCACTTTTTTTACCCGGTGATACAATTTTGTTATTTAAATGGCTTTTTTTTGAAATATTTTTTAACTTAATCTTGCAAAAATTAAAAATATATTTGAATTCAGGCTTCTAATATAAGTGTCTGAATCCTATATTTTCGTGTGCTTTTGTGAATTGGCCTGATCGGGCTAGTCCATTTGCTGACTCTAAAAATATGCATTGTTTAATAAATTTTTTCATTGGCAAAATATTTTAATGTATGGGTGGATTTAAAATAGTATTTTGATGTGATTATTTTTACTATTTATTTGAAAAAAAAATAAATATTTTAATATGTTGACTGTATTTAAATAATACTTTGACGTGATAGGAAAGAGAAAGATGAAAAAAACCATGTTGAAAGGAAATATAAAATAAAAGAGTATGAAAAGTTTATTATTTTTAAAAAAAATATTAAAATTTTGACAATTCATTTTTGGAATATGAGAAATGTATGTGAAAAGATCTTATATATTTTAGAATTAAACTAAAAAATCTTATATGTCAAATAATATTTTTTTAATTATTAAAAAATAAATTTAAAAATATAATAAATAAAATATTTTTAAAAATTATATTTTTAAATTTTTAATAAATTGGTTTTCTAATAAAAAGTTATTTCACACAATAAATTATCCCCACGTATTTATTTAACTTTCATTTCTAATTTTCTCTTCAAATTTTAAAATTAAATTATCTTCATTTAATATAAAAATATAAATTTAAATATATATTTAAAATTAATTTATTCTATCTATCTATACTTCTCAAATTCAACAAGATGCACATTTACCTTTTTATTATTCATTGGTTAAAAATTTTTTGACAATTAGAGTAGATTAGAAAATAAAAACATGTTACGAAAAAAACATGAATTAGTTGTAATATGAAATATGAAAAACTAATATTATATATAAATAATTTATTTGTGATAACTATTTTAAGGATACTAAAATGAATTGTAATATAAAAAATGTATGTACCTAACATTTTTATTTTAAAAATTCATTTAACTGGTAAAAGTATTTTATTGTTAATTATCATACATTATTTTTTAGGGTTAAATATGTTTTTAGTCCTTGAAAAATAATCGAGATTTGGTTTTAGTCCCTGCAATTTAAAACTGGTGGTTTTGGTCCTCCAAAAATTAAAAATGCACCAATTTAGTCCTTATTGATAAAAATTCGTAGCTGATCCGTAGCAATATCTGTAGTAAAATAAGGCAATAAGGACTAAATTGGTGTATTTTCAATTTTTAAAGGACCAAACCACCAGTTTTAAATTGCAGGGACTAAAATCAAATCTTGACCATTTTTTAGGGACTAAAAACATATTTAACCCTTGTTTTTTATATACATCTTTATTTAAATTTAAAATTATAATTGAAAATATTATAATAAATATTTTTGACATAAAAAATAAATTATCATGAGATATTAATGTTGAGTCTCAGAGGATTAAATATATGAAATTAAAAATATTTTGAGTCTCATTCTTTTAAGTTTTAATGAATAACAAATATAAAATATAAAAGGCATTTATATGATACTATGCTCTCACAGGATGTTGCACTGTTTCAGATCATATTGTCTGTATAAAGGATCATCTGAAAGATCAACATCATCTGAAGAGTGTTTATCATCTGAAGACTTGAAGATCATCTGAAGCACTATTTGCATCTGAAGGCTGAAGGCATCAAGTTTAAGGTTTGACCCTGAAGACGTTACTATGTAAAGAACGTTCATCCCAATGGTCTAACCCTTTTCAGCATAAGAATCAGAGCTGCTTTCTCTCCTCGTTCAAATGTTTAGCATTTTAAGGAAAGTCTGCAAAGCTGCTGTACCTGCTCAAAAGCATTGTGTGCGCAGACCTGCTGCACCTATGACTGCTCAGAACGTGTTGGACAGAGTGTGTCTCAACGTCTCCTGAAGCATTTAATGCTATTTGACAACGGACAAATTTTCTCGAAGATTATAAATATGCCCATGCAGATTGAAGCAAAACAAGAGAAAAGCCATCAAAGAAATCTTACTATGCGAAAACGCTGCAAAAATACTCTGATATTTTCTGTACATTTGCTTATTTGCTTATCCCGAGTAAATCTCAGTTACTTGTACACTTCTGATAAGTTCAATCTATCATCTGAAGTTAGTTGATTGAACTTTATCTGTTTTTATCTTAAAACAGTTTGGGTTACAAGCCTGGAGAGACTTATTGTTTGAAATAATACTTGGGCTACACTTGGATAAGTGTCTGAGAGCCTGAAGAGGCTTGGTGGAAGAAACAATACTTGTTGTAGAGCCTGAAGAGGCTTGACAGAAAAGAATACTTGTTGTAGAGCCTGAAGAGGCTTGAAAGAAAAGAATACTTGTTGTAGAGCCTGAAGAGGCTTGACAGAAAAGAATACTTGGTGTAGAGCTTGAAGAGGCTTGACAAAAAAGAATACTTGGTGTAGAGCCTGAAGAGACTTGATAGAAAAGAATACTTGTAATCTTGCAAGATTAGTGGAAATCCAGTGGTGGTTTGCCCTGGGACTGGACGTAGCTCACAAGTGGTAGTGAGTGAACCAGGATAAATTTTTGGCTAAGTTTCCTTTCCCTTAAACTCTTTCAATTCAGTTCTGAACTAACAAAGGGGTTTAGAAAAGTTTTCAAGAGCTAAAATCTTAACATCAAACAAAACTCTTTATCAAAATTATTTTTGTGTCTGAACCAAGGTTCAGAAGGTAGGAACTAACGTCAGATGATCTTTATCATCTGAAGTTTTTACAGAAACTTTTTTAAAGTATTCTCTAAAACCAAAAGGTTTCCATTGAAACACTATTCAATCCCCTTCTAGTGTTTCCCTATTTTTCTTACAATTAAGTTTCCATGCATCGCACGGATAGAACACTAGTACTCCCCCCGATTCTATTTATAAGACAAAGTTTGACAAAAACACACTTTTAAGAAAACATGTTTTATGTAATTAATGTGTTGATTTTCAAGAAATTACTATGTAAGATTACAAGTTACCCCTATTTAAAATTAAATTCCACCACCATGGTAATTGTGTCACCTCAAGACATTTAATGATCAACAAGGGCAAATATGAAAAAAAAAATAAATGCTTCTAGATTTGTACACTTGTCTTATAAATAAGACCATGAAAAAAAGTCAAACGTTGTCTTATAAATATGATAGAAGGGAGTATAATATAAAATTCACATTTTATAACAAGTTATTGAGCGATGTAACTCACACATTGTCCATGCACAGTTTATGGAACAGCGGATTCCAGCTGAAGACAACCAGTTGGTTAAACTTCCACGGTGGGTGATATACCTAAAGGGTATGTTTGTGAGTTTAGAGAGGAGGGAAAGGAAAGGATTGGAGGGGAAGGGAGGGGAAGAAGAGAAGGGAAAGACTTTGTAAAATACTCAAACTCACAAATAAAGGGGGGAAGGACTTCCAATTAACCCTTCCCTTCCCTCCCTTTCCCTCCAAAATTCAACTCAATAACATACCCGAATTTGATACCTAAGTCTGGGAGAGTTCTACAAGAGATTTGCACAACAAGAATAACATACCTGAGAATTCACATCCCATGGTTTATATAAGTTAGTCAATTTTAAGTGACATCCACAATAGCTTTACGTACCCAAGTATGATTGACCTCAAGCGCATCGTATATCGGATAGGACGGTTTCACGTCTCGGTCCATAACTCTCACACACACACTTCTCAAATAATATTTATATTAAAATACAGTTATTTTGAATTTGAATCACTAATTCATAAAAAAAATTATTTCAATCATATTATTTAGCAAATTTTTAAAAAAATAACCAATAATATTTTATATAATTTTAAATTTATCATATTCTTTTAAATTATTTATTTTAAATCCAATGTATACCTCATATTTTATTGTATTTTATTTTTTTAAAACGATTTTTTTAACTCGTGCAATATACGAGATATAATTAAAAGTGAAAAGATTTTATTGAAAAATGTAATATTTTATTATATTACCAATACATGAATGTTGTGATATTTGTAATTTTTTAATTTTTTTATTTTTGATTTATTAACCTTTACAACATTTTTTATAAGTCAAAATTGAATATAAATGAGTACAAGGGGTATTTCAACTCATACAACTAAGAGAGCTTCACAAAACAAAAAAAAATTAAGAATATCCCAGACTAAGAGAGCTCCACAAAACAAAAAAAAAATTATATTAACTATATAAAATACATATATTTTCCGTACATTACAGGAGATAAAATTATAGTTTCTACTAATAATTGTAAGAATGATTCTTTAATTTTATAAATTTCACTGACACTGAGTTAGGAAACTTTCCCGTTGATTGAAATTCAAAATAGCGATTTATCAAAAAAAAAAAAAAATTCAAAATAGCGGCCTCCCCTTGCTGATACACAGCCCCACAATTCGGCGGGAAAAATCAGTATCTGCCACACTCAATTGAATCGGTGGACGATAGCTGAAAAGCATGTTGTTGGCAAACCCTACCGTCGTCCTCTTGCACTAACCAATGGGTGGGCGAAGCATCAGCGTTCTGAACGTGGCGGAGAAGCCCTCGGTGGCCAAGTCGGTGTCCGCAATACTCTCAAGGAACCAGGGCCTGCGAGTCAGGGATGGACGTTCACGCTACAACAAGATCTTCGAGTTCAACTACTCCATTCGCGGCCAACCATGTCACATGCTCTTCACCTCCGTCATCGGTCACCTCATGGAACTCGAGTTTGAAGAACGATACCGCAAGTGGCACTCTTGTGACCCCGCCGATCTCCACGCCCCTTCCATAAGTTTGTTCCCAGGTCTGCTATCTCTTTCTCCTTATTCTTATTCATTGTTACAATGTCCACGTTTTTTTCTCCTCCCAATTTTCCTTTGCGTTGTTAACCCTAGGACAAAAAGGATATCAAGAGAACACTGGAGAAGAAGCTAGAAGTGCCAGTGGCTTGTTTTGTGGCTTGAATTGTGATAGAGAGGGTGAGAACATTGCATTCGAAGTGGTAGATGTGTGTACTGCAGCAAATCGTTCCCTTACTATCAAGAGAGCTCGATTTTCTGCATTGATTGACAGGTTCAACATCCTGTCGTACGGTTGTAATTCATGTTGTCATTCTAGTGCTTGATTGTCACTACCTTTTACTTGATATGTGAAATGTTAGGAGATCCATCAAGCTGTGCAGAATCTTGTTGAGCCTAATAAGTGGTTTGCTGATGCTGTGGATGCTAGACAAGTGAGTTGCAGACAGAGCCAAGCTTTCTGTTTCAGTGCTATTGTTTACTTGTTGCAATTGAAACAAGATTTTGATGTTTTTGGTTTTGTTATTTTTTACTGACTAATATATACTATTGGTATTGTCACTTTTTACTAATTGATTATTTTTATTTTTCTGCAGGAAATAGATCTTCGTATCGGTGCTTCTTTCACCAGATTCCAGACCATGTTAATGAGAGATGCTTTTGTCATTGACATTGCTACAGATGACAGAAATCTTGTCTTAAGTTATGGCCCTTGCCAGGTGTGCTTCTGTTGAAAATGTGATAACATTGTATATTTTCGTGCTTAAGAAGCTATTTAGTTATTGTGAGTTTCCATTTTACCTCCTTTTTGGCTACAGTTCCCACACTTGGATTTGTTGTGGAAAGATATTGGGATATACAAGCATGAGCCAGAAGAGTTTTGGTCAATCAATTGTTCTCATAGATCAGATGGAAGGCGTTGCTAATTTCAGCTGGATTTAAGATACAAAGCTTTTGGTGCATTCACTATTCTTGTTGAGTTTTACTTACTGCAGTTTCAAGATATAATCTGAATTCATTTGCAGGCGGGGCCATTTGTTTGATTATACTTGTGCAGTTATGATTTTGAGATGTGCATCGAGAACCAACTGCAACTGTGAGTCTTCCTTAAACCTGTGTTCAGACATATACTGAATTAAGAGTATTTTTTTATTATACATATTAATTACCATTCAGGTCACAAACGTTAGACATCAGGAGAAGCTGAAGTATCCTCCACATCCTCTGAATACCATTGAGCTTGAGAAACGGGCTTCACACGATATTTCCGGATGAGCTCTGAGCACACAATGAAGGTGAATAAATGTTGGGAATCCATTTGTTTGTGTGCTTTGTACTATGAGTGCTGGGAAAAACAATTCAAATAAATTGTTGGTTCCAATGCATAGTAAATTGCCATGATTTTGGAATTCATGATTTGGCTATTGGTAAACTCACATTCAACTTTGGATGAAAGAAATGGCAATTTTCAATGATCTTGGAAATAGAAAGCATTACTTGGCCTTATTCCTGGAAGAAGCCCGTCACTACCACTATATACAGAGGGTCTTATGAAGTTAAAGTATCCCAAGTCCAAAAGAAGTTAGCAAGTGAGAGTGTCTCTTGTGAGTGCTTATCACATTCCCTGTAACTCTTAAATGGGTAGAATAAGTGGGGTACTCAGGCTTGTAGGGTAATACAAACATGGGTGGGGCTTTTAAGTTTCCACAAAACAATCTTGTTTGCGATAATGAATATTTTGTTGAAGTGTTTCCGTGGATGAAGGCAAGAAGACGTTAAACCATGTAATTTCTTGGTGTTTTATTTTGGGTGTTTTTCCACTGTTGAACCTTGGTGTGTGCAATTTTTTCCAATAGTTGTATCAGACCTATGATTATGGCAGAGCACACTTAAGTATGAGATCTCATTATGTGATATTGTAATGGGAAGATAAATTTTACAATTTGGCCTGAACACCATTCAAGACCTCTTGGTGTCAAAGTCTTCATCAAACATTAGATGGAGAAACTTGCTACTACTTGTGAGTGCAAATGAGCAGAGCAAAATTCAGAGGAAGAAGATTATGAGCACAATTTTTTGTTCCAACTTTTTATTGTTTTGCATAGTTTTTATGGGTTTCAGTTTTTATATGCATCTCTTGCTTACACCTCACTTAATTTTTTATAGGTGGCAAAGAACTTACCAAGCTGGTTTCATTAGTTATCCTCGTACTGAAACTGACATCTTTTCTTCAAGGACTGATTTGCATGTGGGTAACTTTTTCTTCTGTCCAAGCATGAATAATGATTACGTTATAGCCATCCTAGATGGATCCAGACTTAAAGATACAGGAAAGGGCTAGAATTATTGCTAAGTTATATCATGTGGTGGTGAAACATCAACTATGGTTTGGGAAGGGTGACACCCCCCCCCCCCCCCCATTTTTCTGATTATGGAGAACATGCTGTTTGACATGGATTTTGTGGAACTATGTGCACTGTTTTGGTGTGTTATTTACTACAATAAAAGAAAAAGGGTAAAAGAATTATGTCTTTGAAGAGGTGGGTTAATGTTATGATGTTGGTGGAGAATTAAATATGTAGTATTTATTGCTTTGAATGTTGCTGAAACTCTTTTAATATAACATGGGCTATATGACTACTTGTAGATCCATTAAGAAGGATTTGATTTAAGTGATTTGTCATTCATGATTCAGCATAGGACATTATGGCATAATATTCTATGCTAACCCCCCAATGCTAGAAGGCTCTGGTGATTGTCATTGTTGTATATGGTTACATGTAGATGCACATTGTAATTTTAAAGCCTATACAATTATTTTATAATTTGTATTACATGATCATAAAATATCCCCACCTAGTGGGAAAAGACTTGGTTATTGTTATATGATCATAAAATATTGGTTTTAAGTGAAGGAGATTTGACTTTGAAGTCACTATACTTAATCATTGCACTTAAAAATTTCACTTACATTGTTCAGCTTGTACTGTGTTCACAATGCTGTTCTTCCGCCATTATCATCTTTTTCCTCTTAGTGACTGGCCTTCTATATTTGTTTTTTTCTCTCTTTCAATTAGGCAATTGTTCAAGAACAGCAGGGCATCTGATTGGGGAATATATGCACAACGATTGTTGGATCCTGGGGTGGGACTTTGGAGAAACCCTAGAGGGTGGTGGACATGATGACAAGGCCCATCCACCCATCCACCCAACAAAATTTTCTACGGAGAAGCAGGATGGAGCCAAGACCACCGTGTCAGACATGATTGCTTGCCTCTATTTTTACTCTAAATTCTTGGAATTTTGCTTTGACATTCATATTCATATTCTTTCTCAAATTACCGCAGAAACTGTATGAGCCTGGTTGTTCGCCACTTCCTGGCATGTGTTTCAAAGCCTGCTGTAGGAGCTGGAAACCACAGTAGAAATTGATATTGCTGGGTGAACTATTTTCTGCATGTGGCAGGGTGATTCTAGAGGGTGCGATTTCTCAGTCATGCTATGTATATACACTTCTCACCTGTAGCAATTTATGTGATGTGATTTGACTTGGTCAATTACCTGATTCGATATGTTTGCTTTAGACAGGAATTATTGTGATAAAAGAAAATTTTTTGATCTGTTTGGAAATCAAACCTGTTTTCAGTAAATTGTGTGGACTAAAAATTGGAGATTATAAGATTAAGGCAACATAAATCAAAACATGATTTGTAGTGTGTTTGGTTTACCCTAAAACCACTTTTCAAACGTGGATCTGGACCAATGCTACTCTCTGTAGCGTTTGCCCGGATCCACGTTTAAAACGTGATTTTTGGAGTAAACCAAACACACACTTGATCTGTTAGATGTTAATACTTGAGGGATCTCTCATATTTATTTCTTAAAATATAGTTATTATTTAACAATTAAAGGTTATGATTTACAATTAGTTCCTCAAAATAATTGTTTGCATAAAACAGCTTGACAAAATTTTTCTTATTGCAAAAGAGTCTACTCCACCAAGATCCAACTTTGGGGCTTTAAATAACTTCATCTCACTAAAGGAAGGAGCTATATGCACACACAAATTTTATTCAAAGTAATTCTTATCTCTTAGATTTAGACTGTAGAGTTCCAGATGGGCTTGCATACTCTGTTTTTACTCTCCCTGTCTTGCCAAGTTCTGTATGTGTCCCTATAATTTCTGGAAACAATGTGCCATTATCTTGTCCGGATTAAATTAGCCCTCTCACACACAGAAGAAACTAACTCTGCACATTCCACAAAAAAAGAGTACACACACAAATCTGGTAGAAGAACTTCCCTACCAGCCTTAGAGCCAATGCTCTCCTCTGAAAAAACAATTCTCGTCCTTACACAATAGAAAAATTGAATGTATACCAGAAACTGTCCCGAATCCCCCTTTAACTACACTGTATAGAATTAGTTAACTGTTGAATAACTGTCCTACTATATAAACTGCCCTATTACATAATTAAATAACTATTATATTATTGCCCTACCATATAATTGCCCTATTACTAATTATCATATGCTATTTCCTTATTTTTCTTCAAGTACATAAGCCATATTTCAGGCTTGTTTCCTACAATATATTGAACTAGGCCCACATCTTGACTTTGGGTTATAACATTACCACCCACTGCAGCTATAGCCTTGTCCTCAAGGCTAAGATTCTTCCTCTAAAACATGTTATGCTTCTATGTTTATTATTTCTCTATCACATTCAAAGTTTCATTCTCTTCTAACACTAGCAACCTACGTTGCCCGAATACGGGTACCGTACTGTTACCCGGTACTGGGTACGAGTACTTTAATGTGATTTTTAAAATGTGTGTGTGTGGGTGGGTGGGGATCAAGTTACTCCAGGCTCTTGGTAAAGTTATTCCGCTTATTAGCTTTTTATGAATGTTAGTTTTCATCAATCCAATTGTGAAATGGAAAGTTCTCATTAAGTAGATCAATTCTACAAAGTTTCATAAAATATAAATCAATTTGATACTACATCAAATAACTTCAATTAATATACTCTTCAACATATAAGTAAATACTTAAAATAAATTACATAGCTATAAATGTCCAATTTATCTTAAATTTGGCATGCATGATCATAATGTTAATATCACATTATTCAATATTTAGATTTGTGAAATTCCTATTCTACAAAAAGTTATTAAGTGGAGTAACTTACCAAAAGTTACTCTTGTGGTAACTTGATCCCCACCCTATATATATGAAAATAAATTATACCATTCTATATAAACAAGATTAAATTGCATAAAACATAAAAAAAACAAATCATAACATAACATAATTAAATTTAAGCATAACTAGAAATGTCAATCTCCAACAATGTCAATCTCATTGTTGTGTGTGTCATAGTTACCGTAAATATTGTAAATATTCTGATTACTTGTTCTGTTTTATTTGTACAATCAGATCCCTTGATTAGGGTCAGATTTCCTGTGATTAGGATCAGATTTAAATGGTTGTAAATCTTCCTTATTTCCTTATTTAGGTAGAATCATTCCTATATAAACAGTAGTTTGTCATTGTATTTTGATCATCAGAAATAAAATATTTTTCTGAATACCTTTTCAAGTTGGTATCAAAGCTCCTGATCCTGGGGGCTCTGCCTGCTTCCGCATTAGAATCAAGAGTTGTTGTTATTGGCCAGATCTGGGTTGCCTGCAGTGCACCCACCGCCGTTGACCGTCGTTGACCGTCACGTTGACTGCCACGGAGCTGACCAAGAGGGTCGCTGCCTTCTCTTTGACATAGTCCCAAAACCCCGTTAGCGGATTCCTATCCACGCGCCGTCATCTGCCGTTTGCCCTCGGCGCGTACTGTTCACGCGCCACCTTGCAGAACTCCGGTTTTGCGCCGCTGCTGCCACAGACAAGGTCGCCGGAGTCTCCAGACTCTATTTCCGGTGTCCATCAACCTTCGTTCACTGTCCTTTGGTTGCTGTTCTTACTCCTCGGTGTTGTCGTGTTACTGTTGTCACGCTACCGCATCTGTCTTTTTTATTATTATTTGTATTTCCCTCTCACTGTTCTTGGAGCCGTCCCCAGTTTTCTATTTCTTAGTTTCAGAATGGCTGAGGAGGGAAGGAAGACACAACAACCTCTCGCTGACCTGCCAATATTGCAGGGCTCATACCGCCTTGATGGACGAAATTATCTTCAATGGGCTTAGCTTGTTCGGACCACTCTCAAGGGACGCAAGAAGCTGAGTCACATTGAAGGGAAGGCTCCAGGCAAGAACGACCCACAATTTGAGGCATGGGATGATGAAGATTCTCTCATTATGACATGGCTATGGCACTCTATGACTCCGGAGATTAGTCGGAATTGCATGTCCTTTGCTAGTGCTCGAGAGATTTGGATAATTTAAGCCAGACATACTCCATGAAAAGGATATTGCTGCCTGTTATGATTTAGAAAATAAGATCTTTAGTACCAAACAAGGAGTCTTGTTGGTGACCGATTACTATAGTGTATTGAATGGTCTTTGGATTGAACTCGACCAATATCAGAATTTGAAGATGAAATGCACAGCTGACTCTGCCACTCTTACTGAGTTTATTGATCGAGCAAGGATTTTTTAAATTCCTTTCTGGTCTAAACTCTGAGTTCGACCCCATTCGGATTCAAATTTTAGGAAAGGAAAAGCTTCCCTCTCTCTCAGAAGTGTTCTATACCGTCCGTGGTGAAGAAAATCGTAGAACTGTAATGCTCGATGATCCACCCATTGATGGTTCAACACTAGTTTCTGGAAAGTAGGGCTGATCCTGGGTCGGGTTAGCCAATTTTTTGGACCCGACCCGAGAAGCTGCATGGTTCGTGGGTCGGTTCGGGTATCAGAGAAAGGTGGGTATGAACCCGACCCGACCTGAGAACCCGTGGGTCGGTTCGGGTGGGTACTCAGGTTGAACTATTTGGTTTGGGTCTGTTGGGCTGTCACAGAAAAATGGGAAAAAAATTCCTGTTGGGCCATTACATTCATTTTTTTTTTCTTGTTGGGCCATACATTCATAGTTAGGGGTGGGTACTCGGGTCGGGTCGGGGTGGTCGGGTCTACCAACACCCAACCCGCTACCCGACCTATTAGGACCAATTTTTCATTTTTTCCGGGTTGGGTCTACCTGAGAACCCGAATAACCTGACTTGATGGGTGTGGGTCGGGTCAAACCCGCCGGGTTGGTCGGGTTGACCCAACCCATGATCACCCCTACTGGAAAGGGCCCTACAAAAGGATCCTCTGCTGGAAAATTCTCCTAGAAGCCTGCTCGTGATGATCGATGGTGCACTTATTGTAAGAAGTCTGGTCACACTAAGGACACATTCTTCCGACTTCATGGAAAAGAGAAGGTCCTTGCTCGCAAGGGTACCACACAAAAACGTGCAAATCACGTGGCTTCTGACTCAGAGATTGTGAGTGAAGACCTACCTACCTTACAAACAGAAGAGGAAGTTCCAGCACTTAGCAAAGCAGAGTTGGAACGTTTGCGGGCTCTTATTGATTCTGTTAGTAAGCCTTCTGGCACTTGCTCTCTAACCATGACTGGTAAGGAATCCGGATTATTATCCTTTAATACTTCTAGCACTAGTGAACTATGGATTATTGACTCTGGTGCTACCGACCATATGACACCTTACTCCTCATATTTTCTTCCTACACCTCTTCACATGAAAAACATCACATTACTGTAGCCAATGGTTCACATATTCCAATTGTTGGGTATGGAAATGTCCCAATTCATCCATCTCTTCATTTGAATAATGTGCTGCATGTCCCTAACCTATCACATAATCTTGTGTCCATTCCCAAGCTTACCCATGATTTAAAATGTACAGTAACCTTCTTTCACTCTCATTGTGTCTTTCAGGATCTTGCCACGGGGAGGACGATTGGAGTTGCTAAGGAACAGGATGGGTTATACTATTTGCACCACAAGGACTATAGAGGTAGTACAGCGTAAAAGGCGCTCATCTCCAATCACCAAACAAGTTCAGAATCATGGGCAACCTCTCAAATATGGCTACATCACAAGCGCCTTGGTCATCCACCTTTTAGTGTTATCAAGTCATTGTTTCCTCACTTGTTTACAAAAGTGTCTGTTGAGTCTTTTTATTGTGATATTTGTCAATTTGCCAAACATCACCGCACAACTTTTCCTTCTAGTAATAATAAAATGAGTGAGCCTTTTGACCTTGTTCATTCTGATGTATGGGGACTTGCCTCTACTAGTAATATCTCTGGGGCAAGGTGGTTTGTGTCATTTATTGATGATTGTACCCGGGTTACTTGGATATTTCTTATGAAAGACAAGTCTGAGGTCTTCCAATTGTTCGCTAACTTTTATCGCATGGTGAAGACACAGTTTGGGAGACCCATCAAAAGAATACGATCAGACAATGGCAAAGAATATGTGAATCAACACTTCTCCAAGTTTCTTAATGACAATGGTGTTGTCCATGAGTTGACTTGTGTTGATACCCCACAACATAACGGGGTTGCAGAAAGAAAGAACCGCCATCTCCTTGAAGTTGCCAGAGCATTACTGTTTCAAATGTCGGTCCCTAAGTCTTATTGGGGGGAGGCGGTCTTAACCGCCACATACTTAATAAACAGGTTACCTTCTTGTGTCCTAGGTGGTGTTAATCCTGTCCAATCCATGACTACTTTCTATCCCTCTGTTCCCATTATGTCCAGTCTCCAGAGTCGTGTCTTTGGGTGTTCTGTCTTTGTTCATATTCATAGCCCTCATCGGGGTAAATTAGATCCTCGAGCTGTCAAGTGTGTCTTTATAGGCTATGCTCCAGACAAAAGGGGTACAAATGTTATCATCCTCAGAATCGTCGTGTGTATGTCTCTATGGATATCACTTTCCATGAATCGGAGTCCTTTTTCCCTGGTCCCCAGCTTCAGGGGGAGAATCTTGGACAAGTAGAATCTCTTGAGGAAGCTGAGTCTCTTGAGTTGTCATCTTCTCCTCCATTACAGGCCTTGATGCCTAGTACTATCTTGGACAACAATCCTGAATCAACAGCAAATGGTGAGAAGAACCGGTTCTGTGGCCAACAGTATCAGCGAAAAAGAAAAAAACCCTATCCTAGTCCAACAACAACTTCAATCGCCTGAACCGGAGGTAAGTACTGAAACTCTAAATGAATCTTGTGAACCTAATCTTGATGACTTACCAATTGCTTTAAGAAAAGGCAAACGATCCTGTGTCAAATATCCATTATCCCAGTTTGTGTCCACTAAACACCTTTCTGTGCAGCACCAGAGTTTTATTTCAGCCATTGATTTAATCAGAATCCCTAAATCAGTGCAAGAAGCATTAAAGGATGAGAATTGGATTCGAGCCATGAATGAAGAAATGAGTGCTCTGGAACGAAATGAAACTTGGGAGATTGTTGAGAAGCCAAAGGACAAGAAGGCAGTTGGATGTAGATGGATATATACAGTGAAGTATCGATCTGATGGTACCCTAGACAGGTACAAGGCAAGACTAGTGGCAAAGGGATATTCTCAGACGTATGGGATAGATTATGAGGAGACATTTGCTCCAGTAGCAAAAATGAATATAGTAAGGATCATCCTATCTTTAGCAGCACACTTTGACTGGAAACTGCACCAGTTTGATGTAAAAAATGCATTCTTGCATGGAAATTTGGAAGAGGAAGTGTATATGGAGATTCCTCCTGGATATGGGCCTACTAATGGAAGAAATAAGGTTTGCAAGCCGATGAAGGCTCTGTATGGCCTTAAACAATCTCCTCGTGCCTGGTTTGGAAGGCTTACTCAAGCCATGATATCCTTAGGATACAAGCAAAGCCTAGGTGATCATACCCTTTTTATTAAACATTTACTGAATGGCAAACTTACACTTCTCTTGGTCTATGTAGATGATATGATCATTACAGGTGATGATAAGCTTGAAAAACAGACTCTCAAAGATAAGTTAGCTGCTCAGTTCGAAATGAAAGATCTTGGCAAGCTGAAATATTTCCTTGGGATAGAGGTAGCCTACTCTAAGCAAGGTATCTTTATTTCCCAAAGAAAATATGTCCTTGACCTTCTCAAAGAAACCGACAAGTTAGGCTGTAAAAACAGTGGAGCACCTATAGAGCAAAATCACCGGATTGGGAAACATGAGGATAGCCCAAGTATAGATAAGGCCCAATACCAAAGACTTGTGGGAAAGCTTATTTACTTAGCACATACTAGACCAGACATAGCTTATGCCGTTAGTGTTGTGAGTCAGTTTATGCATGATCCGCGGGAAAGACATCTACAAGCAGTAAATAGAATCCTTCAATATTTGAAAGCAAGCCCAGGAAGAGGACTCCTATTCAAGAAAGAAGGAAAACTATCCATGGAGGTCTATACTGATGCAGACTATGCTGGTTCATTGTGTCTTCTTGGATAGCAACTTAGTTTCATGGAAAAGCAAGAAACAAGGTGTGGTTGCAAGGTCAAGTGCAGAGGCAAAATTTAGTGCTATGGCTCAAGGAATTTGTGAGTTGTTTTGGATGAAAATAATTCTTGATGATCTTCAGATTAAGTATGAGAATCCTATGAGTCTGTTATGTGATAACAAGTCCGCCATTAGCATAGCTCATAATCCAGTGCAACATGACAAAACTAAACATATAGAGATTGATCGGCACTTCATTAAGGAAAAATTAGACAGCGGCCTGATAACTACATCATACGTCCCTTCAAGACTTCAATTGGCAGATGTATTCACCAAGGGACTTCCTGTAGAAAGATTTAAAGATATGACATGCAAGCTGGGAATGATAGATATCCATTCTCCAGCTTTAGGGGGAGTGTTGTGTGTGTCATAGTTACCGTAAATATTGTAAATATTCTGATTTACTTGTTCTGTTTTATTTGTACAATCAGATCCCTTGATTAGGGTCAGATTTCCTGTGATTAGGATCAGATTTAAATGGTTGTAAATCTTCCTTATTTCCTTATTTAGGTAGAATCATTCCTATATAAACAGTAGTTTGTCATTGTATTTTGATCATCAGAAATAAAATATTTTTCTGAATACCTTTTCAAGTCTCATCATTTACATTTCCGTCATCAATAAATAAAACAATCTCCAAATTTGGGTCATCAAGAGAAAGAAGCAACTTCAATAACACCAGCCCCTTCAAATTGATCCCATGCATCTCCGCCAAATCCTGTAGTTTGCTCTCACCTTCCTTCTTGAGAGGAGACGAAGATTTGTATGTATGAAAACTAAATCTTTAGCTCTCTTAGGATTTAGCCTATTCCTTTTCATTGAATGAGTAAAAGAATATGTACTCCAATTTCTTTCACAACAACAAGAAGATGATGGTTGTGAAAAAAGTTTCAAGGCAATAGATTGAAGTTTAGGTATAACAACACCATACATGATCCACCATCCTTAGGTTTCAAGTTCCATCTATCTTGTAAGGAATCAAATTGGCCAAACTATTCTCCAGCACTTGAGAGTTTAACAAACTCCTGTGTTACCTTTATCCTTTCCTTTGAATACGAAAAGTAGTTTCTCAAGCATTTGTTTCTCCCTAAACAAATCTCATTATCCCATTGTGGGGAACCCAATTTGGAGCTTTCTCAAGCCATTGCCTACAATAATACCACCTATTGGATTTGGATTTTCTCAAGTGAAAGTTTTACATGACCATCTCATGTGAAAATTTTGTGTCTATCTCTCATAAGTGCTTAGGAGAGAAGCATTTATGAGGAAAGAGATAGACACAAAATTTCCACATGAGATGGTCATGTGAAATTTTTCACTTGAGAGGATCCAAATCCCCACCTATTATACAAAGTATAATCAATTAGTACAAGTTAATTTCATCTTAAAAGAAAAAGACAAATGAATTTAATTTACCTTGATTAAGTGAATGAGCCAAGCAATGAAGTGGTGTGTAACTTTTAGTCCATCTATCAATAAGAATGTTATATACCACCTCATAAAAGGATGGATGTTCATTCATCTCCTCACCCCCATGTTGATAGATTGCCAACTTCATATGTTCAATCATTGAATCCCATTTCTCATAAACCAATTGAAGGGTTGGCTCATTGCCCATTGGTATCACAAAAATGAAGCATGTCATAGATTGACTTTGTAAAGTTTAGCAAATATTCAACTTAATCCCTCCAACTATCATTTAGAATTGTTTCTTTTTCCAAAGCAATTTTTTGGATCATCTTTATAATGAGACCATTGTTCACTAATAAGTAATAACCATAGGTTGGAGACCATGTTTACTGATTCTCATCCTTTTAAGCATAACAATGATTGAGGTAAATCTAGTCTCAGCAATAGCAAGCAACTTCAAATGCACAAATTGATTAAACATGGCTAGTCTCACAGAATGGTTCATAATAAATTCCTTATGAAAAATGCATCATTGATAATGTTAGAAATCCAGTGACACTCCTTATAGACTACCTCATTAGTTGGTGTATTTTTTGGAGCACAAACTTTTTTAAGGTAATATTCAATGTGTGCACTACACATGGTGTCCAGAAAATGTGAGGATCGATAGATTCAACAACAGATCTAGCCCCCTTACAAACCGATGCATTATCAGTAATGATGTGAACTGCATTATGTGGTCAATCTCATCAATGGCAGACAAAATCATATTTGCTATATAGTGTTTGTCTTTGTACTCACCTGATTCATCAATAGCTTTCAAGAACACAGGTCCAGAATCTAAAGCTGTTGTTGGAAAGTCCCACATTGACTAGTGATAAGGCTATTTTATAGTATATAAGCCTCTGGGTAGTCCTCACCCTACAAGCTAGCTTTTGGGGTTGAGTTAGGCCCGGGTCCAAAATCTAAGAGCTGCCATTATGTTTATCAATGGTCTCCTTTGTGCATCAATCCAATCATAAGTTACTATGCACACACATTGAATGGTAAACCAACAGAATAAAATAACCTAACTATTTCACATGACGGATGATCCCCACCCTTATTACTAAATGCCCTCCCTAATGATGTTTCCATAGCTCTTCTCTTACCCTATCAAGAGAGAGATTCAAACTTGTTGTACTAGTAGGTAAATGAACATGCACTAGCTTAGTTTTCTCTGTAGATTGTCTCATTATTTTTTTTTTCATTTCTTCAAGGCACTCTTTTGATACTTGTGAACAAATAGCAATCCCCTTTCCTTTTTCCTTCAACAAATGACTCTTTACTTTAAAATAAGAATATGCATAAGTCCCCTTTCCTTATAGGTTGTATTATAGTAGTTACAACCATAGTGCATTTTTTAAGGAATGGGGACATATGCATATTCTTAGTTTAGAGTGAAGTCATTTGTTGAAGGAAAAAGAAAAGGGATTACTATATGTTCGTAAGAATCAAACGAGCGCCTTGAAGAAATGAAAAAGACAGTCTATTAAGAAAGTTAAGCTAGAGCATGTTCCTTTATCTATTGGTAATACAAGTTTGAATCCCTCTCTTGATGGGGCTAAAGAGAAGAGCTATGGAAACACCATTAGAGAAGACATTTAATAATGAGGCTAGAGATCATCTTTCATGTGAAATAGCTAGGTTATTTTATTATGTTGGTTTACCTTTCAATGTTGCTAGAAATTCCTATTTTATTAGTGCATTCTCATATGTTGCAAACTATCCTATTGCAAGTTTTCTTCTACCTAGTTACAAGGCTATAAGGACTGCACTCTTGCAAAGAGAAAAGACTCACATTTTGAAGTTTCTCCAACCTATCAAAGATACCTGGCCAAAGAAGAGTGTGAGCATAGTTACGGGTCTTTCTTCAAATGCACAAAGGAGACCATTGATTAACTTCATGGAAGCTTCTGATGCGGGACCTATCTTCTTGAAAGCTATTGATGGATCATGTAAGTACAAGGGCAAACAATATAAAATATGATTTTGTTTGCTGTTTATGAGATTGGCCACAAAATGTAGTCCAAATCATTACTAATAATGCACCGGTTTGTAAGGTGGATGGATCTATTGTTGAACCTATCTATCCTCACATTTTTTGGACATCATGTGTAGTGCACACATTGAATCTTGCCCTAAAATTGTTTGTGCTCCAAAAAACTACACCAACTAACGAGGTAGTCTATAAGGAGTGTCACTGGATTTCTAGTATTGCTAATGATGCCTTTTTATAAGGAATTTTATTATGAACCATTCTGTGAGACTAGACATGTTTAATCAATTTGTGCATTTGAAGTTGCTAGCTATTGTTGAGACTAGATTTGCCTTAATCATTGTTATGCTTAAAAGGATGAAAACCATTAAACATGGTCTTCAATCTATGGTTGTTAGTGAACACTGGTCTCATTATAAAGAAGATGATGCCCAAAAAGTCGCTTTGGAAAAAGAAACAATTCTAAATGACAGTTGGAGGGATCAAGTTGAATATTTGCTTAACTTTACTGATGGGCGATGATTCAACCCTTCACATGGTCTAGGAGAAATGAGATTCAATGATTGAACAAATGAAGTTGACAATCTATCAATATGAGGGCGAGGAGATGAATGAACATTCATCCTTTTATGAGGTGGTATATAACATTATTATTGATAGATGGACTAAAAGTTACACACCACTTCATTGCTTGGATGATTCACTTAATCCAAGGTTTAATTGATTTGCAAGTTTCAATTCATCTTTCTTTCTCTTTTAAGATGCAATTAACTTGTACTCATTGATTATACTTTGTATAATAGGTGGTACTATTGTAGGCAATGACTTGAGAAAGCTCCAAGTTGGGTTCCCCGGTACAGGGATAATGAGATTTGTATAGGGAGAAACAAATGCTTGAGAAACTACTTTTCATATTCAAAGGAAAAGATATTGGTAACACACGAGTTTGTTAAATTCTCAAGTGCTGGAGAAGAGCTTGGCCAATTTGTTCCCTTACAAAGATAGAAGGAACTTGAAACCTAAGGACTGGTCGATCATGCATGGTGATGCCTAAACTTCAAGCTATTGCCTTGAAACTCCTTTCACAACCATCCTCTTCTTCTTATTGTGAAAGAAATTGGAGTATATATTATTTTATCCATTCAATGAAAAGGAATGGACTTAATCCTAAGAGCTGAAGATTTAGTTTTCATTCATACAAATATTTGTCTCTTCTCAAGGAAGGTGAGAGCAAACTATGGGATCTTGGCAGAGATGAATGTGATTCATTGGAAGGGGTTAGTGTTATTGAAGTTGCTTCTATTGCAGATTTGGAGTTTGTTTTATTCATTGATGATGGAAATGATGAGATTGATACTGTTAGAGTTTGACATTGATAGTTATGCTTAAATTTAATTATTTTGGCATGTTGATTCTTATCAATCCTTTTTTATGTTATGTTATGATTTGTGTTATTTTATGTTTTTTTATGCATTTGGTCTTGTTCACCTATAATTTAATTGGTTTTGTTTACATAGAATTTTATTTTCACATATATATAATTTTAAAAATTATATTAATGTACTCGTACCCATATCCACGCAACGTAGATTTTCACTCTATTTCTCTGTTTTGAGGGGAATTTTTTTTTTGGGTGGAGCCCACTATATTTTGCTGCTCTTTAATTCCTCTCTAACCAAACCGACAAAGATTCTTTTCTCCATAGTCCACCCTATTTCCTCTGCCTCCTGCCCTCCTCCCCATTTCTACCTTATTTCTCGTCTACCAAACAGAGGGTAACCGTTTCTCTACCCATCGATGTGGTGGATCGAACTTTTCACCACACTTAAAGCACAACCCTTTAGCTGTAGGTATGTAATTGAGCGAATTCTATTGGATTTTTGAAAGAATCTGCGTCTGTCCCCTTCTTTCCCTATTGTTGATTCCGCTGAAGATGAATTTACCTTGTTTGATATCGCACCGAATTATTCTGTATTTGTTGGATTATGAGTATTGCTAGAGCTTCCTTCGGTGTTACCCATGTTTCTACTTCTACCCCATTGAATTGACTGGCTATAATCTTTTTGGGCTGAATTGATCCTTGTGTTAGGCTGAAAATTTACTGTGCTTCCCCCACCAGCTCTGCTTGTTCCTTGTATTCTTCTCTTCATGGCAGTTCTCCTTTGAATTTCTCCATCTCCCAATGATTGCTCCACATCTTTAGTCATTCTCATCAATTGCATTTTATTTTTGGGCTGCAAAGTGCGAACCTTCTTTTTAATAGATGGTAAAAGTCCACCCATAAAATAACCCACATACTGTTGTTCCGGTAATTGTGGAACTTGTGAAGAAATCTATTCAAAAGCCTCCATATATTCCTCAACAGTACCAATTTGCCTCAATTTTGCTGGTTCTTCAAAGGGATTCTTATGAAGACATCCTCCATAACGTTCTATTATATGGTCCTTCAACTTGTTCCAAGGCAAGTGGATTGTTCCTCAACTAGAAGATTAAACCAGTGGATTGTTCCTCCCTGCATACACGCATGAGTAAGTTGCACCTTGACTTCTCCAGTTGTATATTAGACTTGAAAATAAATTTTAGACCTTGTAATCTATGCTACCGGGTCTGTTCCATTAAACCAAGGCAACTCCACCTTCTTGATCGACATTCTATACTCCAAGTCCTGGTTGAGAAGTTTTATTGGCTGTAAAAGAATCTCCCATTGACTCATTTCCCTCCCACTTTCCCAACAACTATTTATTGATCTCTTGCAAAACATATCCATATTGCTGCAATGCAGCCATCATCCTTTGCATTGTCCCACACATGTCCTCCATGCTACCCTCCTGAATTGCCATCTTTTCTTCCAACATATCAATCCTATTTGTCATCTCTCCAATTCACTCAACCCCTTTGGATCTGGTAGGTCGGACCAAATAATAGGGTTTAAAACCTAAATTTATTGAATTACACAAAAAAGAGTACACAAACACACAAATCTGGTAGAAGAACTTTCCTACCAACCTTAGAGCCAATGCTCTCCTCTGAGAAAACAATTCTCAGACTTGCAAAATAGAAAAACTGAATGTATACCTTAATCTGTCCTGAATCCCATAATTAATTAACTGTTGAATGACTGTCCTGCTATATAAATTGCCCTATTACATAATTAATATAGTATTTGATTACTGTCCTACCGTATAATTACTCTATTACTAATTATCATCTTTTATTTCCTTATTTTTCCTAGAGTACATAAGGTATATCATAGGCTTGTTTCTTGCGATATACAGAACTAGGTCCACATTTTGACTTTGGGTTCTAACAGCATGTTTGGAGCAAGTTGCAAATGTTCTGATTGTGTGTTATTATTTGGTTTTAATTTGATCAGAAAAACTACTTGGATGTTTATCACTTTGAATCTTGGGGTGGATCAATGATTCCAACATATACTGTTGGTCAACAGGTTTGCTTTGAATTATCACATCAGATTATATGTGACATTCCTTTGTTTTTAGTTGATATTTCTGTTATAGTTTTTCTTGATAATATATTATATCTGGCACTTGCCATTTTCCTCACAAGCTGTTCATTGTCCTAAATGTCGTATTCCTGATGGAATCGCACACAAAACAAATCCTGGTATCCTTGCTTTAGATAAAATATAACACTAATATTTTTGTGTTTCCTCATGACGAAAATGGAAACAAAATAATCCAAATATTAGAGGCTAAAGATTTAGATGTTCGACAAATTTTGTCCTAGTGCCTTATTTGAGGCTGAAGATTTAGATGTTTGACAAATTTTGTCTTCCCTCATGATGGAAATGGAAACAAAATAATCCAAATATAATTGTTGCAAGTAGTTACCCCAAGTACCGATTTTAATGTGCTAATAAATTTGGAAAAGCCAACGTTCAGTTCCCTTTCTTAGCTTTTTTTTACCTTTTTTTTTCTATCAGTTTTACTCAAGGATGGCTTTTGGTTCTTAAAATTATTCCACCTTTTCATCTTGTCTCTTATTTTGGTGGGGGTTTGGGTAGTTTAGCATGAGGTCTTAGGTTCAAACCTCGTTGCATTCCATGTAAACCAAAAAAAGGCTACCACAGAAAGCACGATCATCATGAAGCATAATGACATTATAACTTGGCAAAATCTGTTTGTAATGACATCCATTAATCCACTACATGGACAAGTTGCAATTATTGTAGCATATTCTCTCTGAATTGGAGTTTGAAGGAGTCTCGTTGGGAACACATGCATCTAGGGGTGTTTGTTGATTGGATTGGTTTTGAAGGGAAAAATATTTGATCCAATCACATTAGTTTTCTTATTTGATTATCCAATTGGTTTGATTTTAAATTTAAATTCGATCCAATCCAGTCCAATTTGAAATGGTTTGGATTGGATTGATTTTTCAATGTTTGTATTATTATTTTATGAAACATTTAATAAATCATGAAATATACAATAAAAATTATAAATGTAATTTAAAATCTCAAATATCTTATCCAAAAAATCCATTATTATAAATCTATAATTAACACAGTTTATTTTTAATTAAAAAAAACTTACATAATGCCGCAATTAATATTTCTAACTTCTAAGTGATAAATTACCTGGTTTTTTGTGTTATGGTTTATTTTGTGATTTTATTAATGATTTTTATTTAATTTTATTTCTCCTTTAACATTTTTATTGGAACATATATTTCTTAATTGAAATATAAAACTATATAGTAAGGAGAACACAAAACTTAGAAACAAATTTAAAATTAATATACCTATAGAAATATTAAAATGATATCATGCAAGTTAGATAAACAAGTAAATTAGTATGGGCAATTTCATTTTAAAATATACTTTTACAAATATACATGTTTGATTATTTTATAAATAAAATAATATATATATATATACACACACACACACACATAGACACATATAAGCTCGGTTTGTATTGGTTTTTAAGCTAGGATCCGAAAACCAATTCAATTCAATAAAAAAATCGGTTGCAGTTTTCAGTTTTCCGGTTGAGTTTTTGTGGCTTGCATTGGATTGCATCTGTTTATGAACACCCCTACATGCGTCACTGGATCCACTTTCTCAATTTAAGTATTTAGATATTTTCTACATATTATTGTATAATCCATGAGTTTTAAGTTTGCAGTGCATGCAAATATTTGCATGAGTCAGAAGAATAAATGTTCATGACTGTACTATTGATATGACAGTTCATTCCAACAACATTGACCCTTGATTCAGGAGTAACCAGACCACCACCACTTCTGAGTGAAGCTGATCTGTTGAGTTGTATGGACAAGGTAAGAATGTTATAAAATCTGACAGACTCAATCATATAATTGACCATGTGATAATTTCTTGCCTGTAAGTATATTACCCGTCATTAAATATTGACAATTATATATTTTCCTTTGTTTTTTATTTCTTCTCAAAAGGAGGGTATTGGTACAGATGCTACAATGCATGATCACATCAAGAAGCTTCTTGATCGATTTTATGCAACTAAGGATGCTAGCACTCGATTCACACCAACTAATCTTGTAAGCTCATACTGTTAATTTGTTTTTGAAAAATAGTTTTTTTTTTTTTTTTTGTGACCGATCTCCATGTCTTATGATAATTTTCATGGATTGTCCTGGCTCATATTTACTGCTGTTAAGAGAAGTTACCATCTAAAGTTAGAAGAGGATGTAGTGAGTAATATTTATGAGCCATTATACAAATAATTCTGTTTAATAAAAATGATATTGCATTTGCTGCTAGAGCATTGGTTTGCAAATTGATTGTGATAACCACTGCATGTGCACATTAAGTTGTCAACAGTATAGTTTAGTTGACAGTTACGTGAGCTATATTTCTTTGAACATTGTTAGAAATATATCCATTCATGTGTCCTCCACTCATTAGATTAAGCTTTTGGGATAGTTGGTTCATGATATGTATAGAAAAGTATATTTGTTGAATGTGTTGTTTGTCTAATGCAAACCACACAGTATGTATTTATACTAATTTACAGAATCAAATACAATTAATTTTTACCTAATAATCAGGAATCAATCATCCTAATTTCCTAGAATATGTAATTGTTAATTTCCTACAAATCTGTAATGACTAATTACATTCTAACAAATCTGTAACAGCTAATTACATTCTAACACTTCCCCCTCAAGCTGGAGCATATGTCATATGCACCAAGCTTGTTACAAATGTACTCAACCCGAGGGCATCTAAGTGACTTGGTAAACATGTCAACCAGCTGATCGCTAGAATTGACAAAATCAGTAGTGATTTCTCCAGAGAGCACCTTTTCTCTCACAAAGTGACAATCAATCTCTATATGTTTGGTTCTTTCATGGAAGACCGGGTTTGATGCAATGTGAAGTGCAGCTTGATTGTCACAAATAAGTTGTTTCATGGATGTCCCCTATTTTTAGCTGTAGTAGTAGTTGCCTAAGCCACGTAAGCTCACAAGTGGCTGCTGCCATAGCACGATATTCTGCTTCTGCACTGGATCTGGCAACTATATTTTGCTTCTTGCTTCTCCATGAGATCAGGTTTCCTCCGATAAGAACACAGTACCCAGAAGTGGATCTTCTATCTGATGGTGATCCTGCCCAATCCGCATCAGAGTAACAAGTGATCTTAGTATTGCCTTTGTCTTCATATAATCCTCGTCCTGGAGCATTTTTTATGTATCGAAGAATACGTGTCACAACATCCCAATGGCTATGACAAGGGGCATTTAGAAACTGGCTTACCACACTAACCGCGAAAGTGATGTCGGGTCTGGTGATGGTGAGATAGTTGAGTCTGCCTACCAGGCGGCGATATCTTTCCGGGTCTTTGAGTGGCTCCCCCTGACCCAAAAGAAGCTTGATATTGGGATCCATAGTATTGGGATCCATAGGAGTATCACAAGGACGACAATCAAGCATACCAGTTTCAGTAAGAATGTCCAAGGCATACATACGTTGATTAATGACAATGTCATCAACATAAACAACAAGGTAAATGCACCTGCTGGAAGAAGAATGAAAGGAGAAGACAGAATGATCAGCCTCACACCTAGTCATGCCAAACTGTATCAAGGCAGAACTGAAACGACCAAACCAAGCCCGAGGAGATTGCTTCAAACCATAGAGTGACCGATGAAGCTTACAAACAAGACGAGAATCACGAGGAGCAAGAAAACCAGGGGGCTAATCCATATAAACTTCTTCCTGCAATTCACCATGTAAGAAGGCATTTTTAATATCTAGCTGATGAAGAGGCCAATGATGAATAGCGGCCAGAGCCAGAAAGAGACGAACAAAAGTTATTTTGGCCACAGGGGAAAAGGTGTCCCCATAATCTAGACCAAAAATCTGTGTATATTCTTTGGCGACCAATTGAGCTTTTAACCGATCAACATGACCATCAGGTCCAATTTTCACTGTATAAACCCAACGACAGCCAACAGTTTTCTTGCGAGGAGGTAAAGGAGCAAGTTCCCAAGTGCCACTGGAATGTAAGGCTGCCATCTCCTCTACCATTGCCTGGCGCAAGCCTGGATCAGCCATGGCTTCACCTATAGTCTTAGGAATAGACACAGAATCCAAAGAAGAAACAAAGGAGAAATAGGATGGAGACAAACGATCATAATTAATGGTAAAAGCATAGAGAGGGTTAGGATTATGAGAGGAACGGATACCTTTTCGTATCGCAATAGGAAGTTCAGGTGCAGGAGGCGTGGGCGGAGGGGCGGTTGGAGCAGGAGATGATGCTTGAGGATTAGTGGAGTGAGTCACAACCGGAGTTTCAAACTGTCTGTAGTATTGAAGCAATGGAGGTTGAGGAGAAGCAATTACCTAAGCCGGAACAGGCGAGACTTCTGAAGAGTCTGCTGCAAAATTGGCATCTGTTAGTGATGTATTTTGCATGTTAATAATGCCTCGTGTAAGCTTGTTGTGCGCATGTGATCCTCATTGATCACATGTGTTAATTCTGTGCACATGTGTAAATTAGCTAGTTAGTTTCTGTTTCTGTTAGGATCTATTTGTACCTAACAGACTCTGTTTTCTGTTACAGCGTAGCTTCTAGCATAAGCTTCTTGCACTGTATAAATTCTCTGTCACTTCAACAGAGATATTGTAATTGTAATAAACACGTATACAAAAATACAACATTCTCTCTTCTCTCTATTCTTCATCTTTCTCCTATTCTCTATTTCTAACATGGTATCACGAGCTTGATCCATGGCTTCCGCACCTGAACAAGAATCCAATCCTGTTACTGGAGCTAGAGTAATTCAATCGAATGATGGAGTTCGCATCCCTCCCATCACCTTTTCGCACAACATTTCCGTCAAATTGGACGAGAAAAATTTTCTTCAGTGGCATCAGCAAGTAGAAGGAGTTTTACGAGGACACAAGCTGCAACGTTTTGTCTGCAATCCAGTTATACCCCTGCGTTATCTTTCTGAATCTGATCGGGACTCAAATCTTGAGAATCCTCTCTATTCTGGTTGGGAGCAGTAGGAGTGTAGAAGGGAGTAGTAGAAGTGTAGAAGGGAGTAGTCTCGAAAAAGGTGACATCAGCAGAAACTATATATCGTTGAAGTTGAGGACAAAAACAACGATAGCCCTTCTGAAGGCGTGAGTAACCAAGGAAAATACACTTGAGAGATTTGGCAGAAAGTTTATCTTTACCTGGAGTAAGGTCATGGACAAAGCATGTGCAACCAAAGACACGAAGAGGGATGGAGTAAAGATCTGGTGTTGGATATAAGAGAGAGTGAGGAACCTGATTATTAAGGATGGAGGAAGGCATGCGATTGATCAGATAACATGCTGTGAGAATGTCATCTCCCTAGAAGCGAAGAGGAACATTGTGGTGAAGAAGAAGGGTACGGGCAGTTTCAACCAAATACCAATTCTTTCTTTCGGCGACACCATTCTGCTGTGGTGTGTGAGAGCAGGATGTTTGATGAAGAATACCCTGGGAACTTTGAAAAGACTGAAACTGGGAAGACATATATTCACGAGCATTGTCAGTGCGTAAAATTTTAATAGAGGTGCCAAATTGATTTTGAATTTCAGTCGAGAAACCTTGGAATATAGAAAATACATCAGAACGATTTTTCATTAAGAATAACCAAGTACATCGGGAAAAATCGTCAATGAAAGTAACGAAGTAATAAAAACCCGAAGTTGAACGGACACGACTAGGACCCCAAATATCGAAATGAACCAAGGCAATAGGTGACGAAGCACTTTTATTAACTCGAGTACCATAGGTATGACGAGTGTGTTTCCCTAACTGACAAGACTCGCATTGAAAATACGAACTGTGAGAAAAACTTGGAACCATAGACGCATTTTACTAAGACTAGGATGACCTAAACGTTGATGCTCAAGAGCTTGAGACGCAGTGGAGATACAGGCAACGGATTGTGACAAATAGTATAATCCTTGAGACTCATGTCCTGCTCCAATTGTCTGTCCGGTACGCCGATCCTGAACAAGAACAAAATTATTAGCAAAAAGAACAGAGTAATTTTGGGTGCGAATGAGCTTGCTTACGGAGATTAAATTAAAAGGACACCCGGGAATATAAAGCACAGAATTTAGGGTAAGATTAGAAGAGGTTCGTTTTTGACCAATGCCATGAACTTTTATTTGAGAGCCATCTGCCATGGTAACAAAGGGTAAAGAATCCAAATAAGACAGTTGAAAGAAAAGGGACTTTTTACCAGACATATGATCAGAGGCACCGGAGTCAAGAATCCAAGGTCCAAGGGAGGAGGACTGAGAAACACAGGCTACAGGATTACCAGACTAAGCAACGGCGGCGACAGGTTGTGTATGCTGCATGGCTGCCTTATATTGGAGAAACTCATTGTAGGCATCAACTGAAATTGAAACCTCATCTGATGCTCCGGGAGAAATGACCTGAACAATATTAGCTGTCTTGGGTTGTTGTCGTGCCTTTGTACGACATTCTGCCTCAATATTAGCCTAGGAGCTGTAGTTGCTCGTCCCGGTCAGTTTTTCACGTGGAATCAGCGGAACAGTGGTAAAAGTCACTACAGAGGCGGTATTTGAGTGTGAGCTGTCGGAAGGCATGGGAGATGAATCTGAAATGGGGCTAAAAAGGGGTGCCTGGGTGTGAGGAAGGAGGCAGAGGGCGCGCCGGCAAGTGGGTCGTGCCGGAAAGTGGAAAAAAAAAACTGCAATCTGAGACGGGTGTGTGAAATGCACGCGCCGGAAAGAAGCCGCGCGTGCGGCGCCGGATCGGAGCGGCGAACAAAGCTTGGTGGTCGCCGGGGGAAGGCGGTTATGGTCGCAATGGTCACCGGAGGAAAGGGACACTCGGTGACAGAGAAAAAGGGCACACAGTGGCCGCGGGTACTGTTCATCCGAAAATTAAAAAACAAACTACTGCAGATCGAAAAACCTAAACTACTGATACCATATAGAATAGTATATTTGCTGAATGTGTTGTTTGTCTAATGTAGACCACACAATATGTATGTATACTAATTTACAGAATCAAATACAATTAATTTTTACCTAATAATCAGGGATCAATCATCCTAATTTCCTAGAATATTTAACTGTTAATTTCCTACAAATCTGTAACGGCTAATTACATTCTAACAAACATGTAACAACTAATTACATTCTAACAATATGGTATCAGAGCCTATCCTAAATGATTTGTTGTTATTGGGCCACCACCCATAGATGTTCACGCTCTAGATGTCCAGCCTTGGGCGTGAGGGGTGTGTGTTAGAGTCCCACATTGCCTAGAGATAAGGCCAAATTATAGTATATAAGTTTTGGGCAATCCTCACCCTACCAGCTAGCTTTTGAGGTTGAGTTAGGCCCAAATCCAAAATCTAAACTGATATCAGAGGCTCTATGACCAAATGGTCAAGAGTTCGACCTTTGCTGCCCCTATTATTCCAACAAAAAGTTTAATTTCAGCACAAGGTAGGTGGGTCGGTGCATTGTCCACTCTTCAAGCTCAATGGGCTCTTGCGTGAGGGGGCGTGTTAGAAATATATCCATTCATGCGTCCTCCACCCAATAGTTTAAGCTTTTGAAATAGTTGATTCATGATATGGTATCAGAGCCTATCCTAGATGATCCGTTGTTATTGGGTCGCTACCCATAGTTGTTCGCGCTCCAGATGTCTAGCCCTATGCGTGAGGGGTGTGTGTTACAGTCCCATATTGCCTAGAGATAAGGCCAAATTATAGTGTATAAGCCTTGGGCAATCCTTACCCTATAAGCTGGCTTTTGAGGTTGAGTTAGACCCAGATCCAAAATCTAAAAAACATGAAGATGACCATGACACCTATAGGAGAAATAATTATTACATTATAAATTGGAAATGATATCTGACCTACATTGATATTGAGTTTTGACATAAACTAAATATACAATTACATGTGCAAAGAGTAAATCCATCACGAGATATCAGCTTAAAAGGAATTTTCACTATAACATGGCATCAGGTCATCCTATTGTCTATCCTTGTCATTTTATTTTTCATACATGACATGACTATTGATTTTGTAGATATCGTGTAGCTGTATCCTGATGGTCTTTTACTTGCATAAAAATTGAAGCAGATCAATATTACAAAAATTGAAAAAAGTTTTACACCTGTAGATTTTCATCATGTTAATACTTGAAGAATCATTTTTTTTTTCTTATTAGCATAGTTAATGTATTTACTTCTCAAAGATGTAGTTGCACTGGCGTTGGCAGTTAGCAGTCAACAGAATAATGTATTGTGATAGTTCAATAAAATAATGAAGTATGCTTTTTTTTATGACACATTTTTATTGATTATGAGTTTGATATTATTGTAGGGTGAGGCACTTGTTATGGGATATGATGACATGGGGTAAGTATATTCGTTATCTCACTAAGTTGATGTCTATATGCTATAAACGTTTAACGATGACAATTTGTCAGTTAGATGCAATAAATTTTTGGAAAATTTAGAAATGAGGAATTCTTGGTAAAGATATTTCCAGTGTTGGCTTTGAATATTGGAAAGGATGGGGTAGAAGTATTTGGACAAAAGGACTAAAGGATCCATTTTGGATAAACTGTTATGATCATCATTAATCTATCCTCTTTATAAATATGGGTGAATTAATTAGACTTGATAATGATAACTGATCAAGGAAACCGTATTTTTAAATGAACATACAAGCTTCAATACAGACAATGGGTCATTTTCATTAATTTCCTATGAAATTATTTAGCTACCCTCCTTTTGGTTAAAATATTATATACAATACTAGTCTAGCACCTGTGCGTTGCATGATAAAGTTAAATTAAAAAATAATTTAAAATATAAATTATGTTAAATTATAATATTTTAAAATTAATAAAAAATATTATTATAAAATGAATTTAACGAAATACATAATATAGTGGTATAATTCAAACGAGAAAATTATTTATTTATAAATGGATATAAATAACTTTCAAGATAAGTGTTATAATATTAATGGTTATAAAACTTAATTAATAAAAACATTTAAAATTATTGGTTATACTTAAAATAATTATCTTTCAAAATTTAAAGTTTATGTTCAAATATTTACATATTAAAATTACATCTATACTCTATTAATAATGTCATGTGCAAATAAATAAGAGAATTAATCATTAGAAATTTAATATTTCAAATAGAAGAAACTAATAAATATAATTTTTGGAAAATAAGCTAATGTTGAATACATATTTCATGTATTAGATCATAATTTTAATATAGTGTTAATCTTTTAAAGGAGGAGGGTAGTCCAATAGTTCGAGATAGATGGAGACTAAGAAAAACTAGAGATTGGACCATTAAGAAGGATTTGGATTTTAATGGTTTGTCATTAGACATGATTAATAGTATAAGACATTATGGTGTCATTTGATCCATCTAGCCGATCCCACCTAGTGGGAAAAGGATTTTATTCTTATTGTTATATGATGCGTAGTCACCCGGATAAGAAAAGGCTATCTAGTTTATGTTTGAATTTGACATGTGATTTTCACATTTTAAGTTTCCTCCTGTGATTCCAATTCCGCATGCACTGTTCCCCATCAGCAGTCTATTCTATATACCCAAGTGATTTGGTTAAGGGATGCCATTAGCAACAGATACTGTCAACCTAACAGATTTTGTTGTACATTTCTCTCATTCTATCTTCGAGGTTTCAGGTATAAACTATGGAAACCATATCTTCGAGCTGGTATGGAACGCGACATGAAATCAGTCAGTGAAGGGACTAAAAGAAAAGCTGAAGTTTTGGCAACAAGCCTGCAACAGATGAAAGCATGTTTCCTAGATGTATGCTGTTATTTGGTTCTTGCTTGGTAGTTATAAGTTATTGCCAAGGCTTTGTTATTTAGATGATTTGCAGTTTCAGGCAGTTATTATTGCATCTTTTCAACTCTTAAAAATATGCTATCTATTTTTTCATTGGGATGGAAACCTTTATGTGTACAGTATTTTGCAGAAACTGTAGTTTATTGAGGTAGGTTTCTTGGCTTGTAATAGTGACATGTGGGAGGTAGTAAGAAATGCTTATATGTCTTGTAAGTTTATCCCTGGTTCAATACATTTTCCCCCTCCTCCTGTGAATATCTATCACCTTAAATATACTTCTGCTTATTGTAATTAGGTGGTCTCTTTTCTTACAATTTTGTTATATAAATCTTATTCTGCTTTACAAGAAACGATATGGGGAATGGAGAGTAAAAAAACAAGTGAGGAACCTTTGTTAAGAGAACACAAGTTATGATCCCAACCACTTTGGCCATGTATTGGTCATGCTAAAAAAATTTCTGATGAGAACCCAGTGAAACAAACCTCAAGCAGGCCTGTTGGGTAGCCTGTTATCCTCATCTAGTGACAGTAAGAACAGTTTAGGTGCCTTGAGTTTGAAGCTAAAACGGTAGGAAACACCATGCTGAGTATAATAAATTAATAATTCTGTAAGCAGTAATTAAACCCCATATATAGATGGGAACATTGTCTTTAATGAACTATTTCTGTTCAGTCCAAGTATGGCAGCAGTATTTTATTAATTGTGCATCTGATCCTGTTTGAACCATTATAAATCCTTTACATAATTACATGTCATTTGGTAGGGCAGGATGTGGTGTGTTCATCTAACCTTCTTGGTAAGGGTAGACCAACTGTCCTGATCCTTCCTACAACAAACTGGGCTTGTGGCTTTTCTCCACAAGTTTTGGCATTACTGCAGGGGGGATTTTGAGCAAAATTGAAGTTTCAAATATATTGTCATTTTTGTATTCACAACAATTTTTTTGTTTAGTAAATGCATGCTAGAAGGAAGTGAATGGTATTCATTTTAATATTCACATAAGTAGGTTCTCCATTCTATCTGCCTTTTTAGTTGCGTCTTGCATGTAATTTATCTGGTTATGGAGATTGTGAACTTGAATGATTGACTTGTAAATATGTGCAGGCAAGATTGAATAAAATGAAACTTTTAGAAGCCATGGCAATATTTTTCGAAAGGTGATTGTCTTCTGTACCTCCAGCCTCATGGATTCCTTGTGTAAAATATTAATGGATGTTTGATCACTCTTGCAGATCTAATAGGTCTGGTGGCGACGAGGTGCATGCAACTGGAGAAGTTGTTCGTCGATGTGGACTTTGCCAGGAATCAGACATGGTGCTAAGGAAAAATCGAGTACGTGTTTTAGATAGTTGTGGTTCCCTACCAAGGAAATAATATTTCATAAACAAACATTTGGACATTTCTGTAGTGTTTTTTCTATTTTTTTCTTGCGAATTATAGTTTTGAGGAGTCAAATAAATGGCTCAATTATGTGCCATTAATGCTGGATCATGTGGCAGTTAACCAATTACAATGTGAACATGGGACAAGAAGGTATGTAGTGTTGGAAGTTAGGTTGTTGGCAGTACTGTGAATAATTTTATGTCTTGGGGCATGAAACAAGAAGGAAAGACATAGTTGTTCTATCTAGTTAATATAAGTTTTAAGTATGTAGCCATATCTCCTTGAATTATAAGTATATATCATCTCATGTTTATGCTTGCTAATTTTCTGGATATTGTGTATGAGGATTGAGGACATGCTTAATCATAATCTTGATATTGCCCTTTTCTTTCATGTAATTGAGATTTTTGCAAGAAATATAGGAAGAATCCTTTATCTGATTAAATTTTTATATTATCATTTACCAGGATGGAAATTATATGGTCGGATGCTTGGGTTTCCCTCAGGTTGGTGTTCTTGTTTTTTCAGTTACCTGTTAATTGCTTTATTATAAGTAAGTTAACTTATCTAACCTTGGAAGTCTTGGCCTTCCCCCCTGCTCGGCAGATGGCATAAGAAGTATTATTAGAGAGAACAGAATGGGCACAAACCAAAAAATGAGGATAAGAATTCCTTCTTAGCAATAATGTGTGAAATTGTTTGTTCTTGGCTTCTGGCATACATGGGTTGGATGGTCATGGTATTTCTCATCACACCTAAAACACAATCCTTTCTTGATCTTCTCCCTATAGGCTGTAGCCACTATCATTGCCCGTAGCCTTTCTTCCTCGAATACCTCTAATTTGTAAATACCTCTCCAATTGGCTGACCCACCCATAAGCGTCATCCCCGAAAATAGAGGGATTTCTAATCTTTTCCATTGAAGTTCCCTCTACCAAACCTACTTCCTATCCCAATCCCATGACACTGGTAGAGATAACGAAGCACCCGTGAATATACTAGCACTTCAACCATATTCACCTAAGAACTGTAGAAACAGCATAAAGTTTTGCCCTACTTTCTGCTTCCAGCTCTTCAAAAATTTCGCAGTGCTTGTTTTCCACTTGCTGTAATTTATGAATTTTATAATTTGTAAACAGTTTTCCATGAAGAGAAAACAATCACTTGTTAAAATGCATAAAAATCTGGAGTCAAAATGGTAGATTTCAGCTAGATTGCCTATCTGTTTAGTCTCATTAACTTTCTTTAGTTTTTACCTAAGATAACCCGTCCTATGAATCCAGTACCTCTTCATATTGATGATAGCATTTTGAATATAACTTCTTTTGCCAATATCGTAAGGATCTTGAATTAATAATCCCTCCGTTTTTTTTTTCTTTGACGTTTAAGGTTTATGCACAACAATTAAGAAAATGATTGATATTTTAGTTTTCAAAAATATTTATTACTTATTTTCCTGTTATACCCTTTATTTATTTTTATTTTTTTTTTTACGTTCAAGCCTTGAGATTGGGTAGTATAATTCAGGTCAGATTGCTAATGTGTGTACACTTATTGCTGTTATGCACTTTTTGAGAAGCCCATGAATTAATGCATTGATTGTTGGAATACATGTGAACTCTAACCTACTTCATTTAATCACACCACAAATAAATTGTCTTTTGGTTATCTAATTTCCTGAAACGTTTTTGCTACATTTTTTATCATAAAAAAAAATTCCTGAATGAAAGAAAAAAGTTTACTGGATGAATGTTATATATAGCAGTCCATTTTTTTTATATTTCAATCTAAAAAAAAGGAAGAAAACAAGAAAAATAGCAACAGAGTATGAAAGTAAAAGAGATAGAAGGGAAATAAATAGTTATACGTTGGAAATAGATTGCATTAGTAAATTAAATCTATAATTAGTTAGAGAGTTAGAAGGAACTAATTAATTAAATGCAGCAATAACATCACATGGGTGGGTGGAGAAGAAATAGGTAGTACATTGGAAAAGAATAAACACATTGTTCAGTAAACATACATTAATTATCAAGGGTAAAAACATGAAAAAAAAATTAATAACTCATTGATTTTAGAAAAGTGACAATGAAAATTGAACAAAAAGATAGTGCCAAAACGTCTATGAATTAAAAACAGAGGGAGTATCTAATATCCCAATTGTTATATCTCATCTCAACTCTTGAACCCTTTTCTTGATCTATCTAATGCTGCGCTGAATTGTTCTCTTGTACCTAGCTCTTTACCAAAAAGGCTTCATTTGAACTCCTTAAACTCTGGGTTCCTTTTGTTGGAAACCTTTAAAGAAAATTATGTTCTCTTTGATTTCTTAGCCCTTGTTGATAAATTCGCAAATTCTTTTTGAAGTTGTTATAGAATTTGGATTTGTGTCTTAATTAGACAACACACCACTGTATTTATAATATATTCACATTAAATACAAATTAATGTAATTTCTAAATCTAAGGCTATTTTTTAAAACCTAATATGGGATTTGCACAACAAATGAGATGTGACTAAAACTAATAACATGTGATTAATTCTAAAACTCCATTTCAAGCTAGAGCATATATATCATATACACCGAGGTAGTTACAAATATTTTCAACTTGAGGTCCCCTAAGAGACTTAGTAAACATATCAGTCGGTTGATCATTAGAAACAACAAAATCAATAGTGATTTCTCTTGAAAGAACTTCTCTCTTACAGAATGGCAGTCAATCTCTTTTTGCTTAGTCCTTTCATAGAAAACCGAGTTGGAAGCAATATGTAGTGCAGTCTAATTGTCACAAATTAGTTTCATGTCCTTGACATATCCCAATTTGAGTTGGAGTAATTGTCTCAATCAAGTAAGTTCACATGCTTTTGCTGCCATAGCACGATATTCTGCTTCTGCACTTAACCGGGCAACTATGTTTCGCTTCTTACTCCTCCATGAGATTTGATTACCTCCAACAAGAACATAATATCATGAAGTGGATCTTCTATTTGATGGTGCACCTGCCCAATCAACATCTGAATAGCCGACTACTTTGGTGTTACCTTTGTTCTCATTAAGTAATCCTTTACCTTATGCACTCTTGATATACCTCAGGATGCGAACCACGACGTTCCAATGACTATCACAAGGAGCATTCAGGAATTGACTTACTACATTTACAACAAAAGTAATGTCTAGTCTGGTTACGTAAGGGAGTTAAGTTTTCCGACCAAACATCGATTTCTACCAGTGTCTTGCAGTGGCTTCCCCCTGACCCATAGTAGTGTGACGTTGGGATCCATAGTTGTATCACTTGGTCGACAATATAGCATGCCGGTTTCCTCAAGTGTATTTTCGTTGGGTGAGAGCAACATCTATCTTGAACTGAGCAACTTCAATCCCTAGAAAATATTTTAAAGGACCCCAGTCTTCAGTCTGAAAATGGGTGAACAGATGTTGTTTGAGTTGATGCATGCCAGCCTGATCATTACCTGTGATGATGATATCATCGACATAAACAAGCAAGTTGAGACAGGTGGTTGGTGTGGAATGCAAAAAAAAAAAAAAAGAGTAGTCAACTTCACATCCAATCATGCCAAATTGCTGGTGAACAATGCTAAACCTCCCAAAACAAACATGAGGAGTGAGTCTGGCCAATCATGAAGGTAACAAAGTAAGGTAAGGTACGAGTGAGTTTATTGATGGATATCAAATTAGAAGGGCAATCATGAATATAAAGGACATAATCCAAGGAAAGTGTGGGAAGAGGGTTAGTCTGGCCAATGCCCTGTACTTTGGTTTGGGAGCCATTAACTAAAATAACTTTTGGAAGTGTGTCCATATAAATAAGGTGAGAAAACAAGGATTTGTTACCAGACATATGATCTACAACAATTGGGTCAAGAATCCACGGTCCAAGGGATGAAGACTAGGAGACCAGCAAGGGCAAGAACCATGAAGAACTTCCCACGTTGCTCAACATGTTTCTCTGCATTGTCAGTAAATGGCATAAGTGAATCAAAATCAGCATTCAAACTTTGAAGCTTACTAAAGTAGTTTTGCATGTCCATGTCCTGTTTCTTGATAGTAATGAGATTAGAGACAACATTGTATAGACGATTTATATCGTTGGAGTACACCTTCTTTGCTTTTGTCCAAACGTCAAAGCATGTCTTAAAGGACCAGTATTGTGTCTGAAGTTTGGCATCAATAGATTCCGAAGAGAGGCGTCAATCTGCTTCCAATGAGCTTGGTCCTTGGTGAGGATATCATTGGTGAAGTTTGGCCAAATGATCTTGACGACCTTGACCTTCAAACCATAGTTCAACAGCATTAGCCCAAGAGGAATAATTGGCAGCACCAACAAGCTTGCACAAGGGATCAAAGGGACATTTGTAAAGCTGACAGCAGTGGTGTCAGAGGAAGAACCAGTCACAAACATGATCAGAGGGTAGAACTAGATGAAATTTACACTGCAGAGAGTGGGTCAGGGTCAGACAGAGGTAGAACAACCTCTGATGAAGTTTCTGGCGTGAAATGGTGGTCGGAATAGGCGGGACACGTCAAACGTGCTGACATTTGCAGAAAACACGCGAAGATGGTTGGCGGCGGGTCTCCGGCGGTTGGATCATTGGTGTGAGTTCGGTGGTGGTGGTTGCCGGGAGTGGGTATTGTGGGAAAGTAAGCAACTGGTTATGGCACAGCAGTTTGGTAAGAAAAAAGAACTGAAAAAAAAGGATGGCCACTGGAAGGGAAGGCACAATGGAGAAGGATCCCTAGGATCTTACAGCAACTGATACCATATAGAATTTGAATGTGTGTCAATCAGACCATACTCCACTGTATTTATAATGTATACACATTAAATACAAATGAATGTAAATTCTAAATCTAAGGCTAGTTAGATCCTAATCTGGGATTTGTACAACAAATGACATGTGACTAAAACTAATAACATGTGATTAATTCTAACAGTAGTCATCACTCAAGAGCAAGTAATTAAGTACTCATCCAGATAGATAACTAATATCTGTCTCCTCTCTCTTAATTTACCGAAACTGAAGTTTGAAAGTTGCGTGTGTGTTTTTTTTCTTTGCTGTTCCCTCTATATTTTTCTAGGTCATGACCGACTGACACTAAAATAAATTTGACCTCTGGACAAACAGTGTAGGAGTGCTGTCTGGCTCCCTGGATCAGTATCAGAAGCGGTTGTGACCACCAATACTTGCAACTTTTGTACTCCTGGTTTGTGGTTCAACAATTAGTATTAAGAATAAGATACATGATTAGCTGCTTTCTAAAAAAAATACATCAGTGGTGTGCATGCTAATGTGTGATTTTGGCTTCTTTCTCTCTAATTTTGATAAAAAGAGCCTTGAATTTAAAGGTTGTTTGTTCTCAAGGAGACACAGCTTTATTGTCCGAACTAGAATATGCTTATCTGGACCCCCCCCCCCCCCTCTCAAATTTTATAGGTATTTACCGTTTGGTATAACTTTGGCATTTCTGACACAATTAATATTCCTTTTAATCTTCTATTCATCATGAGAGTTATTGAAATTTATTTTTCAAAGCTTGAATATTGGGAATGTTCTTTTTCTCTTGAGTTGTTTACATTTTTTAATTCATGATTGTGTTCGATTGTGGTACAAAACTTGTCTATTTGTCATTGGAACTTGGAATTTGGTGAGGTATTTGTTAAAAATGTATAATGCTATGTACATATTTAGGTTCGCTGTATAATTTAAATCTCGTAATTAGGAACACTGTTTTCTTGTATTTATATTACATTCATTATATAAATATACAATCTGTGATGAAGTTGAAACACAGTTTTGGGCATATACTTTTTATTGCTTTTTCTCTCACAATATGGTATAGACTTCAGTGTATTTTGTAAATATAGTAATTAAGAAAATTGGATGTTCATTGCATTCATTGTACAGATATCAAGCCCATGATGTAGTTGAAACACATGGTTTTCTGTATATGCTTCTCTATTCTCTCTCAACAGTATTATTTAATTTATCTACGTTTTAGTGATCTTGATTATGGCTTATTTTAGATGTCATTTTCATCTCTGATTGTATGAAATATTATATTATAGGTCCTGTTTACCTGATTCAATTCAAGTTTCGGCAGCTGGAAATACCACCAAACTACAATGTCAACCATTTGGGTTGGTGCACCTCCATTTTATGATGAATTTTATTGATATATATGTATTTTTTGTTTTGTTTTGTTAGATTACTTTCTCTTTAAATTATGCATAGAAAGCTTTGCATTTTTTAAAATCTATTCTCATCACAATATTCATTGTAACTTGTAAGTCTGCTTGATCTGCAAGATCAATTTATTTCACCTAAAAATAAAAAATATATGAAAAAGGATTCTTTTAATATTGGTTCTTTCAATATCAGTTCATTCACAAACATATGATGACTAATCAAACCCTTTTTAATTGAAACACTTATGTTTTTATAAATATATGTGTGATAATAGGTTGCATTGGTGGCTGTGATGAGATTCTTACACAATTGACAGAAATATGTGGCACTGGGCCTCGCATGCCAGGTCTGTATGAATGGCTAAGTAGCTACTGGAAACACTTATAAAACTATTGCTGGATTGTACCTATTGTTTCATATAAAATACTGGTTCTATACAGGCTGCTGTTAAGTTGTATTGAAGTATGTAGGTAGTAGTTTAGTCTCCTGTTAACAACATTACATTATGTACAGTTCTCAGATATATGCAGCTACTCCACCTATCAGTGGCAGTAACAATTACATTCAGTTAGTCTGTTATTCAGTCATATATACCTGTACCTTCCTTTCACTAGTTAAATAGAGTAATAACAGAATATAGTTATATTCCAGAGAAAGCTTTCAGCGCTCTCTGTTTTCTCTTATTTTCTCACACTTTCTATCAGTTCTCTTGATAACTAAGAAGTTGAACAATATTTGTAAGCATTTAATACCAAAATAAAAAAAACATGAAATAACCTGTGTGTGTATATGACAGCTTCAATCCAGATTCCTACTAATTTGATTAATGACATTCAAGCATTTTTAGGAGATATTAACATTTATGTATGGATATTTTTACTGCCTTTAAGCAAGCCGCTTGGGTAATTTTATTTTTCTTTCTTTTTCTCTACAACATAAAATTAGAAAAATTTGTTGTCACAAGTCAGTGACAGCATAGAATACATTTTTAACCCGTTTGCTTGATTCCAATTGTTTTCATGACTAAATATTGGATTTGGAATCTTGGATTAACCTTACCTTGTTTTCCAGCAAGACCTCGCGGACCAACTGCATCAACCAGCAACGCCCACCATACTAACCCAAGGCAAGGAGTTTGTATGAACTGTCAAGAAACAGGGCATTCTTCTAATGATTGTCCTTCACAGACTTTACGCTCCAGGAATGCCCGACATCATGGAACGAGCCAACAAAGTGGTAAGGTCTTCAGAATTTTTAAAATGCTGTTACAGTATAGACAGTCTAGAGAAATAAGAAATGAATTTTTTGGATATTTTAGTGTGGCCATAGGGATATGAGCTAGCAGTCATTGTTGATCATGGAGATCCTGGTTCTGTAGTTTGATAGGAAAATATTGATTTTGGATTCTGTGGATGGATTAGTGAGGAGTTTGTTATAAAGTGGTTTTTATTAATTCTCTGGGCTTAGTCTGATATGTGAAAGTGAAACAACTCAAAAATCTCTCCAGTGATAATTGACGTGCCCTAGAAACAATTCTATCCGATCCAAGCCAACCTGTTAGTGGTGATAATTGATGTGCTGATGAATACAAATATTGTTTCACAAAGTGTTAAAATTTAATGATTTACTTATTTCTGAATGTCATTGGGATTGGAAATGAAAGTATTTGAAATAAAGATGGGGTAGCACGTATTATGGAAAAGATGATAATGTCTCGCCTTAGGTGGTTTGAGCATGTCTGAAGAAGACCCATAGAAGCCCCACTAAGGAAGGTAGATCAAATGGATAGTCCAATAGTTAGAGGTAGTGGTACAAAGGAAAATTATAGGTCAAACCATTCAAAATGATTTAGGTTTAAATGTGTAAAAAAGGTATATTTGCTGAATGTGTTGTGTGTCTAATGCATACCACACATGTATGTATTTATACTATTTACAGAATCAATTACAATAAATGGTGAGCCTACAAATCAGTAAGCAATCATCCTAATGAATCTGTAACAGCTAATAATGAATCTGTAACAGCTAATTCTAAAAAGACATGTGACTAATGTGATTAATTCTAACAAAATGGTCTGTCATTATGATTTATTATAGGATATTATGATGTCATTTGATTCATTTAATAGACCACATCTAGTGGGAAAAGGGCTATTATTGTCGTTATTTGCTTATTTGTATATGTTATCGAGATCTCACATCGACTAAAGATATGACCAAAGTCGTCCTTGTAAAGCTTGGACAATTCTCACCCCTTGAGTTGGCTTTTCGGGTTGAACAAATTTGCAGATTTCATGCTCTAGGTGTCCAGTCTTGAGCGTGAAAGGTGTGTTGAGATCCTACACTAACTAGACATATGGCCAGAGTAGTACTTATAATGCTTGGCCAATTCTGTGGGACTGTCTGTAGGGCCAGGCAGCTTCTAGGACTGCTGCAGGTCAGGCTGCTTGGACAAAAGTTGATGCCATAAAGGCTATGGAGACTGTTGTTGTGAAGGACAGGACAGTGGAACAAACTGATCTAAGGATTTGAGATAGGTTATGCAGGCAGCAGGTAGGATAGAAATAACCTGTAGTGGAATCCATAGACGACCGATGAGAAGAAAGAATTATGAAGATATTAACATTATTACAATACAGTTACAGATTTGAGGGAACTCAGCACTAGAGTAGTTCCAAGTCATGGAGGATGATAACACTCCGATACTGTTGAAATTATAGGGTTTATAGTCTTTAACGTATAGAAAGAGGAAAAATAATACTGAAAATAATAAATTTGCATCGATATGGTGTGAATGATATGTTGGGCGTAATTACAAAAGGAAAATGTTATTGGGCCACTTGCAAATGTCCAATCTTGCAAACTTTTATGCTCCAAATGTCTAGTCCTAGGTGTGAAGGGGTGTGTTGAGATCCCACATCAACTCGAGATATAGCCAAAGTGGTCTTTATAAAAATTGGACAATTCTCACCCCTTGGTCTAACTTTTGGGGTTGAGTTAGGCTTAAAATCTAATGTATGCCATTGCTACTCTAGCACAGATTATGATTTGTGTTCGTATGTATATTTTTTATTGGGATGTTAAAAATGAGAAATGAGCATTTTGTGGTCGTCATTTAGCAGCTGTCAAAATTGAAATTTAAAGCAATGCATCTTATAAATCTTTATACAATACAGGGGAAGCTTCTGTTTCATGCAGTTCGTGTGGAACGCCATGTGTTTTGCGAACTGCAAATACAGCAAATAACAGGGGAAGGAAGTTCTACTCATGTCAATCACAGGAATGCAACTTCTTTGTGTATGTGAACTCATGATCTATGCCAATATTGTTTTAACTATCACATCTTTGACGCTTAATAATGTCTAGACAACAGAATGATTAACCTGCCAATGTCTTTCCCTTGGTTGCTTTTCATCCACAAATAGCACAAGCTGACATTTATAAATGGGATTTAATTATGACCACCATTATGTAATCTGAGAATCTAGTTTTTGAAGAGACATCAACTCTGTTTTCAATTGTGTGATGGATGATGTCTCCAGCCGTTTAAAGAAACAAAACATATTGCATAGTTTTGAGATAGCTCTGTTTATGTAAATCTTATCACCTCTGTTACAGATGGGAGGATAGCCTCAACAATGGCACTGGAGGAAGAGGCGCTACACGTTCAAATAATATTCCAGCATCTAACCTTAACAGAAATGGTGGTCATGGACCTCGTGGTAGAGGTAGGCGGAATGGATCTAACTCTTCTAATGTTACTTTTGTGTCAGCCACTGGTGATCCTATTTCTGGTAGAAGGTGCTTCGTGTGTGGTGATCCATCTCACTTTGCTAATGTCTGCCCCAACCGTGGAGCCTGACATCTCCTCTGATTCTTATCATCCATGCAGAAGGAAAACTAGGTTGGGCATCCAGAACCTTTCTTTCTATTTTGCTTGTGTTTTTAAAGCACTGATAGTTGCGTCAAATATTTTAGCATCCATTACAATAACTTGTAGTGGTTCTAATATGTCAATGGTAACTGTCGATATCTTTCTTTATTCATTCATCATTTATCTTTGGCATGAAGGGAGTAATCGCATTTGCTTGTTCAAAACAAAATCATTGAAGAGTGTTCACCTGGATCTTCTGTGTTGGGAGAAGATATGGTTCCTGAATTCCATGACTTGAAGCCATTTGATAGGGTTTGTAATCTAATAGAGGGTATTGGGACTTTTCTATTCTTGTCAATAATCTTTCATCGGTAGGTCAGATGTAAAATATCATTGTGAGCCATGTTGAAGACGGTTGAAATAGGATAATAATCTTTTCCCTAAAAACTTATTCCTCACAAAAAAGAATTTGTAATGTATGCTCCTTGTATATTATTTAGGTCGGGGTGAGAAGATGCATTACAAGACATGCAAAGACATGCTGTTCCATTTGCATCAACCAGTGTGTTTTTGTAATATTTATGTGTAGTTATTTTCAAATTCTGAAAATTTAGTCACGCCGACTATTTGTGATGCACATGGTGGGTGTGCTGTCACGAAACAGTCCATTTGCTAGATCTGCAGGAGCATGTGCGAGGGCGAGCTCATAACAATTGTTTGACTCCAGGTAAGGAGAGAAGAATCAATCCGTACTCATAACGAAGCCCTTAATCTTATCTCAAATTTCTTTTGTCATTGTTTAAGTTATGGAGAAATTCTCGTGCGTACATTAACCTAATCGAAGCATATAAGTGGGATGTAAATTGAATCTATATTCGTAGAATAATTTTAAATACTTTATGATATCAGAGCCATTGAATTATTATCTGTGAGAATTTTTTTTTCAAGTTATTTGTGTTGACGGATCTTACCATTTATTCTTGAAGATTATGTGCATAATGTGCATCAATGCATATGGGCTTTAACTATTTGTGCAAATCGTATTGGTCCACATAATTATATTGCCAAATAAAAAGCAAGTAGACTCAAATGTTCACGATATCTTTTTAGTTTTTATATCCTCTTTGCCTTCTGTTTGTCCCTCGCTTTATTTTATGACCCTCGCTTTATTTTATGACCGTCCCAAGTGATACTGTTTTCGACTTTTTGCTGTGGGGGATTCAAGACTTCTATATTCCTTGGCTTGAGCTATGTTGGGATGGAGGGTTTGAAGGGAAATGTCAAATTTCCCCCTAAATTGAGTAATAAATTGTTTATACAGATGAATAAGTAATTGAATGGTGATATAACTTTCTCCCCTGCACTGCATGCAAGGAGTTTGGAGGGAAAACGAAAAACTGTTAGTTTTTTATTTTTAATTTTAAAGAATTGTAATGTTTATAAAAATGCATAAACATGACTTGAAGGTAGCCTTTTCTCATTTAATAATAAATCTTAAATGAGGGAATGTTTTTTTGGTGACAAAAGAAGGGAATGTTTACTTAAAAAAAAAATCCTTTCCTTAATCTAAACATGAGGTGAAAAAAAAAATAACAGAACTTTCTAAAGTTATTTATATTTATATCAATGACACCCCCACACCGGCTATCAGTTTGCGACTTCTGTAAAATTGCAATTTGATAATTAAATATAAAGATGCTGCGTGTTTCTTGCGTGATGACAATTATAATTGACAATTCAACTTTTCTGGCATCACAGTACAATTTGTTTTCTGCAAGTGCTCTTCTTTTTTTTGAAAAAAAAAATAAACAAGAATGTTTTTTTTTAAAATAATACAAGTGGACAACTACTTGCATTTTGCTTAGGAACTGGATGATTTAACAACGTATTAATCAAGTCCAAAGCTTTTATACAGGCAATTATCTTTCAGCAACCCAAAGGGTTAAATTAGCTCATTCTCTAGCCTGAAAAGTAATGTCTTTTGGCTTCAGGAGTGCAATTTCGACCATACTTCCAAAGGGTAGTGGCAGCATCATTTTCCAGCAGGGAGAGAGAAAAATAGAAAGTATTTATCATATGTTCTTTTTGGAGTATTTTTAAATTTTCTTTTACCTTTTTGTATTCTCAGCACCACTACCCAGGTTAGGTACATCCATAGATGGTTTAGCCAGGTTCACAAGAGACAAGGAGTCTACATGTGCCCACTTTGACATGTGAAATAAATAAATAAAAGAAAATGTTAACGAGTGGTTAGGACACTTCTCCTTAAGGAACCAAAAATTAAAATTTTTTATTAGGGTATGAGATATGTAATGTCATAGATACAATTATTATTGTAATTTTTAATAAAAAAATATTCCTTATAAATCCTTATAAATTAAAACAAAGTTCACTTTATTTGACTTTTCTATATTAAAAAAAAAACATAAAGTTGATGAGCTCTGTAGGAAATTAGGAATCAGGAAACTGGTTTCAAAGTCTCCGTTGGCTTGGCAGAAAGGAGGGAGGGGGAGGGGGGTAGTTATGGTAACCTCACCCCAAAAGAACACGATGTGCATGATACAAAACTATCATAATGTATTATTGATGATAAAATTTGATAGAAATTCATTTTATAAAGACAATATTTATCTGTCATAATTAATTTAGATATTTATGTAAAACTAACTCGGGATGTGTAAGTATGTCAGGATAAAAAAGAATAATCAAACTGCACAAAAAGACTTATTTTTATATATTAAATTTGAGTCTTTAATTTTTTTAAAAAATATCTCATGTATTTTCTTTTTCACTTAGTCATGTTATAATATGTTCTTATGAAGTCATGTGTTGACACATATTATGAATTTTTATATTAAATAAAAAAAGAATATTAAAGAAAATAATATTACTTATTTGAAAAAGAAGTGTTTTATTTTTCTTAATTTCTTTAATCAATTCTTAAATTCTTTGATCAACATTACACATATAATAAAATGATTACAAATTATCACTAAAATATTATTTTAGCAAGTAGACATATTTTAATAACCGGAGCCTATGAATTAACTGGTATGAGTTGTTATAACTTAATAAGTGGTTTTGAGTCTGAATGATATGCATGCAATTGCATCAATTACTTGGAGGGAGAGCTTTAGAATTTTGCCACCTATATTGATCCTACTTGACTCAAGCATAATTGTCTCACGTGAATGATACATTTTTTATTAAATAAATCCATTTTTAAATATTTTTTAATTTAATTTATTTTTCATACAAATAGTCTTTTTATGTGGAATATTTACTAATTATTATAAAGCATGTCAATCGAATGTTATATGAATAGTTATTAAAATTATACTGAAGTCGTATAAAGTTTTATAAGAGCAATAATTTTCTGACTAGTAGTGTAACGAATATTATGTATTACATTAAATAAATATAGAAGATGAATGCAATACTAAATTATAGGCCTTTTTTGGATTTTCATCATATACTTTAGCCCTAACAATTGAAATTTTTACTGAGGAATAAAAAGACCGAAAAGGAGCATCAACATTCTCTTTCTAAGCTTGAGTTGTGGAATAAAAAGACCGAAAAGGAGCATCAACATTTCTCCGCAATATTCCTACGATGCATAAAAGGACAATTTAAATTTTTTATTCAATGAATTAGCTTTATGCACATGCGTACCGTTAGTTTGGCTAGTTTTATCAGAGTAAATTTTTTTAATTAATTAAAAATTAGTATGTCATCTTTTTTTTTTGTAAAATGTGTTGTTATTAAATAATTTCTATAAAAAATTAATTAAATCTATTCTTTTATATTATCATTTTAAAACTTTAATAACTTGAGTAAATTACTCCAACCCCTCTATTTTATATTTCAAACACAAAACCTACTATATTTTAAAAATTTACACAAAATTTCAATTAACCAAACTCTGGTAGGAATATTCCGTCAGATTTTTTTATTGTTTGTCAAAATCTATTTTTTTGAAAATTCAAGGTTATTTTTCTGGTTGAATTTTTCAAATTAGAAACTCCTCTTTCTCATTCATAACTAAGCGTGAAAATCCCTTTGAATTGTAAACTTACATGTTTTTTATGTCATTGTTGTTCTTAGACCTAAAAAAAAGTTGTTGTTATTATTCTTTTAGCATATTTTGACAAGCATTTTTATTTGGTTATATCATTTTTTTATTATTTTATTGGTGATTCATTCTATCAAAATAGCCTTACTTGATACCATGATGTGTAGAAAAGGTAACGTCCTACAATGGGTAAAATGATTCACATAACTCTCTTATTAAAAACCTTATTAGTTCGAAAATGACTTAATTAAAATAAAATGAAACTCAAATGTATTCAAATACTCATGCAGCGGAATCTCCAAAAATATAAAAGTAACTAAACATCCTACTTGCTATGCAAGGAACCCAAGACAGTTTACAAAAACCTTCCTAACTAGAAACATAAAGAAGGAACCCCCAAAATTATACCCTGATGTCACATATACCAAAGCACACTCCCTTTAATCAAAACTCGACACTAGTCGTGTCAACATCAATACCTGTAAAAATATCCACAGTATAACGGTGAGGAAAAGAATATCACTCATACATACACATAGGAGGCTACCCTATCCTCACCCACGTATAAACACATCATCGCCAATCATACCACATACCCAAACATCAAATAATCTATCAAATAGTAATTATCTATAAATCAGCATATAACTATTCATCTATATCATCATATAAGTCTCATACCATCATTCACCAATGGCATCACATACTCTATTTTCACACATAATACTCAATTATCATTAATACTCATAACATCATTATTTACTTAGTTTCATCATCAAATATATCACATATATACATCCATCATGCATACATCAAAACTCATCATCATCATATTATAACTCAATTCATCATTAAGTATAAATCATCATCACATGCACCAAAACTCATCAACAACATTATATAACTCAATACCATCATCGAGTATAACACATTATCATATGCACCAAAACTTATCACCTCACTTACCCAAAGATCATGACTTGGAACTCCGCACAATGGGCGCACCTCGTCAATCACTCTAGTTAGTACCAAGATAGTCTACTGGTGTCACCACACACAATCCGATAGGTTGTACCCCCTCTATGGGCCCGCACAACGACATTCGACCCTAGGTTGCACCCCCTCTATGGGCCAGTACAAATCACCCCTAGGTTGCACCCCCTCTATGGACCCGTGCATCGAACGCCCCATCTTGATCCCCTGAGTTGTACCCCCTCTATGGGCCCGCACAACGCAGTTCACCTCCCGAATTATACCCCCTCTATGGGCCCGCATAATTCAGGTCTCATCACATATGCTCAAGGCATCTCTCCTAAGTTGTACCCCCTCTATGGGCCCGCACAACTTAGGTAACATCATCATCTCCAAAGGTGATACACACCATCATCATTATCATCATCATCATGCATTATCATGCTCATCATTAAACACCACTATCATAAAGTGATATACACTTATCATCATTACATTATCATCAATAATTACATTGCATATTATGCACACCAAAACATCATCAATCTCATTGCATATTATGCACCCCAAAACACCATCAATATTCAATATCATCATCAATCTCATTGCATATTATGCACACCTCATATGCCCAATGCATCAATATATTATCATCATCATGACATGCCTCATATGCTCATCACATCAACATCATACATCACAATATTATAAACATCTAACATCACATGAGATATTCATATCATCATACTCATACCACAATCAATACACTCTAAACATCTAATTAATCTATCAATTCCACAAATAATTCACATAATTATCAACAAATAATTAAAGGATCACAACACCACTTAAACAACACTCTCATACTCATTTTTGACCTGGTAATCGATTACCAGACAGCTGTAATCGATTACCAGAGGCGATTCCTCAATTTTGGAGTCTTCAAGTTTTAAGCTTAATGACCTTGGTGCACTAATTTGGAAATATCTAGAGTTCTAGGTGTCCAATTAAAATAATTCCACTTCTATTAGAAATTTAAGATCCGGGGCTTCAGTTTGATATGCTATATGATAGGGTTTCCGATCTCGTTTGCACCCTTAACAAACGCATTCTTTCTCAGGTGAGAAAGCTGTCAAAACTCTGGTAATCGATTGCACACCCTCTGTAATCGATTACCAGCAAACAAACTCTCTGGTAATCGATTACAGACCCCTGTAATCAATTACCAGCAAGCCAAAATCACTCCCTTGCTGCCCATAACACTCTGTAATCGATTACAGATCTCTGTAATCATTACCCGCGACACGAGATGACAGTTCTTGTGATTTTTACCCCTTTTAAACCCTCTTATTCAACCTCTAATCAATCCTTAAGGTTAATACATCAATCATGGACATTTATATCAAACAAACTCAGCAAAAACACCAATCTTTACACAGATTTGCACAGTTATTCCATCAAAATCCCAAATCATCAAACCCTTATTTACCCATTTTCGCTATTCTCGCTACCCTCTTCTATTTCAATCAAGATTCACCAAGATTCACAGAATTAATCATCAATCAACATGTTTTCATCATATAATACTCAATATATATATATATATATATATCAATTTCGAATTTAGAGTCTTAGAGGGTCTTATGGTTGCCCTCACTACCCAAGCACCCCTACATGCATATACAAGCAGCACCATCTCCCCCACCGTACCTTGAAGTGAAGATCGAATAGCAAGGAAGACTCTTTCTTGGTTCTTGACGATCACTCTGCAGCAATCCCCTCTTGAGACTTGGTTTCTCCCCTCCTTAGCGTTTCGCTCTCTGACGATTTGACGAATAAGGATTAGGGTGACTGATAACCCCTCCTTACTAGAATGCCTAATTGGTTTTGGGCCCACTCTCAACCCCCTTCTCCTCTTTTTAAATTTAAGCTAACTTTATGGATAAAACTAATAATATTATTAATCATATTATTTATTCATCTATTTAATTAATTATTTCCTCTACTTATTTATTTAATTTAATTAATATTTTACCTAATAAAATTTAGGATGTTAAATAAAACTTCATTAACTATTCACACTAATCAATATATGGGAATTAAAAAGAGTTAAACATTAATGAAGGGCAAATATGGGAAAAAATGATTTATTCATCTAAAAATCTGCAAATGGTCTTATATTAAAGGACACTCAATTCTTCTAGAATGAGTCTTATAAATAGGGACGGAGGGAGTACAATTCAAAATAGTATTATGTTTCTTATATTTAGAACCAAGTAAAAATACCTTTTTGTCTCATATAAATAGGACCAGAACTACCTCGTTCTTATTTAACTGTCCATTTAGACAAAAACACATATCAAGGAATGTAATTATTACTCTTATTTTCATGGAAATAAATTTTAAACTTCATATTTTGCCCTTTTATCTCTCTTAGTACTATTGGGTCACATTAATTTTCAATAGTGAGTCATTTACTAACATAAAGATAAAATGAAGAAAGATGTAATTATTATTGCATTGAGTTTGTAAATGGACAGTTAAATCAGAATAAAAAATTTCTCTCAAAGTGGACAGTTAAATAAAAACGAAATTAGTAATAAAGTGGTATAATATAATTGGATGTCTATATAACATTTATTTATAATTTTCAGTATATAGTTATTAAACTCTTATCAACACAATCATTGATTAGGATTCACATGATCCCATTAAATTATGTGGGTCCCATTAAATATAATTATGTATTTTAAATATTTAAGAAATTAATTAAGATTTATTAAACAGCATAACTAAACGTTAAGATTTTTAAAGATTTGCTCATTTTCATTATTACGCATAAGTATGCTATCATTGTAAGTGACATTCTATTTATGTAAAAAAATATTAATGATGGGTTCAAGTAAAGATTGTCAACAGTTATATTCTTTTGTTTATCAATTTCATTATATACTTAATAATGATTGATTACATGAGAAATAGACTAGGACATCCGGAAAACTTTATTTTTAATTTACGTTTGAATAATTTAATTCCATTTATTATTATTATTATTATTATTATTACATATTTTTAAAATTATATGATAAAAACATTGTTGAGAAGTGAGAACTAATCGGTCCTCATTAACAGAAGTGGAACAGACATGACCTGGCTCCTAATTCTTAAGCATGAGTATGAGTTTGCTACCTGTCATAAGCTTTTCTTTTTAAGGTTTGGCCTTGGTTAGTTGATCTGTGTAAAATTTTGGTATGACTTGTAAGTTTGTTTTCATAACATGACCTATAAACAAGTCAATAAGCCAATAAGCTTATGCAGATTGGCAGACCTATAAGCAGGATTTTTATATAATTAATTTAATATATTTCAATTTTTTAAATTATATTTATAGTTATTTATATAATTGATTTAATATATTATATATTATTATATTAAACAAGTCAGGCTATCAAGCCTAACAAACTTTTTCATTGGCCTGAAACTTGGCATCTTTAACTAAACATGCTTTTAAAAATTATTAATCTGACCTTTTTAACAAACGAGTCAGAACAAACCAGAGAGATTTTACTCTTCTCATCTTCCTCCCCATAAAAGTTGAACGGGTTCAGATTTAAAAAGAGCACATATAAAATTATGAAAACAACTCATGGATCACGGGTCCTCGTCATATTCCGAAAAAACGGTGAGAATCTCTCCCTACTTTTTTTAATATTTTAAATACATATTTTTAAATAAATCATATATATATCTAATACATTATAATTTAAATAATATATAAAATAGACATTAAAAATCTTGAAAAATAAAAAACTTAAAAATTATATCAAATCATATTTTAAATAAAATATATAAGTTTATTTTATTATTTAATTATTATATCGAGACATGATATATGCAGATTGAAGCCCACCATTGACAAAGGCGATCAGTTTTTTTTTTTTTCCGTCAAATTGAGGGCAAGACGGATTCGGTACCCACATATTCGATTTTAAGGCTAAATTAACATTAACATAATTATAAAACCGTATACTCAAACTCAAAGATTATTGCTGGGCGAGGGCAGGGGAAAAGAATCAAACTTTTGATTTTCAGGGTATCTCTGACTTCATAAGCAATCCCTGGTTTCCCAAGCATTTCTTTGTCTTTGATTTGCTTTTCGAACGGCTAGTGTTACATTGGGTTCTTTCTTTTATTAACCAAAAGCTCGTGGCAGGTAAAGTAGTGTTCAGCACTTTCTCTGGTGATCAACCCTGCAATTGGAATGGTATATTCCTTTTCATTGCCATCCCCACATCATATTTTCCCACGCCTCATATTTCTTGGTATGCACGTAATACTTTGGCTATTATTATTGTTATAATTATTATTATGTATCTATTTTAGTGGGAAAAAAATAGTATATAGTTTCATTAACGTTCTGCACAACTAATTTCAAACACACAAATTTATAAGACACTGATATGATCAAATTTTTACTTTTTTTTTCTTTCCATTCTTCTTTCATTCTAAACAATATTTAAAATCTTCTCTTTTTTAACGTTTTCTTCTCTTATTTTTTTTTATCCATTTTATGTTACCTCATTTTTGGTGCATCCAAAGTGTTAGTGAGAAATTCACTTTAGGGAATTGAGAATAAAAATTTTATAGTTTGATAAAAAAAATAAAAAAAATGATTTCACTTTACAATAGATTCTCAAGGATGTAAATTTGTGATTAATGAAATTTAAAAATTTTATTCACACGGTGTGAATAAAATTTTCCAATATGAATAAGAAAAGTATAGGCTATATATAGTTATAAATTACTCTTGTTTATTGGAAAGCTTAGATAGTGTTTGAAATACGAATAAAATAGAATGAACCAAATTGATATATATATATCGTTTCTCTTTCATTCCACCTTTTTAATGAAAGCATGAAATCAAAATATGTCACCTTTTAAACCATATGTCATGTTTTATATTGTTTTTAAAATGTATCAAATATAGAGTACGGCTCTTATATTATGCTTCGTCCAATTCTAGTTTATTTACCAAATTTTATCTTATAAACAACTCATTCATCACTATTTTAAATTTAACAATCAAGAGTAATTTTAAAAAATGTTTTATTTCTGATAATATTTTACTTAAACTAAATATAAAAATAAAATTGTGTTTGGAAATGATGAACATATTATTTAAAATTTTAAACTAAATATGAAAATAAACTTCATTGCATTTCTTGTATGCACGCACCCTAGAATTCAATTATGAGGAGAAAAGTGATACTGTGAAAATGAGAAGATAGTAACAACCATCTTTTGCAGCTGTTCCCAATTCATTAAACGAGATTGGCTTTCATTCACACACCGTTAGTATAGTAATACTTTAATTTTTTCGGAATTAGTATAATATAATACTTTATTGTTAATCTATTAATTAAATAACACACTATTAACCAGAAACTTATATAGTTTTTTCATACAAAAATAATTCACAATTTTTTATTAGCATTTAATTATAAAAGAATTTTTTACTTTTTTCTTCGCTTTTTTTTATAATTTTTATTTTTTAAGAATTAAACAATTTGAGTAAAACTGTAAAAGTAATCTATAAAATAGTGTTTCATCGTCATTTTTTTTGGGGTCAATTTTCATCCTCATTTTTCATTTGGCTAATTAACCTTCAACGGTGTCCATAAATGGACGGGGAAGCATAATATAATCATTATAAATAAAATGGACCCCGCATTAAAGTTTCCTTTGAATGACTTGACCTCTAACATTATTATTTGTCACACAATTTTATATTCGCCATACAATATCTTAGCCTGTCTTCATAATGAAACATCAAAGCATGTAACATGCCAACCGAAGGGCAAAATCTATTACGTGTACGTTTATTAATACCAACAAGGATCAAGGTTCCCTATTTTGAAATGTACGGATATTAAGACAGCCATGCGGTCTCAAACTTTAATTTCACCACCATTTATTTTTTTGGATTCACATAATTTCAGCACCATTTATTTAAGATATTAATAATAATTAACGCACGTTGATTTGAACAACATTTTCTCGTTTTATTTCAAAATAATCACTCTTATATTATATACTAATAACCACAATATCTTTTTAATCACATCGGTGCCTGTGGGTATCATGTTATAACTTCTTTAATTTCTTTTTATCTGTTATTTAAAATTTTTATTTAAAATTAAGAAATAAAATAACCATTTCTTTTTAGTCTATTTTTCTCCCAAATATATTTTTTCTTTTTTTTTTATTAATGTTTTTAATATATCTCTTCTTAATTTTTTTTTCGTAACATGTTAAGGAAAAGAGACACTAATATGAAACTAAAAAAAGAGAAACCAACAAAAGATTCAACCCTAGGAAACAAACCCCCCTAACATATTTTTTGATTGATGATTTTTTAATAAAATAATTTAATTAATTTAATTTATATAAAAAATTTAAACAAAAAAATTAACAGTTTCTAATAAAAATAAATGATAAAAAATTTAATTATGGAATAAAAAATCTTAAGAGATTACATTTATTTATAAAATAATGGAAAGGCAAAAATTATACATAATCAAAATGAGTACGATACTAAGTAGATATTGGTATCTAATATAACTAAATGATGTTTTATTTATTTATGTACTTAATCATCGTAATATTCTCACACAAATAACTTAAAAACCTGTTTCGATAAGAATAACTTTTTTTTTTTTCAATTCTCACGTGAATAAAATTTCTTTTGATGAACATAAGACAAGACGTGTTTTAAGAGACTATAGTGCAAATTGCAAAATAAAAATAAAGGGTATGCACGAGTGCCCTAAAGGCATTGGTTAAGGATCCATATATAGAAAGTTTTTGTTGGAAATCACAGCATTGATTGCATTGACAACATTCAATGCTACACACTTTAATAAAATATTTGTATTTTTGGATCCTTAACAAGTGCCCTAAGGGCACTCGTTAGCATTTTCCTAAAAATAAATTCAACCTTTAATGACCTCTATTAATTAAAAATCAAAATCCAGTGTGCATATTTTCTGTGAAGGCATCGACCTCTTCAAAGCAGTCTTTTCAAGAGGGTAGACTCTACAGTCCACAGTATCTCTATGCGTCGTGCCACACCCTATCACTATTAGTGAATTAACAGTTGACACGTCAGCGACGGTCCACTGAGATTTAAGAGCTCGATTGATAATTATATTGTCGTGATTAAACTTTTATGAGACTAACCACGTTCGGCTCAACCAACGGTTCAGATCTAATCTCAAACCTACCACACCAAGCCGAGAAGCACCATAACATTTCCCTCAAGACAGTTCGCCATTACGGTCCTCGAGCACGATTCGTTCTCCTCTCTCGCAATTCCCAAGATAAAGCATCGACACAAGTAGAGAGAGAGAGAGAGAGAGAAAGTGAGAATAACGAAGTGCTTTTCCGATGAAGTTAACCGGCGACAGCGGCGGTGGCCGGAAGGTCTTGGTCGGAGTGAAGTTAGATCCTCGGAGCCGGGAATTGCTGACGTGGGCTCTCGTCAAGGTAGCGGAGCCCGGCGACCTCGTCATTGCGCTTCACGTCCTCGACACTATCACTGGTCCTTCTCTCTCTCTCTCTCGTTCTCTCTGTGCTTATGTGTGTGTGAAAATTTCCATTTTTGGTTTTCTTTGGAACATTATGTTGAATCTAGAGTGTGGATTTTTGGTGCAGAGGGCACGGCGTCGCTGCTATCTCTGGTGAAGACTTTCGATTCTGTTCTCGCCGTATACGAAGGCTTCTGCCATTTAAAGCAGGTTCGCTTTGTTGCTATTTCTGTTTCCGTCACCTTTTCTGTCTTTATGTTTGGTTGCTGAGAAAACGAGGGAAAAATAAAATGAGCCGTTACTGCGAGTGCGCAACTTTTGTTCTTATGGAGTTTGTGTTTCTTTAGGTTGATCTAAGGCTAAAAGTATGTCGAGGTGGTTCGCCTCGGAAGCTTCTGGTACAAGAGGCGAAATCGTTTGGTGTTGCGACAGTGATTCTGGGAACTTCTAAGTCCCATCATCCAATTCGTTCGTCGGTATCAGTTGCTAAATATTGCGCGAAGAAATTGCCAAAGTGTGTCTCTGTCTTCGCTGTTGATAATGGCAAAGTTGCATTCCATAGAGAAGCTGCCACAATTTGCAGTGATCAAGGTTTTGCTTTGTCCTCTTCCTTTTCTGCATAATTTAGTAGTTATTTTCGTATAAGGGCATTGGTGTTTTCAGTTTTGGTCGGAACATGATCTTTTTTTTTTTTTTTTTTATGTTTGGTAAGAAAAAATAGTTGAGAATTGTACAGACTGTTAATGTTATTTGTATTGTCATGGCAGAAAAATTGCATGAAGGCCCAAATTTATCATCGAAATCATTGGTGGCTTTTACAACAAATAAAAGGATGAAGAATTGTGAAAGTTGTGCATGGCAAGAGACTTGTGAAACTGAACCAAAGGAAGGGTTTCCTGATGATCTTGAAAAGGAAAATCCACTTGCTTTGGTACCATTTCAAAAACTTGAGGATGCTCCTTGTTATTCAATTGTGGTGGGTAATTCGAAACAGTCAAAACCTGGTTGGTCACTCCTTCGCCAGGTATTCCAGCCCAGGAAGCAAACCCCCAAGTCTTCACTGAAAAATACATTTGTTTTTCAAAGGGCATTGCGACAGCCCAACTGCCATTCTTCAGCTGTAGTCCATCCAGATCATAAACAAATTAATATTGACCAAAATGATGATTCCACCCTGGATGGGGTGAGTGGTGCCATTGTGCCATTTGGATCTACTACTGTCTTTCCTCCTCCCTCTTTTTGCAGTGACTCAAATAGTCTTCCGGAAGAATTGATGGTCTTACAAGAGAAGTACTCATCTTCATGCCGAATATATAGTTTGCAGGAACTTGTATCTGCAACTGCCAACTTCTCCCCTGGTTAGCTTTCATTGCTCCAACTTTTGTTTCCCCGTTTTTATACTGGTCACTTGCTCGGGAGTCGGGACATCCTCTGATAGTTTATTTTAATTGTGTTTTCAGAAAATTTGGTTGGCAAAGGTGGTAGCAGTGATGTTTACAGAGGATGTCTTCCAGATGGCAAGGAATTGGCTGTGAAAATTTTGAAGCCATCAGAAAATGTAGTAAAAGAGTTTGTTCAGGAAATTGAAATCATTACAACTTTGCATCACAAGAACATAATATCTCTATCTGGCTTTTGTTTAGAGGACAACCGTTTACTTCTGGTTTATGATTTTTTATCAAGGGGAAGCCTAGAAGAAAACCTTCATGGTAGATATCTTTTTGGCCTTGTCTGCTAGTGATTACACAAATCTATACATTCTCTAATTTGTTTTTCTTGTGGTTTCTGGCATAGGTAATGAAAAGGACTGTAATGCATTTGGTTGGCGAGAAAGATACCAGGTGGCTGTGGGTGTGGCTGAGGCATTGGACCATCTGCACAATGGCTGTGCACAAGCTGTGATCCATAAGGATGTCAAATCTTCGAATATCCTTCTTTCTGATGAATTCGAGGCTCAGGTGCTGTAATATATTTTTTCTGCTTGCTTGGTTAGGTGTTGTTATCCTTTGAAATTTTCTCCACTTGATTTCAGTTATACCTATCGTTTAAGCCATGTGTTTATTTCTTCAGCTCTCCGATTTCGGACTGGCTAGTTGGGGTTCTTCTTCTTCCCATATTACTTGCACTGATGTGGCCGGGACTTTTGGGTGAGTGGAATGTCCTATTGTTCCTCCTTTTGCTTGTTAACCTTTATTTTGATTTGCTCTGAACTGGTTTTATCTGGCAGATACCTAGCTCCTGAATACTTTATGCATGGTAGAGTGACTGACAAAATTGATGTATATGCTTTTGGGGTTGTACTCCTTGAGCTTCTATCAAATAGGAAGCCCATTAACAATGAATGTCCAAAAGGCGCAGAGAGCCTTGTTATGTGGGTAAGTTCTTTTCTTAGTGTTATAAATTCAGCATCTAAGATGTTACAACACTATATAAATAAGTGAGCCATGTATTAATACAAGAATGTGACTAATGACCATATCCAGGCAACACCGATTTTGAAAGATGGGAAGCTCTCCCAGTTGCTTGATCCAAGCCTAGGCAGTGAATATGACCATTGGCAGATCAAGAGAATGGTGTTGGCTGCTACTCTCTGCTTAAGGCGAGCTCCTAGATTACGACCTCAAATCAGCCTTGTAAGTCTTTTGCCTGTGCAAATTCCATTTGTCCTGCTGTGTGTCCTTTTGAATATCAATCATGTTCTTCAATAATGCAGATATTGAAACTTCTGTGTGGTGATGAAGAAGTGACAAGATGGGCAGAGCTAGAGGTTAGTGCGCCTGAGGAACATGATGGATTTGATGAGGAACCAGTTCCAACTAATATTCAGTCCCACCTTAACCTTGCATTACTGGACTTGGAAGATGATGCAGTTTCTATCAGCAGTACTGAGCAGAGTGTCTCATTGGAGGACTATTTACAGGGAAGATGGAGTCGCTCTTCTAGTTTTGACTAACCACTTGATCACGGACGGTACCATCTTGGAATCAAATGTTTGTTTTATATATATTATTTTGTTTTCTTAGGTTAGATTTACAAAATTCTGCGGTAGCGCAGATTATTGGGTCTAGGAAGAGAGGTCCAAAAAGTTCGTCCCCCTCCTTGACTTTGTAGCTATGTCTCAGTTGTGTTCCACGTTAAGGTTTTAACGGAAGCCTTCATGTTGTTGAGCATTTGGCCTTCCTGGAGCAAATTCTAACGGGCTAATTGTGTAGATTTGGAAAAAAAACAAACAAAAAGACTATGAAGAGTATATATATTCTATCGTGAAGAACGACCTCTTGCTTCTTAGTTCAATGATGTCACATCCAATCCAATGTCCACCTAGAGCGTTGTCTCGTCATTGTCAAAGCATGACCCGCTCTTTTTGTCCGTTTTATCTATAACTATGGCCTTTTTTGCCTTCTTGTGGTGTGAATGAAACTAAGACCGTAAAGAGTAATAAGGTTAACTTTCATTGGATTTACATGCTATTGTTATATATATGCGAATTTATAAATAGCACATGTGTAAGAGATGCTTGTATAAGATACGTTTTGCGGTTTTGGCTTAATCCTATGCTCAAGGTATATATGCCTTTATTTATTTATTTATTTATTTTAGTTTTTCAAGCTAAAATAGGTCTTTTTTTTTTCTAGTATAAGGAACTTGCGGACTAAGATAAAGCTCATATGATGTACAAATGTTATTTTGAAGATTTATACATTCTTAGATTCACTAATCCAAGAAGTTTGGATGTAGATAACTTAAAACAGATTTTCCCATTCTTTACTGAATGTCATAGAGAACATGTAAGTTTGGACTTTGGAGATATTGAGTGTTATTGACTTAGACTAAAATAAAAGTGCAGTTTCAAACAGGTAATTATGATCCTGAGGCAAATGAAATTAGAGAATTTTCAAATTGGATATTTGGTATAGGAAATGATAATTGGCGCTAATGAAGTGAAGCAATGATCGATATTCCAAATGACCTGAATAGATCCTCTAATGAATACACTTGGCAGCTATTGTTTAAAAACTGGTAGAAATGGTTTTCCCACTATTGAACTGGTAATGTCAACAATATATGATAGATGGCATTTGGACTATTGAATATTTATACATTGGAAATGTAGAATACAATTGAAATTTGCGTCCCAAATGGGTGTATCAAGTTCAAAAAAAAAGTTGAAACATGATGTTTCGTCAATATTAATGAGAACCACAGACTTTGGACTGTTTAATGACACTAGATTAGTGATCACTCAAATGTAAATTCATATGATTCGAGAAAACACATCTTATGTGAGAAATACAGTAAAAGATAAGGTTTTGATTTTTCTCATGACCTCAACAGTTGAAAGTTTAAACTAAATCAGATGTCCAGATATCCTTTTACGCATTCTCAAAGGAAACAATTTCCTCCTCAAGTCATGTTGAATGTAGACCCACTTAAAGAGGCAAATAAATTCTACTCCTCATTTTTTTTCTTTTCATTTTTTGTATTCTACTCCTCATTCCTCTCTTTTTTTCTTTTATATCATATCTATCACTTTTTTTATTATTTTAAGACCTAAAATTCATATAACAAACTCATCATACAACACTTTTTTCTCTATCTCTATTATATCACCTTCACATCTCACATTTTTCTCTGTTTTATTTCTATCTTTTTTCCTTAGTGTATAGCTAGTTATTTACTTTTAAATTAAATATACCTTAATACAACAAAATCCCTAACGCACACACGTACCAAATCAATACCCCATTGTGAACAACCATAAAAGGAACCCGCTTCCCTCTCGCACTCTCATTATGGGCGTGTTTGTTTTGTTTTACTTTTTACATTAACCACGTTTTAGTTTACATGAACAGCTCTTGAATGTCTAGCATTTGAGAATTCCCATTTTTCAGGCCTTTTCTCTACACATAGCCACATACAACAACAGAAAGACGAAAACTGGTAAACATCCACCTCCAAATGGAACCGTCTAACCATTTTCCATGCCAATCCTCCTCCATCAAAAATTAAAAAACCATTCTGTTTATTAACAATTAAAATGGACGATGACAAAGAAGAAATCTTGATCCGTGCTTCACATATTTGATCATTGAGAGACACAAATGCCTGAAGCTGATCCTAGTTCAGGGCGCACATTCATATGGCTCATAACGTGTATTTTATTGATCTGTATCATCGCTGGAGGAGCGTGCCTAGGAGCATACTTGGTTCTTCCTGAATCAGAAATTGCTCCTTGGGTACCCATTGCTGGTGTGACATTGGTTTGTCTACCGTGGATCTTTTGGCTAATCACCTTCTTGTACCGAATATTCTCACGGTGTTGTGGATTTAGATTTAGAGTTGGCATTGCCATTGGAGGAGATGATGCAAATGCACCAACTGGGAATGCAGATGTGAAGGATGTAGCTCAAGCAAATGGTAGTATAGGTAGGACCTTATCTGTTGCTTCACATGACAGTGAAATGCCATTGGCAAAATCTATGGTCTCCTGATTACGTTGCACCTCCTCATGCTAGGTTTTACTCATCTTGATGGTGGCCTTTGCCTCAAATAGTAGAAACAATCTGAGTCCTCTTCTACTTTCATGGACATGGACACACACAGGTATATGGATTACGTGTGTTTGGTTTGGCGTTAGAAACATATCAAACTCAAGTTTGGATTCCCCAACACAACTATTAATAGCGTTGGAAACATGATAAACTCAAGTTTACCACATTGTAACACTAAACCAAACATGCTCTACATTTTACAAGCCCCTATGTATGCACAAAACAAATGGATTCGTGGTTACCTGCACGGCTATTTCTTGATGAGTTCATAATTTCATAAATAGAGACATGCATGTGTACATGTGTTGACTTGTGCCCCAGAAACTGAATCAGGAAAGAAAAAAAGGAAAAGAAAACCCGGTTTGAACCACCTACAGGAACAAAGATCCATATGCTGTGGCCACAAAGCCATAACTTGTTTATTCATTTTGATGTGCTCCAATGTAGCAGGTGCAAGATGGTTTCCTTCTCCAACCAAAATTGAGAAAAACAGCTTGTTTTAGTTTATCCTTCAATGATGCAAGCTTCTGTACCCTAGTTACTTAATATTCATATTGCGATCATGATATTCTGAGTTCTCATGGAGAAAAAAGAAAGAATTGGAGATTGAATTAGAAAGAGAATTCTTCTGCAAGAGTTTACCTTTACACAGGGTTTTCACTTCCTAAGATAGAAACAGAACAAATGCTCTGTTCCAGATGATAATAGCCCTTCTCTAATTTAAGCCAATTCCTTAACACTATAACCACCCAAACATAACCATCCTAATTAACTACTCTAAACCCCTATCAAATGCTATTTGAATTCCAGTGGATCACTCAGAGACTCCAAGTTACTTGAAAAAACAAATTTGTATATCTATATAATTCAATCTACATTACTCAGATGAATACAATAGCAGTGCAAGCTATCCTGCTGAAAAATGACAAGACCACCAATACACAACAAAAAAAAAGACAAAACTGCAAACTTATAAGGAAAATAAATAACCAGCAAAGCTTTGAGTATCAGTCCACAACCATGAATAAAAAACAAAAAGAAATGTAACCATTGCTTCTTTGCAGCTGATCTGTAAGAATATATGAAATCAGTGGCATGAAAAAAGAAAAACACTTTTGAGATTTTGCAGCCAATAAGGTTTGGGGATTCAGAATACAGGCATCAAGATCTACCAATCAATCAATGAAGAATGGTTTGGGGTGTGGCGGATTTAGATCATCTCAAGTGGAAATTCCACATGACCATCTCACTTGGGAGAATCCAAATCCAGGCTGTGCAGAAAGATTTTGAACAGTCTGCTGCTCCTGGGTTGCTTGCAACTCCTGCGGCACTGCAGCAGCAAACATTCGCAACAAGTACGAGAATAATACTTGCATGTACATAGAAACCCCCAATATTGTGTGCATTCTTGACACAAACACAAAGAGATGAAAACCTATCACTACACAGTTCTCCAATTTTAATGCACAAATAGATAACTGTGAATTTTTGCCCAAAATTTTGCCGGTGCAAGTGGAAGTTGAAGAAAGGGACATACATCTTATGGTATGGTAAAGCCTGTTCCTAATTCAATAAAGCAGAGCTCCATGTCAGTCTTTGGTAAATGCTTGGAGGAATTGGCATCTGTTGCATGTCAATTGGAAAACCAATATAACTGACCATAAGAAGTGCAAGACACATACAGCATACATGCTCACGTGTGCGAGCACACACAACTCATTTTGTCCTCTCCATCCCTTTTTGGACTGTCCATCACCACTAAAATGCTCTTGCAAGTTGTAATGTTTCTAAATTCTAATGTAACAGTTCCACGGGTTTCCTGTTGGACGCTACTGAGCATATTATCTGACTGGAGAGCAATAGATTATATATTTGTTGCCGTTAAGAATGGGATGGGCACTATATTGCCAGCTGCATAAATGGACGAAAGCTGCAATAGCAATAAAATTTAAGTAAATAGATGATAAATCAAACACTGTAGTCTCACAGGAAGAAGAAACAATAGGGCCATTAATTCATGAAAGAAACCCAAGCAAGACATTTGGCAAGCAAAGGATGCAGGAAGATAAATAATGCTCTTGTCCTTACACCCCTAAAACATCCCAAAGCCTCTGACTTTATAGATAAAACATAAAATCTCTGCTCAAATGGAGTGATCTTCTGCAGTGAATACTATGTTTGACAATAGATGTATAAATCAAATTACAAAAATGCTTTACCTTGAAATGCAAATGCTTTCCATCAGAATGTCATTTTTCAATGTGCTGTTTTGTTTATCACTACCAATCCCAGCTTGTGCATAACTACCAGTCGAACTACTAATACATTGCAAAGGTGATTGCATGTTATCTTATTGTGAACTAATTCCTCCAAAATAGGCACTGATTGTGGCATCGACTTTTAGACTCTTACCCTAAAAGATTATCCACAAAAGACAGGAAACCACATTATTGACAACAGTGTTTGGCTAGTAATAATTTTTTTATTTTGTGAGAGCAGAATCTACTTTCAGCAGTGGGAGAAAAACAGGAATTTTGAGCTTCTGCTGACAGCAGAAACTGTTAAAAACTGCATTTTCTTTCATAGTAATAATAAGAAAAATATTTCTTCAGTATCAAGTTATGCAATGGCAGAAGTTTAAAAAAAAAAACACTTGTGAATTACATGACCTCTTTAAAAAGAATATTTCAAAATCAGTTGTTCGTCCAGATTACATAACGCCCTGGCATGTTCATTGTCATTTCTATTCATTTCACATTTTCTTTTCTGTTTCTCCTCCCACATTCTCCTACACAAATTACTCCAACTGACTAACATGTTACAAGGGATGGAATTATCTGAACATGATTTGAACACCAGCATACATCACCAGTTAAATATTAAACGTGAGCAGTGAAGAAAAGAGGAAGAGGGAGAAAAAGGGATCACCTGTAATATATAAAACAAGAGTCCTGTGTTTGTCATCTAAGGATTAATTAACCCTCAATGGATGCACTGATGATCTTGGAGGAAAGCCACAAAAATTATTGCAACAGATTTTATGCATATAAGAATGAGAAATTGAGTGAGTGGATCCCTTATCAAAAAGCTGCATTCCATACATATTCAACCAAAAATATAAAATAATATCTTCCATAACCAAGATAACTTAACTTCCCTCTAGAAAATTACTGCAAAAAGAGAGCTGAAGTTACAAGACCATACCTTAATGATTTTGCATGTTCACTAGGGAGCTTAAGCTTAAGCTAAAATGATATGCTCCCTTACCTAGCCCAACATAGATCCATCCCAAATATGAAACAGGAAAGTATAAATCAATTTGCAAACATCTACAAAAAGATAGGGGATGGAGATAAGAGGTCTCGGATGATTAAAAACCGGTAAAAGGAAGGAAAAAAGGTAAAGCTGAGAAAACAATCCTCTGCCATTTCAACTGAAGACAAAGCAAGATATTATACCTCTACAGGTAAAAGTAATATCATAAGTATATAAACAGAAAACATAATAATTTTATTTCCAATAATCTAATCATGCTGTATTTCAAATACTTCCATGTTTTCATCTGTGAATAGTTTACATTGTATACAACTCTCATTACAGATTTACAGAAGGCAATTAATCTAGGACAACTAGTTTCTGATACTCTGGGCCAGAAATTGCAGCTTCCATGGCCTCTTCAGGGCTTATATCCCCATCATTATCCAAGAACAATGTCAGCAGGTTCTTGGAAAATCCGCTTACCAGCGCCACTCCTTTCTGAGTGGCTGGCACTGGGGTGGCCCTCGAGTCTCTCAGATTCCAAAAAACTATCTGAGGCACAGCAGAACCATACCCTTTCTCACTATACTTCCTAGTGATTGCTTGGTAATCAGTCTCCCAAGGGTTCAGAGAGGCTTGATCAAACTCCATGTCACTGAATACAAATACCCTCTTAATCATCTGATCCGCCTTCAGATTCCCATTGACAGCCACCTCCAACATGAGATCAAACACCATCTGAAAATCAGTGTTCATCCCCCAATTCATGTTCCTCACAAACTCTGTCTTGGACTGAAGATCATCCCCTTCAATCAAATGAAGCTGAGGCCTCTCACTGAAAGTAATAACCTTCCCCTTCCACGGCTCCTCACTCAATTCAGACACCAACAACCCTAATGCCACAGACACGTCCATGGGGATCCCACTCATGCTCCCAGACACATCACACACAGCAAGACAATTCTTCATCTTCCCCTTCTTGAGCAAGTCATCCACCATTCTTTTCCACTGCAACTCAGCCACCTCCCCACCATCTCCATCCCCCAAAGATCCTATAATCTGATGAGGAAGCAAAGCACCAGCAGCAATAGTGGCCTTCCCTGACCTCACATCATCCAAGTACTTCTCAAACCGCTCCTTATCATGCTTCAAAAACTTCTCCTTGTAAAACTCCATCGCCACAGAGGCAACCCTGTTGTAAGGAATCAAATCCCATCTATTAGCCCCAATGAACACCTCAGGCAACTCCAACACCTTCCTCAAAGGCACCAACACATCCTTCCTCAAACGATCACGAACCCTATAAGCATAATGCGCCTCCTCCACCCCCTCATACTCCTCCCGATGGAAGAGCCTCTTCGCAATAGTCTCACACAGAAGCGTTGACCGGTCAAAAGAAGAATCAACGGAAGGGCACCACTTGGCAGCAAGACTGATTCTTGACAACGACCCAGATTTCAAAAACTCCATATCTTTCTTCAGGCACTCAGCAAAATGATCAGAGACACGATCGTGAAGTAACTGGAAATTGGGATCACGATTATAACGTTCAACGAGCTTCTTAGCCATGGCAACCCTCTTCTCTTCCCTCGCAGCATGAGCATTCTCCTTCTCAGCCTTGGCCCTCTCATCCATCACCCTCGTCTCTCTAGACACCAAAGCCTTATCTTTGTTATCATTCTTGCCCTTCTTTTTGTTCTGTTTCCCCTTTCTTTTAAATGGGTTATTTTTCTTGGAGCCTCTCTTTCTTTGTTGCCATTCTTCCTTCTGAATTTTGCGGGCTTGGGGACCTTCTAGAAGTCTATAGAGGATTTCTGGGAGGTCCTTGAAGTAGCCGAAATCGGCGAGGGAAGGGACGTTAGAGGCTAGGGTTTTAGGGTGATGATCGTGAAGCCAGAGTGCGGCGGCGTAGAAGCCTTCACGGTCGGATTTTCCGGTGCCGCGGACGCCGCGGAGGTTGCAGACGAGTTTGAGGGTGGTGAGGGGGTGGTGGGACCAAGCCAATTGGAGCCTCTGAAGGAGGGTCTCAGGGGGAGTGTCAGGGACCACATGGAAGAAGAAATCAAGGCAGGGGTTACCTGAAGAGAGGAAAGTGGGAGACATGTTCTCTGTTAACCCCATTGGGCCTTGTGGCTTGATTGTCACTGAGTTGAAATCTGATACCATTAGGTCCATGAACGGGTTAGATGGGGTGGAGGCGGCGGTGGCGGTTGTGATAGGCGTTGTGGTTGATTTTGGGGTGTAGATTTCAGGTGGGCCTAGAAGAGTGGCCATTGTGGTGTGTGACTTGAGTAGCAGGTGTTGTAGGACAAAACGGGAGCAAAGGTGGAAGGAAGTGAAGTGGTTTGGGTTGAGGACCTGAGGTTAATGAACAATGTTGATTTGGGGGCTAATTTATAGTCACTCTATGCTTGGTTAACAAGCTAAATTTACAATGAAGTGTTTAGGGTACGATTGGTTAAGGCTACAATTGATTTGAATTGATTTTGATAGAGGAATAAAATTAACTATCGATGCACGGTTTATGAAATATATTATATGAAAGTGATTTAAAATAAATTTTATTTTTTATTTTTAATTAGTTAAAACAAGTAAAATAATATATAAAAATATCATTAATTATTAAATAATAATAATAATTAAAAATTGTTGAGGGATTTCATTTAAATAAATTTTCATTCAGTAGTTAAAAATATGAATTTTTTTAAAAAAAATATCTCAAGTAATTTCTTAAAAATAACTATTAAAAAATTAATAATTATTAAAAAAAATTATCTTATCAAACACCGATAAAATGTTAAAATGATTTCAATTACTAATTTAAGATATAATACCAAATACACTCTAGATCAAATATGCTTTGCCTCCAAGTATTAATAGTCCTTGGTTTTGGATCAAACTAATAGGTGACCCGTGCGAAGGATCAAACTAGTAGGTGACCCGTGTCTTCGCACGGGTATATTGATGATATGATTTATGTTGTCCGTGCTTCACACAGGATAAAATATTAGCTATCATAAATACTTATATATTAAGAGAATATGTTTTAATATAATAGTAAAAAAGAAAATTAATGTATGAGTAAAAAAAAGGAAAAAAATGGTAAGAGCAAGACTGTTTCGTGTGGTTCATTAAAAAATTACTCTTATAATAAAATAAATTATAGGAACAAATAATTAGTGAAAATGATTTAGAGTGTGTTTGGCTAGCCATTTCAGCTAGCTGAAAGTTGAAAATAGTAGGTGAAACCAAAAAAGCTATAAAAAAGCTGTGTTTGGGAAGGTAGCTTAAGGTAACTTTTTTGGGTAGCTACATGCTTTTTTAGAAAAGCTACTTGAATTAATTTTTCTAAAAAAGCTCCTGTTTTCAGCTACCAGCTGAATTTTTTTTTACAAATTTACCCCTCATTAATATCTCACTCTTTTCTCCCTGGGTTATTATCCCATTCCCCCTCTCTCTCTCTCGTTCACTTCACATTCCATTGCATTCTTCTATAACTTATGTGTTATTTTATAATCTAATTAATTTGTTTTGGAAAATTTTTAAGATGGAATCAAACAATGATAATATGGAGGGAGGGGTCAATTTTAAATGGACAAATGAGTATTATAAAATTTTCTGTGAGCTTTGTATAAGTTCATTAGGAAGAATGGTCGTGTAGCATTTAAATGGAAGGACATCAACCAAGATTTTGAAAGTGATTCGCAACAACATTGCTGATTTATTATGGAATGCTAGATGATATATTTATTTTCATAGTGTTATGAATTACTACTTTTTTGGATTATTGTTTTAATGTTACACTTCTTATTTTAATTCTTGAATGTTGCACTTATTTTTATATTATTATGGATTACTATACCTATTGTTTTAATATTACACTTGTTAAAATCACGATAAAACACTAACATATTATTTACATAAATCATAAATTAAGAAACGAATGATAAAAGGAATAGTGAATCAACAAAATATTAAGATTTACATGAATCACATATTATTTACATTTTAATAAAGACTAACATATTATTTACATGAATCATAAATTACTAAATAAATTAAAATATATAAATTTATAATTATTTGAAAATATGTAATAACAAAATATTAAGATTTGATCCAATAATTAGTGATGCCTTATAAATAATTTTAAATAAACTAAAATATATAAATTTATAATTATTTGAAAATATGTAATAACAAAATATTAAGATTTGATCCAATAATTAGTGATGCCCTTATTTGTCATTTTACAACTTTCAGCTAGTTAATCAGCTAGTTTTACCAAACACTATCAACTAGCTTTTCAGCTTTCAGCTAGCTTTCAGCTAAATTTTCAGCTTTCAGCTAGCTTTTCAACTAGTTTTACCAAACACACTCTTAATATAATAAAAAAACAAAAGTGCAATAGAAATAAAAGAAAACGACAAAAGCAAGACTCCCGTGCAAGATGTCTGTTATTCATTGCATAAAAAATCATTACTAAATTGAGAATAAAAAACCAAAAAAAACAGAAGTTTGAAAACATGACACATGTATTGTGAGAACAATTTTAATATAGAGTAAATATAATAGATAAAATGGTAGGAACGGGACTGCCTCCCGTGGAGAATACCCAAAGTTCATAAAAAGAGTCTTTCATAATGAAACATATATTAATAAAAACAAATAATGAGAGAAAATGTTTTAATATCATAATTAAAAAAAAAAACGAAAGTGTGAAAAAAATAAAAGAAAAAGGAAAACGACAGGATTATGACTGTCTCTCGTGGATAATTCATGTAATTCATAAAAAATCACTTTACTAACGTGATAATGAAGAAAATTGATATTATAAGTGAATGATTAATTAAAAACAAACAAAAAAGAAAAGAAAAAAACACTACAATAAAAGTTAAATGAATGAAGATTTGATTTTGATAAAAAAATGAAAAGAAAGTAAAAAAGATTATATGACTTTTGTCATTTTTCATTTATGATTTTTTATTACATAAAAAAACACATTGGGAAATATAATAAATATGTTGATGTATATAAAATGTAATATAATAATAAAAAAAAAATTAATGTGTGAGAAAAAACAAAATGGTAGGAACAGAACTGTCTCACGTGGAGAATACCCGCAGTTCATAAAAATTTCTTTTATAATGTAACATATTAATAAAAACGAATAATGAGAGAAAATATTTTAAAATCATAATAAAAAAAGAAAATGAAGGTGAGATAAAAAATAAAAGAAAAACGAAAATGACAGGATCAAGACGGCCTCCCGTGGAGGATTCCCGTGATTCATAAAAAACACTACAATAGAAGCTAAATAAATGGAGATATAATTTTAATAAAAAAATTTAAAAGAAAGTAAAAAGGATAATAAAAAAAGAAAATTAATGTGTGAGAAAAAAATGGTAGGAACAGGACTGTCTCCCATGGAGAATACCGACAGTTCATAAAAAAATTATAATGAAACATATTAATAAAAACGAATAATGAGAGAAAATATTCTAATATCATAATAAAAAAAGAAAATGAAAGTGAGATAAAAAATTAAAAAAAAAACGGCATGATTAAAACTGCTTCCCGTGATTTATAAAAAAACATTACAATAGAAGCTAAATAAATGAAGATATAATTTTGATTAAAAAAATAAAAAGAAAGTAAAAAGGATAATAAAAAAATTAATGTGTGATAAAAAATGGTATGAACAGGACTGTCTCTCGTGCAAAATACCCACAACTCATAAAAAAATTTCCTTTATAATGAAACATATTAATAAAAACGAATAATGAGAAAAAATATTTTAATATCATAATAAAAAATAAAATGAAAGTGAGATAAAAAATAAAAGAAAAAAGAAAATGACATGATTAAAACTGCCTCCCGTGATTCATAGAAAAACACTACAATAGAAGCTAAATAAATAGAGATATAATTTTGATAAAAAAAATAAAAAGAAAGTAAAAAGGATAATAAAAAAATTAATGTGTGAGAAAAATTGTAGGAACAGGATTGTCTTTCGTGCAGAATACTCGTAGCTCATAAAAAAAATTCTTTTATAATGAAACATATTAATAAAAACAAATAATGAGAAAAAATATTTTAATATCATAATAAAAAAAATGAAAGTGAGATAAAAAATAAAGGAAAAAGAAAATGACAGGGTTAAGACTGTCTCCCGTGATTCATAAAAAAACACTACAATAGAAGCTAAATAAATGGAGATTTTGATAAAAAAAAATAAAAATAAAGTAAAAGAGAATAATAAAAAAAAGAAAATTAATGTGTGAGAAAAAAATGGTACGAACAGGACCGTCTCCCGTAGAGAATACCCGCGATTCATAAAAAATCTTATTTAATGAAACATATTAATAAAAACAAATAATGAGAGAAAATATTTTAATATCATAATAAAAAAGAAAATGAAAGTGAGATAAAAAAGAAAATGAAAAAGAAAGCGACGGGATTAAGACTGCCTCCCGTGGAGGATTCCCGTGAATCATTAAAAAAACACTACAATAGAAACTAAATAAATGAAGATATAATTTTGATAAAAAAATAAAAAGAAGGTAAAAAGGATAATAAAAAAAGAAAATTAATGTGTGAGAACAAAATAAAATGGTAGGAACAGGATTGTCTCCCGTAGAGAATACCCGCAGCTAATAAAAATGAATAATGAGAGAAAATATTTTAATATCACAATAAAAAAGAAAATGAAAGTGAGATAAAAAAAAAAAGAAAACGACAGGATTAAAACAGCCCCCATGGAGGATTCCCGTGATTCATTAAAAAAACACTACAGTAGAATCTAAATAAATATTAATGGAGATATAATTTTGATAAAAATAAAAAAAAAAAGTAAAAAGGGTAATAAAAAAATAACGTGTGAGAAAAAATAAAATGGTAGGAACTGGACTGTCTCCCATAGAGAATACTCACAGCTCATAAAAAACTTTCTTTTATAATGAAACATATTAATAAAAATGAATAATGAAAGAAAATATTTTAATATGATAATAAAAAAAGAAAATGAAAGTGAGATAAAAAATAAATGAAAAAGAAAATGACAGGATTAAGACTGACTCCCGTAGAGGATACCCGTGATTCATAAAAAAACACTACAATAGAAGGTAAATAAATGGAGATATAATTTTGGTAAAAAGTAAAGAAATGGAGTTATAATTTTGGTTAAAAAAATAAAAAGAAAATAAAAAGGATGATGTGATGTTTTTTAGAGGGAAAGAAAACGACAGGATTAAGACTGCCTCCCGTGGAGATTCCCGTGATTCATTAAAAAACACTACAAAAAAAAGCTAAATAAATGGAGATATAATTTTGATTAAAAAAAGGTAAAAAGGATAATAAAAAAAAGAAAATTAATGTGTGAGAAAAAATAAAATGGTTGGAACAAGACTGTCTCCCGTAGAGAATATCCGCAGCTAATAAAAACGAATAATGAGAGAAAATATTTTAATATCACAATAAAAAAAGAAAATGAAAGTGAGATAAAAAAATAAAAGAAAACGACAGGATTAAAACTGCCTCCCATGGAGGATTCACGTGATTCATTAAAAAAATACTACAGTAGAAGCTAAATAAATATTAATGGAGATATAATTTTGATAAAAAATAAAAAAAATGTGAAAAGAATAATAAAAAAATAATGTGTGAGTAAAAATAAAATGGTAGGAACAGGACTGACTCCCATAGAGAATTCTCGCAGCTCATAAAAAAATTCTTTTCTAATGAAACATATTAATAAAAACGAATAATGAAAGAAAATATTTTAATATCATAATAAAAAAAGAAAATGAAAGTGAGATAAAAAATAAATGAAAAAAGAAAATGACAGGATTAAGACGGACTCCCGTGGAGGATACTCGTGATTCATAAAAAAATACTACAATAGAAAATAAATAAATGGAAATATAATTTTGGTAAAAATAAAAAAGAAATGGACTTATAATTTTGGTTAAAAAAATAAAAAGAAAGTAAAAAGGATGATGTGATGTTTTTTAGAGAGAAAAAAAAATGAATGAGAAAGTAACATGTGGCAAGGGTGGGGTTTTATTTTCCTATAGTATATTAGATTAGATAAAAGTGAAAGAAAATAATTAAAAAATAAAAAACGTATAGAAGAGTAGAGGCTTGAAAGAATAAAAAGTAAAAAAAGAGGAAAAGGAGAAAGCAACACGTGTCTTGGGAGAAGCCTTTTCTTATAATACTAGCAAGTTACTCGTGCGAATGCACGGGTGACGTTGGCTAGTGGGTAATATTTTGTTTTTAAATGTATTATTAAATTTTTATTTTTTATAATAAAATTAACTTATGAAATATACTACATCAATTATTAAAATGTGAATAACATATTAGTGTCATATTTATAGAAAAGAGTAATCAATACATAATTAATATAATTATAAATTTAAAATATATTGATTATTGAGATCTCATACTCCAATCATTTTAAACACAAATAAAGTGTAAATAATTTTGTGGGAAAAAATTTGAAAACATGACATGTGTATTGAGGGAACAATTTTAATACAGGTAAATAGAATAAATAAATCAAATAGATAAGAAAGATAATAAGTTAAAAAATTAATGAATAAAATAGAAAGATAAATGATATATTTGAAATGAACTTGTGACAAAAAAACAAAAGAAAAAAGAAAAACGCAAACGGCAAGAGCAAGACTACCTCCCGTGAAGAATGTTTGTGGTTCATAAAAAAATCACTTTACTAAAGTGATAATAAAGAAACTAAAAAATAAAAATCAAGTAAGAAAACAAATAAAAAACGGTAGAAGCAAGACTACCTCCCGTGGAGGATACTTGATGTTCTAAATAAATTACTTTTATAATGAAACAGATAAAAGATTAATAGCAACGAATAATGAGAGAAATATTTTAATATGATAATAAAAAAAAATGAATGTGTGGTAAAAATAATAAAAGAAAAAAGCAAATGGTAGGGGCAAGAGTATCTCCCGTGAAGGATATTTGTGGTTCATAAAAAATCACTTTACTAAAGTGATAATAAAGAAACTAAAAAAATAAAACCCAAGTGAGAAAACAGATAAAAGAAAACGGTAGGAGCAAAACTCCCTCCCGTGGAGGATACCCGAGGTTCTTAAAAAATTACTTTTATAATGAAACAAATAAAAGATTAATAGAAATGAAAAATAAGAGAAAATGATTTAATACAACAATAAAAAAGAAAATGAACGTGTGATAAAAAACAAAAGAAAAAAGAAAAACGCAAACGGTTGGAGTAACACTACCTCCCGTGGAGGATATTTGTGGTTCATAAAAAATCACTTTACTAAAGTGATTGTGAATACCCAATTTTATCCGGGCTAACTTTTATTTTAATTTTAATTTTGAATTTTGTTAAATTTAGTTTATAGATAAATCTCAAAGTTTAAAAATTCAAAAAAAAACTATAGATCTAAAATCAGTTTTAAAAATAAAAAAATAAAATAAAGATTCTATAAATTCAAAAATAATTTGATATTTAGAAGAAAAAAAATCAAACAAAATAAAAAAAAAATCTTTTAATTCAGAAAATAAAAAAAAATCTGAAAATTTAAAATAATTTAAAAAAAAGGGGATAATCTGGTCTGCTTGGTCTGTTGCTAAAAATGTGGAGAAAGTGAGAGTTGTTGCAGGTGGATAAAGATCATGGAGAAAAATTAGGGATGAGTTTTTCAAAGTGGAAGATATGGCAGTTATGTGAGAGTACTATAAAAGGAACCAAACTACATTGAAGAGGGGTCGGAAAAAATTCACGGTGACAAAAACAGAGGCTTGTTGAGAAAAAGGAATATCAAAAGGAGGATCAAGAAGCGTGCACAAAGAAGAAATAAGCGCAGAATAATCTACCAAGTTTATTCTGGAGGGATTTAACTTGAGGTTTTTCTCCTATCTTGAGCTTCTTGACTCTATTTTCTTTGCTCTGTTTGATTCCTAGACTTGAATGAGTTTGTGGTTCTGTTGTGAAAATATAAACCTCACCAGTGATGCATAATTGAACTATACTAACCATTTGTGAGAAATTAAAAGGGTTTTGCATAAATAAAAAAAAAATCCAACTTACAGTCCAAATCAGAGTCCAATTTTACAGTCATAAAACAGAAATAAAAATAGGAAAAGCAAGGAAAAAAGTGTGTGTGTGTGTGTGTGTGTTTTGAAGGGGGCGTGAAGGTTTTTTTTCAGAAACCTGATCCCCTTCCCTTTTTTTAAAAAATAATAAAATAATAAAAAATTAATAATGATAAAAATAAAGTTTTGTTCAAATTCAAAAAATTGTTTTAATTTGTGTATTTGTTTTGAGTATGTATTTTAGATTTTGAATATTATGTTATCAATTTGTTTGTTGTAAATATTATCTTGTAAATATTTGTTAATTCTATTTCTCTTTGTGAATAAATGTTAATTCATTTGCTTTAATAAATTTAGGAATATTTTATTTTAATCTATGCAATGACTAAATGGGTTAATTGAGCAGTGGATACTGACTTTAACTTTATTTAGATCATAAGGGTTTATTGAGCAAACCAAGTGTTTGACTTGAACCCCGTGCGAAAATAGGTTATAATAAAATATTTCTTTCCAAAATCCAAAATTTCTTTTTAAAATAAAATATTTCTTTTCAAATAAAAAATTCTTTTCAAAATATAAAAAACAAAAAAATTCTTTTCAAAATAAAATATTCCTTTTCAAAATAAAAAAAATCTTTTCAAATCTTAAAAATTCTTTTCAAAATTATAAAAAATAAAAAATGTACGAAAAATAAATTTTTGCAACGACTAATAATATTAATTGAGCAGTGGATGCTGACTTAATATTATTAAGATCGTAAGGGTATATTAAACAAACTAAGTGTTTGATTTGAACCCCGTGCAAACAATTTTTTTTTTCCAAAATTGCTTATTTCAAAAATAACAAAAACAAGTGAAAAAAAATATTTTTCAATCTTCTCTTTCAAATAAAAATCAATCTTTCCAAAAACAAAAAAAAATCAAACACAAATCAATCAAACTTCAGAACTACGTGGCTTTGATTTCCCCATTGCAGCTGGGGATACGTAGGAGCGGGAACCGGCCCCGTCAAGCCCAAATAAATCTTTTACCAAATTTTTTTCCAATAATTAAAAAAATAAAAAATGTAATTTTATTTGTAAATAATATGTAAATAAACCTGTAAATAAAAATAAAAAGATTTTTCTAAGGGGTAAAATAAATATTTTTTTCAAAAGTTATTGAATTTGCACAATTAATTAGAGGTAACCGTCATAGGACGGATGTCGTAGGGTGCTAATACCTTCCCTACGCATAATCGACTCCCGAATCCAAATCTGGTTTTAAAGACCATTTTTCTTTAAAAGGGTTTTTCTGATATTTTCCCTCAAAAATAAATATTGGTGGCGACTCCATTGAAAACCAAAAATTTTTTCGCCGTCCCGTTGTGACCCCGGTTCCGACAGTGATAATAAAGAAAATGCATTACTTAAGCAAGACTTACCCTTTCCACAATAGCTTTTGTGCCATTGAATGCTGAAAGCAAAGGGAAGGAAAATAATGACTTAGTGACAACACAAAAGAGCAAAATTATAATGCACTCTAATAAAGAAATTGATAATGTTTGTTCTGAAACTTACGAAGGGTAATGGCACCAGAGTCTGCAATGGAATCATGAAGCATAACTCCAATTAAATTAGTAGCATTGTTTCTTGCATAAAACGTGGTGTAATGATTGATCCCCACAAAATCTAATGAACCCTTAACAAGAGCAGCCTCAGATGGAGTGAATTTTGGTAGGTTGTTTCCTACTCTACTTCTCATTGAGCTTGGATAATCTCCAAACATCAAAGGATCAAGAAACCAGTCATTAAGACATTTAGATTGAGTTATAATCTTTTTATACTTTTTCATCTTTACATGTAAATATGGTGAAGAAATATTGTAGGCTTTATTTTTAAAATATGAAGATTTCAATCAATGAGGTACTATGTGAATGAATTACCAGCCCAGCTGAAAATCTTGAGCTCTCTGAGCTGCTTCAATGTCTTCTTGGGTGTTTGTTGCTGGCTCATACCAAATGATTTCACAGACAAAATCTACAACTTAAATTTTACTCCATTCTTATTTTGTTAATTATTAAATGTTGTTTTGGTTTTCTTTTAACTTGGATATTTAGTAAAAAAAAAATTTCCCCTTGTGTTGTTTTGTTTTTTTATTTTATTGGTGCATTGAACTATAGCATAATGACATAAAACTAATATGAGTATGAGAATGTATGCCATGAGAAATATCTTGTACATAAACAAAAAAAAAATAACCCTTAAATCCCTTGACAAGCTTTCCTAACAAGTACTATAAGCTGTGGGAATATCCCCACTCCCACTCATTCATTATACAGGACAAATACTCTAGTTATTAATTTGAGGAGATTCCTCAATGTATTTATTTAGTTTAGTCACTTGTCATCGATTTCTAAACAATTGCAAAAGATTAAGTATAAATATCATTCAAAAACTTTAGTCGAACATCCTTGTCGAAATTTTCATCCACTCCCAAGACAACCATGGTTGAATGCACTCTGGAATTCTTAGCCGGGACGACTGGACAAGAATTGTGTAAATATAACTAGAAATCAAATTGGAGGAGGGAGACAAAAAAATAAAGAGAAATAACCAAGGTGAAGGCCGACTTTTTGTTCACGGCGTTATAGCAAGTGTAAAGCTTACGTGGAATTTTTATTTAATGTGTCAAGTTGTGATTGGAAGGATAGGAAAGGGGACAAAATTTGGAGACAGGAGATTTTCATCCGTGGGTTTGGGAATTGGATTCCAGAGCAATTGCAAATTCCAATTCCCACTATCTCATCCTGTGTCTCTCTCTTTTCATTAATTAGCGCTCTACAACTCTTGGCTTCCCTTTTTTTATGCACCGCAAAAAACGCTTCAAAGCTTCTTGCTTCCCTTTTTTCTTTTCATTGTACCTCCCTCTCCTTTTCTCTCTCTTCTGCACGAGGTTGTGAAGATGTTTTTAGAGTGAAGATCACTACTACATATTTGAGCATTATAGAAGCATGGAAGAAGGTGAGCCTCAAAATAGAGCCACCGAAGAGTCTCTTTCAATCTCTTTTTTTGTTCATATCCTTTGTTCTGTGCTATACACATGATCTGTGAAACTGTTACTCATAATTTTATTTTCACTTTCTTTTTCTATTATTTTTCTGTGATTAATCTTCTGCATTATGGACTGTATCTCCATTTGAATTCTTATGCAAGTGGCATTAATTTTACTCTGGCAGATACCCCCGAGTCTGTTTAATTTTACTCTTGATAATTCAATATCTGAACTGCTGGCTTATTTTATTTTGATGACTTCAAGGATGAGTTGAAGTTCCAATTGCATATGAAGTCTGATGAGGTATAGTCTCATAATTTGGTTCACTTATTATTTTGGGCATCGCAATTTTGGTTTTTTAAAACCCACTTCACTCAAAACCTTTTAAGATTTAGGAGTATGTTAGTAAAAAAATATTTTTAGAATTTACAATATGGTCCTCCTAAAGGATCATATTACAAATTCTAAAAATATTTTGAGGACCATATTACAAATTTTAAAAATATTTTTTTTGCTAACATGTCTCTAAATCAATGGGTACACGGTGAGGCACCTATTAAGGTACCTCACCGTAGAATTCACCCAAGTGGTAGTATATTTCTTGTTTCTCTCAAAATAAGCTCGAATTTAATCAAAACAAAATTTTCTTCTCAGCTCTTTTTTTTTGGGGGGTTCACAATTTACTGAAGTATTCATAAGGAGAAAACGAAACTTCTAATTTTGGAAAAGTTTGTTTTGTTTAATGCTCCCTCCAGTCCTATTTATAAGACAACGTTTTATTTTTTTCCATGGTCCTATTTATAAGACAAAGTGTACAAATCTAGAAGCATTTATTGTTTTTTCTCATATTTACCCTTGTTGACCATTAAATGTCTTGAGGTGACACAATTATCATGGTAGTGGAATTTAATTTTAAATAGGGGTAAACTTGTAATCTTACAGAGTAATTTCTTGAAAATCAACGCATTAATTACATAAAACATGTTTTTTTAAAAAATGTGTTTTTGTCTGAATTGTCTTATAAATATGACCAGAGGAGTTTCTAAAATCTACTTGCACTGATATCTAACACCCTGTGCAGGATGTGTATGTGCAAATAACAAATGCAAATGGCTTAACGATGGCTCCTCCAGTAGTAGTGTAGGCTTCAGTCCTGCCACGCTTTGGGAGCCTCTTGCCCCAAAGATTGAAACAATTAGCTCAAACAATAACAGGCTCTGCTGGAAGAAATCTTGGCCTTAATAACATAGTTTTCGGCAAAGTCAAAGAAATGAGGTTATCATATTTTTTAAAGGCCAATGGCATCAATTACAAAGGGGCATCAATTTGAATCTAATCATAAATTACACTTTTAATTTAATTTTTTAATATAAATGTGTTGATTATAAAGCTTTTCCATATATTTTATTATTTTAGGTGTAAAAATAATAAAAAGTTTAATTAATAAAAATTCAATGATTTATTATGTTTTTATTGATAGAAATTTTGTTTTAACTTTTTTATAATATTTTTTAATATGTCACAGGGTAATAAATCTTTACCTAAAAGTTCATTAATATTTAGATGTCAATTAATAAAATTGTTCCTATTTACTAATATTTGAATTTAAATTACAGGGGCTAAATGCTTATAACAAGTAGCATATCATTTGATGTCCCTGTAAAAGTTTTTTACACTGACAATATATATATATATTAATCTCATGTGTATATATATCTATATATATATATATGATGTTTTATTGACCTTTTAAATTTTAATGTAGATTAATTTTTTTCAACTGTTTTCTCATTTGCAATGATAATAGATAAAAATAAGGAGAAATCATTTAAATTACATGTTAAAATATATGAAAAGTATTGGCAATATTTAATTTATAGGGTAAAATCAAATAACATGATAGTGAATGTTTTACAAAAAAACTTATTAATATTTAAAATATAAAGTAAGGCAAAATTATCAAGGCAAAATTACACATTAATTATTTTTAATATAATTATTTGTTGATTATAAATGTTTTACTTTTGTTTTTTAAATATTTAGTTCTAATAATATTTAAAAATTATTTAATAAAAATAATTACTTTTTAAATTGAATTGTGATTATAGAAGTTTCTTCCTCAATTATAATATTTTCCCCACATGTGAATAAATCTTAACATAAAAAGTTGATTATAATTGGATACGTGATGCTTTGGCTAAGCTGTTGGAGTTGGTTAAAATTCATATTGATGATAATAGTGCTGATATGATGACTAAAGCATTACTAAGAGGAAAGTTTGAAGTTTGTTGTGAGATCGTTGGTTTGGCGGTTATCTCCACATAGTTGTGAGGGGGAGATATGTTAGGTATTGATCTCTCTTCCTATGTGGAGAGAAGACCCCAATTGAGAAGTCCACTTGATGTCTCACTTAACTAAGTGGAGAGGGTCATAATGGGTAAGCAAGAGAGTAATAGGAAAGGTCTGCGGCCACTTTGAACACGAGGACTTTGAGAGAGAGGAAGAGAGAAAGTCATTCCCGTTTTTTACACAGAGTTGCAACTGTAAAAGCTACGGTAGATTCGTTCACCGTTGGATCAGGCTGAAAATTTGACAGCATGTTCGAAACATCTGGTTCTTCATTTTGAATGATTGGATCGTTGATACGGAGTCTGAATTGGGAGATATTCAGTTCGCACAGTGTTGTGTATTTAGGGCTTTTCGTCTTCCCTGCTCTCTATTTGTAAGTTTTACTGCTTTTGGCTGAGTGTTAGCACTGTTTTGTGCTTTTGATTAAGAGTCTTTTGTACCATTTGTTGATCATAGTGGAGCTATTTATTTGGTCTGGACGACCCATGTTTTTACCCTTGCTTAGAGGGTTTTCCACGTTAAAATCTTGGTATCTTTGTTTGTGATTTTAGTGATTTGTTATTGCTATTCATTTGCCGTTGCACTTCGTAGATTCTTGCAAGTTAAGGAGATTTATTTCAGCTACATTAACTGTGTAAGTGTGCTTTGTATTATTATTGTATTATTTTCCCCATCAGGCTAAACTTTTCAAAGCTGAGCCAATGAATTTTGCTATAGTGAGGACCGCCTCCCAATAAAATCTAGATATCATACTCTCTATTTTTTGAGAAATTATTAGGTATTCTCAACTACCAGTCTACCCTTCACCAAAAAAAAAAAAAAAAAACTAAAACTTCACCAAAAAAAACTATCAATCTACCACACCATCTATGGTACCAATCAACAAACATTTAACACGTGAAAAATATTAGTAGAAATCAATGTATTTCAAAATCCTCCACTGCTCTGTTCTATTAAATTGCTTCAAGATAGATCAACTCTCTTGATCCATTAGGAATGGCTTATTTTGGAGGTCATGGAAACTTAAAACAAACTCACTATTAATATTAAATCAAATTGATCTTAATAAATCAATACTTCAATAACAATAAAAAGTCATTAATTTCATCATTTAAAGACCAATTAATGTTATATGACATAAAATTTGATAGTATAAATAATGGGTTTAATGTATATACACTACTTTTTATGTATTTATACTTTTATACATGTACTATATTGTTACACATTGCCATATATTTATGAACGGAGATTGGTTCAAATAGTACATGTTTGTTTTCTCTTAAATAAGGTCTCAAGTTTGAGACTTGTGGGGATGGATAAAAATCTTAACGGGACGAGCTAGCCCCACCATAATGTGGATGTTTCTGACTCGAATAAAATTGCCCCCCGTGGAGAATACATATGGTTTATACAAAAAAAAATATACTTATCAATAGGGGTTGGTTCAAGTGGTACACTAGCTCAGTACACACAGGTAACGTTGAGTTGCGAGTTGATGTTTGTTTTTACATATATTATTATTAATTTTTATAATAAAATTAACTTATGATAAAATATAATTTTATAAAAAAAATACATTAAGATTTAAGATTTCACAACTATTAGATTTTGGACCGGGCCTAACTCAACCCTGGAAGCTAGCTTGTAGAGTGAGGATTGCCCAAGACTTATATACCACAATTTGGCCTTATCTCTAGGCAATGTGGGACTCTAACACACCCCCTCACGCCCAGGGGTGGACATCTGGAGCGTGGACAACTATACGGGTGGCGGCCCAACAACAATGGATCATCTAGGATAGGCTCTGATACCATATTAGATTTTGGACCAGGCCTAACTCAACCCCGGAAGCTAGCTTGTAAAGTGAGGATTGCCCAAGGCTTATATACCACAATTTGGCCTTATCTCTAGGCAATGTGGGACTCTAAAAACAACATAATCACTTTAAACCTATATAAAGTGTATGAAAAAAACCCTTGTTGAGAGAGTTAACCCAACCATGATGTCAATGATCACGATAGGAGAATGATTGCCTCCCGTGAAGGTTACCCGTGATTCTAAAAAAATCACTTCACTGAAGTAAAAATGAAAAACTAAAAAAATTAAAAAAGCAAGTGAGAAAACATGTTATGTAATGGGGAACAATTTGAATATAAATAAAATAGATAAGAGAGATAATAAGTGAAAACAATATTGATGAATAAAATAGAGAGATACGTGATATATAAAAAAAATACATTAAATTTAATGTAAATTAACACATTTATTGTATTTCTTAATATGTGTTTTTATTTAATGAAACAGATAAACATGAATGAATAATGAGAGAAACCGTTTTAATATAATAATAATAAAAATTAAAATTTGATAGTAAAAGGGAAAAAAAAGAAAAATGGCGGGAGCAGGACTGTATCCCGTGGAAGATACTCGCGGTTCATAAAATTAAACAAATCACTTTACTAATCAAGTGAGAATACAAAATTTAAAAAAAAAAAACACTAATGAGAAAAGGTGACACGTGTTATGGGAAACAATTTTAAGATGATGAATAAATAGATAAGAGAGATCATATATAAATTAAAACATTAATGAATAAAATAAAAAGGTAAATGATATGTTGGAGAAAAACAAATTGGATGTAGTATAATCAACACATTTATTGTAATTCTTAATATGCGTTTTTACGTAATGAAGCACTAAACATGAATCGATAATGAGAGTAATTGTTTTAATATGATAATAAGGGTTAAATATGTTTTTAGTCCATGAAATATAATCGGGATTTGGTTTTAGCCTTTGTAATTCAAAATCAGTGGATTTGGTCCCTCAAAAAGTGAAAACACCCCCTTTTAGTCCTTATTGATAAAATTTCGTAGCTAATGTATAGCAAAACTGTGCAATAAAGACAATATTGATATAATTTCAATTTTTGAAGGACCAAAATCATTGGTTTTAAATTACATGGAATAAAACCAAATCTTGATTATATTTCATGGACTAAAAACACATTTAACCCTAATAATAAGAAAGAAAATAAAAGTTTGACTAAAAAGGAAAAAAATGATAAGAGCAATAATGTCTTCCGCGGAGAATACTCGTAGTTCATAAAAAATCACTTTATTGAAGTGAAAATAAAAAGACTAAAAAAAACGCAAGTGAAAAAACGAGACACATGTCCTGGGAAACAATTTTAAGATATATAGTAAGCCTTTGTTTATTTTACTGTTGCAACAGTGCAAAACCATGATTTCGCATAATTGATTTAAATCACTTCCGTCAAACGTGCTTCGTAAAATACACATCACTCATCTCAACCATTCATTTCTAAAATTAATTATACTCAACTATAAACCAAAAGGACACTAAATAGTTAAAAAGAATAGATAAAAGAGATAATAAGTGAAAATATTAATGGATAAAATAGAGAGATAAATGATATATTGAAAAAACACTTTAAATTTAATGTAAATCAATATATTTATTGTATTTTTTAATTTGTCTTTTTATGCGGTGAAACAGATAAATAAGAACGGACAATGAGAGAAATTGTCTTAATACTGCCTCTTGTGGAAGACTTTTGTGGTTCATAAAAAATCATTTTACCTGAGTGAGAAAAAAAAACTAAAAAGTTCAAAAAACAGAAGTGAGGAAATGTGACGTGTACTAGAGAGACAATTTTAAGACAGAGAGTAAATGAATAAATAAAATAGACAAGAGAGATAATAAGTGAAAACGTTAATGAGTAAAATAAAAAAATAAATAATATATTGATAAAACACATTAAATTTAATGTGAATTAACATATTTTTATATATTTTTAAATTTTTGTTTTTATATAATCAAACAAATAAATAGAAATAGATAATGAATAATGAGGAAAAGTGTTTTGAAATAATAATAACAAAATAAAAATGTGAAAAAAGAAATCATAAAAAAGAAAAAAAAGAAAACGAAATGAGTGTGGAAATGTAAAAACAAAGAGAGAGAAAATGGGAGATCAAGACATGTGTCATGGGTGTTATATATTTTAATATAAATCAACATATTTACTTTATTATGTAATATATATTCCAATGTATTGAGACAAATAAATAGGAATAGATATAGTAATAGATAAAAGTGAAAAATTATGTTTTTTTTTTACTTTTACGCTCAATAAGAGATAAAATAAGTGAAAACATCAATAAATAAAATAAATAGAAAAATAGTATATTGAAAAACATAATAACTTTAGGCTGCGACTAGAGTGAATCTCCCAATAGGTGATTTATGGGATGAATCACTCTTATTTACTGTTAGATATTAAGGAGCGGTTGAGATTTTTTACTGGTGACCAAATTAAGACAATCACTTAATTTGACCATATATTTAATATGCATTTATCAAATAGTCCCTTAAAGTTTGGAAAATTGGGTAAGATCCCCATTGATGTACCTGTTGATGAACATAGACCCGGTCAGAGACTCATAGGTGGATGTTCCTTTCTCTTCTTATTCTCTACTTTTCGATCATTTGCTTCTTGCAATCTATGTAAACTATATCGGAACCCAATACTTTCTTGGCTCTTTAATCCATTCGCAAGGCACTTCACATCATATATTTTGGTTATTCATGGCCAAATCGGAACCTACACATAAGAAATTCATAGATGGTGAATACCACAAATGACAGATTCGACCACTGCATCTAGTTGTACCTACTAGAAAAAAAAACCTCTGATAACAACCACAAATTACCATACTCCTCCATTTCCACGGGGGTGAGTTCTGCATCAGCGAACGATTCATGTACAACTAAACCTACACCCAATCCATTGGTGCCTCCTCGTTCTTTTTGTCGTGCCTCGGAGCACCGCCTTCTCATATACTTCAACAAGTTGAATCACCCATTAATGGAGTGAAACTTTAAAAGGTCTCATTGATTTTGTCCCTTGTTTTTCCTAAATCCCCTTGCTAATTGAAATTATCTCCATGGTCTTGCTGGATTCAAACTAAAGCAATCATTTTCTAGTTGCAAAAAGGGATAATGTTGGCCTCTTTGTTATTGCGGTTAAAAATGGCTTTTTATCGCGGTTTTAACCACGTTACTGCATAGTGCGATTAAAAGATATTATCGCGATCATTTTTCGGAACCGCGATAATAGTTCAGTTTTTCTATCGCGATTCCGAAAATGAACTGCGATAAAAAACTAGCAGCAAAAAAAAAAAAGATTCCATAGTTGTTGTGTTCAAGGAACGGCGATAAAAACCTTTCTTTTTTTTAATTCTGCAGTAGCTTCGGTATCCTAAACTTGACATCTAATAACATCAATTTTGTATGCCTAAACTCTTATTCTGCAATATATGATATTTGACAACAAATTTCATTCAATATGTTAAATAAAATTAAAATTCAAACAAGTATGACAAAGTTTAATCTTAATTTGTAAACAACTAACTAATTTATATGGGAAAATATTAGTGTAGAGGAATGAGTAAAATTCTACAAAAATTTTGACAGAGTTTTCCCTATATTTTAAGGTTCTCCAAATAGCAAAATAATTGTATGAAACTTAGTGCTTGCAATTCCAATGAATCAACATATTAAGTACAACAACCAACAAGGGAAGACTCAAAGCTATACATTTGTAAGTAAGTAACTCGTTAAATGGTAAAATTAGTTCCAAGGATTGTAAAAATTCTACAAAAAATTTGACAGAGTTTCCCCTATATTTTCAGCTTCCCCAAATAGCTAAATACCTGTCAGAATTCAGTTTCAACCATTCCAATCAAACATATAGAACTCACTTCTAAGAAATCCAATCCAACAAAGTGGAACCATCTCCTCATATTCATAATTAAATATGTCTTTGGGCATTGGAACAGTAAATTGCTTACCACGACCCATTGAGGATTTGATAAAGCAATATAGAAATTTACAATGTGTATTAGTCTCAAAACCAAAACCACTTGGAATTGCAGGCATTTTTTCATCTTCTTGTTTTCCCAATGCTACAGACTCCTTTGTGTTTCTTGTGTTCTTTTCATCCTCTTTGGACTGTGTGAGAGGCTTAGTAAAGTGCAGATCGGAAAGTACAAGTCAATTAATTTTCAATAATGCAAACAAACTCTAAAGGGAAAGAAACATAATCATACACTATAACATACCTTAATGTTTAAATCAATTAGCCCGATAGGTCAAGCCACATGAGTACCTAATGCATCATCCAATACAAACAACCCTGCATCCTCATTAGGTACAGGCAATGGTGCATTTCCCTCAAGTACTATCTCAACACCAACTCTCACATGATCACCAGGTAGTGGATGATTATGTAGGGTAACACCTAGTTGGTTATACACGCTTCCCTTACCAACCATGTGATATGAAGGGTTATTTGAATATAAATCACATGGGGTGACACCCTAAAACAATAACATATGAAAGAATTATAAATATATAGTTATCATGAAGCAATAAAGAATTGTATTAACTTATATTACCTCAGGGATGATTGGTGGATGACTATCTTTAACACTATTACAAGGTACACCCATAACTTCTTCTGTTGGCTCCTTTTGATTTCTCTCGAGTTTTTCCAATCTAGCCAAGAGGAACTTCATCTCTTTTTTCATAGTATCAATTTCAGATTGGCTGTGTTGTGGCTTTTTTCGTGGAACACGTGGGTAGTAATCACTTTTACGTACCCCGTAACCCATAGCCCTAACACGTCCGGGGTGCTCTGGAACTTTCAAGGCTTTCACTAGAATGTCTTCATCTAGTTCAAGTCTCTCCCCTTGTGACACAGATTGTTTAATGGAGACCTGGCAATAATTGTGAAATTAACGTTAATATTTAATTTACATGACCAACTATGATAAAAATGATCTAGAGCATTTATTATACCTACACACTGTTCCCAAACTTGTTGGGAATTTTCATCCATATTCCCGCCACTATTTTGCAATCGGGCGGTCCTCCACAGTTCATGACGGGGGAGAATTTAGCTTCAGGACCCATCTCCACCAACTATGCACATTTTGACAATTGACTTAAGTTAATAAAAATGAAACTTGAATGGCTAAGATTAAAAGTTTCACAAACTAATCATATTCTGCTCAAGTTGGGCATAACCCAAACGCGATTTTCGACATGGATATGATTGCTTAAATGCTCTTTGCCTGTTTTCTTCACTTACTTTCTGCTTACAAATAGTGGCATTTGATGAATAAGTATTTAACTTTAGAAAAATCAAATTACATATTTCACTTACTTTCCGACAAAGGGATTATTACCTGGAAACATTCACTTGTTCGCACGGGTACAAAGTCGCTCCATTGTTAGTGACAGGGGCGGTGAGATGAAGAACATGTGACTGAGATTAGCGATGACGACGCTTCCACGGTGGGTCGAGGATGATTCGGATTGTGCTTGTGCCTTTAACAGCAACGTTGATCGAGCTCACGTACGGCGGCAGGATGGCCTTTCAATAGTGACTGGGCGTTGTGTTGACTACGGGATGGACGAGGACGCTGGACTCCGGGACGGTGGGGACGCAACAATGAGACGGTGGAGACTGGAAGGGACGGTGGAGGGAGGTATAGTGATATGGTGGTTGGACACAGTCAGGATTATGGATCCAGGAATGAGAGACTGCATGTGGCCGCGACTAGAAATGAGAAGAAGGGGGTGAAAGACTGAAAGTATGGTATTTATTGCTAGGGTTGGACCTCTCTTTTGCTGATAGTAATTGGGCCCAACCCAAATTTAGCGTTAATAACTTGTATAGTTCGGTCGGGTCGATCACCGACAATTGTTTTTTTCTTCACCCGAGCCTGAGCGACTATAACCATTCTAATCCGAATTTGTTTACCCGTTTACCCGAAACCTGCTTTAACCCACCCAATAATCATTTCTCCAGTTCAGCCAGTGAGGGTGACGGTCGGCCATGTTTTTTGCTCAGCCCTAGTTGATAAGTTAGCTGCTAGCTGATAAGCTAGTTTTTTGAATTAGAAGTGTTTGGTAAAACTAGTTGATAAACTAGTCGGTAAATGTAAAATGACATAAAGAACGTAACTATACAAGTTTTATTGTATAAATTATACTTGTGTGTTTTCTAGATACAAATATATTATTATGTAATTATAATTTTAGATTTTTTAAAAAATAACCAAATTTTTATTAAACTTTTTAGTGACAAAATATTTAATTAAATATTAAAATAAATAGTACAATATAAAAATAATTTCATAAAATAGCAAAAAGAAAATAACAATTTAATTAATTCATATTTTTTAAATTACTTATTATATAGGTAATAATAGGTAAAAAGAAATTGAAAGATATTTGTCACTAAAATTGAAAATGGATAATAATAGCTAAAAAGAAATTAAGGATAATAAGGGAAATGTATTAAAATATAAATGATGGTAATGGAAGAAAATTAAATAAGCTACAAGCTCGCTGAAGTAGCTTGTGCTTATAAGCTAGAAACTCATAAAATAAGTTACTTTGAGATACATTATCAAACATTTTTGTGTTGGTCAAATTAACTTATAAGCTAGGCAAATAAACTATTAGCTAGTTTATTGGATTGAGTAAATAAATAAATTAAAATATATACATTCTGTCCCAAAGAAAATGAAAATATAACTTGAACATTCTAAATGTTTAGAGAAAGATATTGATACCTTGAGTCCTTGACTGAATCACACCTACACAGTGGATTCACGCATAATGTGTTCCCTATGTTAAGTAAGTCTTTTAAGTTTTAACTAATAAAAAAAATAAAGGGTTAAATATGTTTTTAATCCCTTAAAATATTGTGAAATTTGGTTTTGGTCCCTCATTTATTTTTTTTATTGGTTTTGGTCCTCTATTTTTTAAAATCACATGATTTTAGTCCCCGTCATTAGTTATATTCTGTTAAGTGATGACGCAACAATATTTTTTATAGATTTTTCTATGTATTTTTCTTCGATTTTTTCTGCAGATTTCAAAATTTAAAGGTAATTTTCTTTAAATTCTAAAATTTGCGAGAAATTTACTAAAGATTTTTGTACAACAAAGCAAATAAAATTTATAACAGCATTTTTATGTAAACAAATTGTAGTTTTTTGGGAAATTTAATACAGACGACTTTTCTAGAAAAACAAATTGCAATAAATTCCCTATAAATTTTTACCCAAAAAAATCGTAGTAGTGGAGCTGTAAAAGGGACTTAACAGAGTATAGTTAACAATGAGGACTAAAAGCATGTGATTTTAATAAATGAAGGACCAAAACCAAATTTCACCATATTTTCATGGACAAAAATATATTTAACCAATAAATAAAAAAGTCTTTACAACAGCTCGTAGAGACATGGATAGCAACCTACGCGTTTTGGACTTTTGGTTTAATAACATTAACAGAGAAAAGTCTAACAAAAAAATCAATTAAATCCAAATAAATAAATATATTTACATAGAAGGCAATAAAAATTAGAGACCAAATTATTACATACTGAATGTCTTTTCTGCTTAAGTGTAGAATACAATATAACGCATATTTAAATTCAAAATCTTAATTTGCTAAACTAGTAAATTAAAGAAATATTTATGTATATTTTTTGAAAACCAGAGTCCTAGGTAACCTTACAACCCTCGGGTATTGTTTGGTTGGAGGGGAAGGGAAGGGGAGGGGAGGGCAGGGATTTCAAGAGAGTTATTGTGTTTGGTTCAATTTTTTTAGGAGGGAATGAGATATTTGGGGAGGGGAGGGGGCTAAAATCCCTCTCGATAAAATTTTGTCTCCCCTCCAAAAAAGTGGGGGATTTAGAGGGAAGAGAAGGGGATTTAAAATAAAACAATAAAAATTACTTAAATATTCCTCGTTTCATATAAAAACCAAAGGGTATGAGAGTAAATTAGTTTTATTTTCCCTCCCCTTATGAACCAAATAATAAAGGTTTTTTCTCCCCTCACTTCACCTCCTCAAATCAAATAAGATAAAATATCATTTCACCTCACCTCACCTCCCCTTCATTAAAATTTCTTCCCTCCCCTCGTTTTAAACCAAACATTCCCTCCCCTCGTTTAAACCAAACAGACCCCAAGGAAATATTTTTGCTCCTCATTATTAATTTCCTGTAATTTTCACAGTACATCGAAATATAATTTGCGAAGGTTGAATCTTTTGTCTTCTGATTATTTTTATTACGATTCTTAATTTAATTATAGTCAAATATAGATAATTGAATGTTTATTTCAGTCCAGGAGAGTATACCGTCACTTAACCAATCAAATTTCGCATTCATTGAACTACCACGTCACATGCGCGTTTAAATCATTAAAACTTCTCGGTATCACTTATATGTTATATCAGAAACTTACTAACGAAGCAAATGTACCTCTTTGTTTTGGTAACTCTTCAATTTTCGTAATTAGATTGCCTTAGTGCCTCAATTTGGTCTCCATGTACATACATATATATATTCGCCGCTATGCTCATTCCGTATTAAGTTGCTTTCTCTCTAGTCTCTCTACTCAGGCACTATTCCTAATGGTTGTGGATGATGGCAAATTGGATATAGGAGACCTTCAAGACCTTACTTCAAATAACTTAGAGAAAGATTGTTGTGGCTGGCTAAGCCTAAGCAGCTTCAGGGAACTGCCAAAGAGCCAACTTTATGTCCCACCTTACTCAATACATGACATGGAATGGTATCTAAGTTCCCCTGATGATTTTATATCTTTGAACGACCTGGAGCTGACGCCAGAGCACCAAAGTTATTATTATTTTGACAATGCCAGGGCCAGCCAATCACCTAAGGAGATGAATTTGAAGCACCAAAGCCGTGACGAAGAAATGAGAAAAAATGGGATTGGGATTGAGTCTTTGCTGCAGGGATTGATTGGGTTTACAAGGAAGAAAAGGAGGACGAAAAATTATCATCAGAAGCGGAAATGGAGAGTGAGATGGGTAAAAAAGAGGTGCAGCCATTGCAAGACGGAAGAGACACCGCAATGGAGGGTAGGGCCTTTGGGACCTAAGACACTGTGCAATGCTTGCGGAGTGCGATTCAAGTCTGGACGGTTAGTTCCTGAATATCGTCCAGCCACTACTCCCACCTTTGATAGTAGGAAGCATTTCTAACTACCATCAAAACATACTCAAGAAGCGATCTTCGATTTAGCATGCTTGTACTCTTTCCATTTTTTGTTTAATTAATGGCATTGGTTTTCAATTATTATATTTATATTATAAAATTGAATTCAAGGTTTTCTTGTATATACATTGAAATATAAAATTGACAGGATTTTTTCATTGGGGCCGAAATAAATTACTCTCTTTGTCCTTTTTATAGATTTCTTTTGATAATTATTTAGTTCTTTTTCTAAGATTTTTATAAAATTTTAAAAGCATTTCTTTTTTTTCATATTTATCCATCATAATTATTGAATATTTATAATTTTTAGGTTAGTTAATGTGGGAGTTAAATAGAATTTGACTTACAAAAAGGTATCGGAAAAAAAAGACTTACAAAAAGGATAAATTTAAAAGTTATATGAATTTTTAAAAAACTAAAATATTAAAACATCTTTTTTTTTCTAATTTTATTATCTAATCCTAAAAGTAAAATTCAAATCAAATCAAAGAATTTTTTATTGTAAAATTTTTATTTTTTATCACAGTCCTAAAAATCACATTCAAATATTAATTTTGAATGGAATCTTATGGTCTATAAATAAGGAAAAATAATTAATATAAAGAATATATAAAAAAGGAAATAAGGAAAAAAATTTAAAAAAATCATAAAATAAGTAGTGAAAGAATTATAAATATATAATATTATAAAATTTATAAAATATTTTGGGGAGCCAGATTAATAGTTAGTAAAATATTTTATGTGAGATATATATAATTAATAAAAAGATTGAAAATTTTTGGGGGCTACGTTCTTGTGTCAGTGTGTTTTTCACTTAGTCAAAGTGTAGAATCAATTTCATATAATTGATTTTAAATTACTCTCTTCCAATGTGTATCATTTATTCACAATAATTTATTTTAAAATCAATTTTACTCAACTGTAAACAAAATATACACTAAGTTTTTAGTGTATTTTTATTTTTATATTGGGTTAAATATGTTTTTCATCATTGAAAGTATAATGAAATTTGGTTTTGGTTCTCTATCTTTTGTAACCACATGATTTTTGTCCCCGTCCTTAGTTATATTAAACTAAGTCATGACGTAACAATAATTCTTGTAGATTTTTCTATTTTCTTCGAAATTTCTTGCAGATTTCAAAATTCAAATGAAAATTTATTCAGATTCTAAAATTCACGAAAAATTTACTATGAATTTTTCTACAGTAAAACAAATAAATTTCACAACAATATTTTTATATAAAAAATCATGGTTTTTTGAAAATTGATTGCAAATGATTTTTCTAGAGATTAAATCCCAAGAGATTTCCTGCGAAATCTTTACCTGAAAAAGGTCATAGTGGAGTTGCGAAAGTGACTTATCAAAGCATATATAGTTAATAAAGAGGACTAAAAACATGTGAATTTTAAAAATGAAAGACTAAAATCAAATTTTACTATATTTTCATGGACTAAAAACATATTTAACCTTTTTATATATTTTATAATGATGGTAAAAATGTATAACACATGACATTCACCGTTTTTTAATCATATTTTGGGTGTGGAAACTAAGGATACCCCTCAATCATACTTAAAAGACCGAATATCTATATTTCTTTTTGGTGTGCAAGGAATGCCATGAGGTTTGAACCCAAGACATACGAGTTATCTATATAAAAACATTGATGCATTGATGCAATCTCTTTTATAACTAAAAATTTTAAAGAAAAGTTAATTCATGATTTTATGTTTCTGCTTAATCTTTCAGCCTTTAAATTTTGACATCGGTATCAAAGTACTTAAATGAATAATGTTACTTACACATTTATACAGAAATATTTTTTATATGTGCACAATTTTCGTTGTTTAACTAACAAGATACCCGTGCATTCGCACGGGTGCGGGTGATGCTAGTTTTTATATATATTATCAAATATTTTTAATAAAATAATAAAAATAAATCTGTCGAGATATTGACAGTCCCGATCTTGTCATTATCAACTTCAGCAGTGTCTTCACCAATTGCAAGGATCCAATTGGCAAATTCACGAAGTTCTTCGCGTGATTGATCGAGTGCCAAACACGGAAGTCTCACGTTCGTTTATAGCTTCAAAACCTTGCAATTTTTCCATAAAACTGATGAATTAATTGTAGCCATAACAATGTTAGCCCTACTACCACGAGGCACAACAGGCAAGATTTGCCTAAAATCCCCACCCAACACAACTTTACCCCTAAAAGGCTTGGCTAAACTATCAAGGATACTAAATCTCATGTTATCTTTCAATGTTCAATCAAGTGCTTCAAAAGACAAACGATTGATCATAAGTGCTTCATCCCATATTATAAGGCTAGTCCTTTGAAGTAATTCAGCCTTTGCACTGCCCTAGTGGATTGCGCAACATGAATCCTCATTTAATGTGAGGGGTATACAAAAAAGTGAATGAGCAGTTCTTCCACCAGGCAATAATAAAGATGCAATACCACTCAATGCAACGTTCAGGACAATTGCTTTCTCTGATCGCAACTTATATGATAGTGTTTGCCACAAAAACGTCTGGCCAATCCCACCATGACCATACACAAAGAAGAAGCGTCCTGCATTTTCATTTACAGTTGCAATAATTTCATTGTAAACAACCTGCTGATTTGGGTTCAATAGGTGAACATGATCGTTGTGCAATCTACTTATCTCAGCGTCATTAGAGTTGAGTTCATTCATGATCAAGGCATTTCCAATGATACTCGTGGAGTTCAAATCAACAAATGGCATATCATGGTAATCCTTTAGTGATTTTCCATTCAACAACATCATCCGCTCAACTTCAATTAAACACATATTCTCAGGGTCTTTGGCTGACATTGGTGTCCAACAAAAAAATCAACCAATTGAATATAAATGATAGAAGCAACTAAAATGATTGAAGGAACACCCACCAGCCAGCTCATGCCCTCACAGCCTACTCACACGTGATGCACACATATGAGACCTCGCATAAAATAGTGGAAAGACGTCCCAAAAATTAGGCTGGCCCCCTACGAAATGTATAACTGTGAAAATGGACAGCTCATGTCCTTCGGCACCTGGGTGTGGGTAATGCGGCAGATCCTTAGGAATGAATGGAATATCCAGTGTGGAAATAAAATAGCATTTTAGAGGGATGGCCAATAGAGACTCAAGATGAACATTGAAAAGTAAACTTACAACTTACGGTGCGTTAGATATAATATATTGGAAAATACCCATACCCACATACAGACATATGATATATTGGAAAAGTGAACAAAAATTAACATCTTAAATAACAAAAGAATTTAAAAAAGTAATGACTCTTGTAATGAAACATATTTATAGAAACGGGTAATAAGAGAAAATATTTTTATATAATAATACTAAAAAAAAGAAAATGAATGTATGATAAAAAAGTAAAAAAAAAAAGAAAATGACAAGAAATGACTACCTCCTGTGGAAGATACATGGCCTTCATAAAAAAAAATCATTTCACTGAAATTAAGAATCAGTGACACGTGTATTGGGAGAACAGTTTTAGGATAGAGAATAAATAGATGAATAGAATATATAAGAGAGATAATAAATAAATAAAACATTAATGAATAAAATAGAGAGATAAATTATGTAATGATACAGAAGACTATGAATGAATAATGAGATAATTTGTTTTAATATAATAATAAAAAAGAAAATTAAAGTGTGGTAAAAGGGGAGGAAAGAAAACGGTTAGCAAGAGCACAACTGCCCCTGTGGAGGATACTCGTGATTTATAAAAACAACACTCTTGTAATTAAAATATTAATAGGAACGAATAATGAGAGGAAATATTTTAATATAAGAATGATTAAAAAAGAAAATGAATATGTGATAAGAAAGCAAAAGAAAAAAATAAAGAAAATGGTAGAAGGAGAAATGTGTCCCGGGCAGTATATATGTAACATCCCTCAAATTAGGAACTTTAACAATTTATTAGACTGAAAATAAGAGGGTTAAGTGTTAGTAATTAAAGGAAAATAAGTTGAGAGATTAAGGTTAATTGAGGAGCTATGAGTTAAAACTCAAGTATAAACCAAGTTTTTAGCCTTAACTAAAAGTTTTAATAACTCATTAGGTTAAAAATAAGATAATTGTGTTTAGTAATTAGAGGTTGAATGGGGATTATGGAAATTAACTTAGAATTCTATTTCAGGTTAAAATGAAGAGTTTTGAGTTCTGGTAATCGATTATAGGGAGTTTGTAATCGATTACCCGAGAGCTGAATTTTGTGTAATCGATTACGTAATCGATTACCTGAGGGCTGAGTTTTTGGTAATCGATTACCAAGGGTTGTAATCGATTACCAGATTTCCAGAAATGTTTTCTAGTGTAATTTTTACCTCTGGTAATCAATTACATCATTATGGTAATCGATTACCAGTTGTCCAATATAAATAGCTGGTACGAAAATTAAGTCAGATATTCATTTTCTTCTTCACCTACTTCATCTTAGAGAGAGAGTGCGAACCCTAGAGAGAGAAACTTCATATCGGAGCTTGAGAACGGATCCGGAGCAAGGAAACAACAAGGATTTCACCCACGAACATCCTTCTCCTCTTGAATTTCTAGATTTGGTGAGTATAACTCACACATTCTGACTTTTCCTTGATTTTGATTTCTCCCCATTATATGAACCCTACTATCTTGATTCCCTTTCTATATGTATATTGTAGCTAGATTGTTGATTGTGGTGTATGATTGAGTCGTTTGATCGGTGATTTTCGTTGAAAACCTTAGGATAGCGAAACTTACGAAAGTAGCGATATTACGAAATGCTCTATGTATGCACCCCACCCTTTGTTTCCCTTTATATGAGATTAAAATGGATAGAATTATGATATTTGCAATGAGTTTGATTAGATTATGCTTGGATCGATTGTAAAGCTATTGAATTTCGAAGTTACAAAAGTTACGAAACTTGCGAAAGTCTCGAAACACTCGAAATGTTCGAAATTCTGGTTTAACTGTCGATTTATGTTTACTGGTTTCGACCGTGAGTTAATTCAAGCCGGCCTTTACGCTGTGAGTTAAGAAAACTAAATAATTATGTGAAAACTTGACTTCGGTCCAGTAATGGGTGGGATACGTCCCTGGGAAAGACGTTTCCCGTAGTCTGAGCTCAGTTCTAACTCCAGTTTAAATGATAAGTTCATACCTGCTGGGCACAGCAGTGAGTTGCATCATTAGTGCATTTACTTGTTTTTAGTTATGATCATGATGATGGTTACATTTAGTCAGTAATTAACTTTCCCCACACCGTATGTCCCACCTATCTGTTTACTTGAATTATGTTCTAGGAAGTTTGTTTAATTGTTAATTGTCATTGATATATGCTTCTTGCATTCATGCATGTGGTTGTATTCACTGGGATTATTATCTCACCCCACGTTTCGGGGATATATCTTAGTGATGCAGGTACTTCCGGTGAGGTTGAGGCAGTTAAGGTGAGGGTGGAGCTGAGTCTTAGTTTAGCTGGAAGATTAGTTTAATAGAAGTAGTTTCCCAAAGTATTTGTATATTGCTTAATCGGTTATTTGCCGAGGTGTATTAATGTAAATTATATAGGTATATTTATTTCTGAGTTGGCCACTGAGGCTTAGTTTTAATGCTATGATAGTTATGATATTGGAATGTGCTGGTTTTGCTGATTTTCAGGTTAAGCTGAATTTGGTAATTATCCGGTTTTAGGGGAGACTCTGCCGGATTTTCAGTATGAGTTCATTGAACCACACTTCTCCAAGTGTGGATTCTTCCCTAAGTTTAAGTAAGATTCACTCTTATTTAGGGAGTTTAATGTTGTATTGTAATTGCTTAAGCTAATCGTTGGAAAGTTTGAACGATTGTATGATGATATAAAAATTTAATGAAATGATTTCAAGAACTTCAGGGATAGTGTCTCCAACGGGCATTACTTCTGAGTTTAGAAATTAGGGCGTTACATTTTGGTATCAGAGCAGTTCAATCCAGTTGGACTGTGGTTAGGTTAGTTGCCCGTGACTTACTATAATCTTCTAATACATGTACTCATTATAGGGACTGATCACTCCTATGGTGTGTATTGTAAATGGAGATTATGGTCAATTATGTGAGTAGAATGCTTTGGTCCGGAAGTTAGGATACTTCCTTAACAAAGTTAAAGCCACCCATTCTTGTATTAGAAAGAGAGTAACTTAGGTCAATTTTGAAAATGGAACCCTTACCTTAGGAGCCTTAGAGAATGTAACCCTGGAGCCCTAGTAAGCATTAGGCACTCTTAAGGCAGTTAGTTAAGTTTAATTCGTTATTTTTAGAGGATGGTTGTTGTTTGACTTATAAAGTAGTTCTGATTGTGTAAACTGTATGATTTGAATGTTTTGTGTGTCTTGTTATTTGAATTGTAATGTTGGTTTGTTGGTTTTATATCATATTACGTTAGAATATGTGTGTGTGTACTGGTTCGGTAGTAATTCACATAGTTAAAGTTTCTTTTTGAGACAAGCCCTTGTGAGGTCACGTTAGAAGGAGTACGGACTGTAGTCCAGGTTAAGATAGAAACTCTACTTAAGGTAAACCAGTGGTAGCATAGGAACCCAAAAGGATTCCAAACTATTGGGAAAGTATATAGAGGACTTTAACTTAAGTAGGCTTAAGATCTTACCTAAAGTCAGCAAACTTAGCAGGAACATATAGACATTTAGATCTAAACTTAGAAGGGTTAGGAAATTGAGATTTCTTTTGAGCCAATGTAGGAATAGGTGTATTTCCCAAGCCACCCTGATAGTAGTCAGGGAACTGTCAGGCGAGTGAGAATTCTTTTAGCCATCTTACTCTTTGCCTTGTCCGTGGATTACATGGATAGATCTTTAGACTCTACTAGACGGGTAGGTAGTCATGACGACTACCATTTCCTCACATTTTCATCCCATATTTAGAGAACAATTAGTAACCCTAGAGACAAAGTCTTACAACTATAATATCATATAAACCCTTAGGAGAGGACACCATACTTATACCTTAAGACTACAACACTAATTGTTAACCACTAGGAGTTCGGGGACATGTTTAGGAGATAAATAAGTTAGAGATTCATAGAAAAGATAGTGAGTTCTCAGTTATCTAATATTACCATATTCTCAGGAGTTACAATTAGTAACCTCCTTATATTATACCAATTGAGTGAGTTGTCTTGAAGGAACCATACCTTCACTCTTCTTTTTACCTTTAGAATATACTTAAGGATATTAGGAAGTGATGCCTTAAGAACCTGAAAATCTAGAAATCATCGAATAAGAACACTTCACCCATACCTTCAGCCTAACCATATCGGTTTAACCTCGAGGACTCGGAGAAGTACTCGGGAGAAGAATTAGGTAAAGGCTTTTAGTCAGGATAGTTGGTATGAACCAAATTTTTCTCGGAAATCCAACTCAGTAGTTTCACCATCCAAAATCACCCAATTCAATTTATTAACACCAGTAGAGAGAAACCTTAGCCATAACTCTCTTAAGGGAGAGGAACCTTAATCAAGGAAGTTAAGAATTCTAGTATAGATTGCATAAGGTAGTGTAGATTTACCCACAACCCAAGTAAGGATAGGAAGTTCCCAATTAAGTCATATTAGGGGAAGTTGTGTAGAAAAGAATTAGGAATCACCTGAGACAATTGTTAGGCAGAAAGTAAGTGGACCAAATATCTTAGTTAAAGATAACAAAGTAACGGGAATAACATAGATTTTTAGAATTAATTAGGAAAGGGAAGGAATTTATAGTTGAGGTCTTAAGGGAGAATGAGTAGAACAAGTAGATTAACAGACAACCCTAGAGTTAGTTAAGGATTTAGTCAATAGCTATAGATGTTCTCCCAGTCACCCAAATACTTAGCCCCATCCATGAGTTCCATGAGGGAAATTCTAGGATTCTACACCAAATATTTATATGCTAGTGTCATAACCATGTTTACATAGGATCACATTCCAAACAAAAATAGGAAGTTCTTTTTCACACCATAATAGTAATAACTCTGGAGTTGTTGGGGAAAGGAAACAAATTAGTTAGGTGCCTAAATGTAAACTTGATGTCTCTAGGAGAGAAATCAAGATTTAAGATATTGAGAAATATTAGAAAGAGCCTGAAGCTTTAAGGGGGGTAGTTTTATATCCAGGCCACGAGAGTCCATAGAAGGCACTTGATACTTGTACCCAACCTGAAAGTTAGATTTGATTGTGCATGGATAGGCCTAGCCAGAGTGTTAGGAAGGGATTGAGATATTATTAGGCACACTCATTAGGATTAGAACTCTAAAATTATTTAGAAATCCTTATTCATAGTAGGACTAGGATATGGATGACATTATGTCACTCTCCTTCTAATGAAACTTAGAACCAAATTAAGTACAAACCCCGATCGGTAGGGTGGGTTAGAGAAAGATCCCATTATGGGAAGATAGGAGAATTTACTGTGTTCATGCTGTAACCGGTAGGTATTATACCTACGTTTATGGCATGAATGTTGTTAGGATTACGTTATTTTCTTAGAAGAATGAGTGATTGTACTCTCACTTGAGTTCGGTGTTTGCCTATGTGATTATGTGAACTTAATTCTTCAAACATGACGTGAGTGTTGGATAATTACGCCAGCACAGACTTAGTGATTCGAGGGATTGAGTATTTATGTGTGCACGACTTAGTGTTAGTAATATAAGTAGAACTTATAATATAAACATGAAAACTACTTGGAGTTTCTCAAACCTATCTAGATCATTAAGAACATAAATTTAAAGCCAGCAAGTGGTTGATGGGTTTGGGGTATGGAATTAAGATCCTTGCTTAGTGGTTGCATGGAATCTTTGCCTATTAATAGATTTTATCTAGTGTGTTGTTTAACCAAGCCAGTCAAGTATACTCCAATAGAGTAGATAGTCTCTTCATGTGTCTTTCGTGATGATACATGAAAGGAGTTGTTAGAGAAGTTCAGGAACCTAAGTTTAGGTGTGGCAATTGGAGGGCATGGTGTCAGACTCTATTTAAATTAGATCACTAATGAGCTAAGAGCTCTAATCAGGGAGGCTCAGAGTTTGGACTTAAGCCTCCAAGAGGAGTAGACCACAGTTGAGGTTTTTGAATCAGAAGATGGGATGATTCTCTCCCAAGGGAGAGTTTGTGTCCCTAAAGGGGGTAGCCCCAGGCAGCAGATGTTAAGGAAGCTAATAGAGGTAAGCTTTCTGTACATGTTGACTATACCAGGATGTATCAGGAATTGAAGATAGATGTAGTAGATTATGTTTTTAAGTGTTTAGTGTGTAAGCAGGTTTATATAGAACATCAAAACCATTAGGAACCCTTTTACCATTAGTAATCCCTGAGCGGAAGTGGGAGAGTATAGTTAGGGACTTTGTGATAGGTTTGCTTCGAGTTCAAGCTGTTTGTGATGCCATCTTGGTGAATGAGGACTGACAGGCCAGGTAAGCCCACCTCCTACCAGTTAGGAGTACCTATTCCCTTAGCAAGTTAGCAGATTTGTATGTTAGGGAGAATTGTCAAATTCTATGACATTACCTCTAACGCCATATCCGATAGGGACCCTAGGTTCATTTCTAGATTCTGGGATACACTTCACCAGGCTACGGGAACGATTTCCGAAACTTTTTAGTTGAGGTAGTTTTAAATTCTGTTTATTGTACAATTTTGAGGGCAAAATTGCCAAAAGGGGGGTAGAATGTAACATCCCTCAAATTAGGAACTTTAACAATTTATTAGACTGAAAATAAGAGGGTTAAGTGTTAGTAATTAAAGGAAAATAAGTTGAGAGATTAAGGTTAATTGAGGAGCTATGAGTTAAAACTCAAGTATAAAACCAAGTTTTTAGCCTTAACTAAAAGTTTTAATAACTCATTAGGTTAAAAATAAGATAATTGTGTTTAGTAATTAGAGGTTGAATGGGGATTATGGAAATTAACTTAGAATTCTATTTCAGGTTAAAATGAAGAGTTTAGGGTTCTGGTAATCGATTACAGGGAGTTTGTAATCGATTACCCGAGAGCTGAATTTTGTGTAATCGATTACCTGAGGGCTGAGTTTTTGGTAATCGATTACCAAGGGTTGTAATCGATTACCAGATTTCCAGAAATGTTTTCTAGTGTAATTTTTACCTCTGGTAATCAATTACATCATTATGGTAATCGATTACCAGTTGTCCAATATAAATAGCTGGTGCGAAAATTAAGTCAGATATTCATTTTCTTCTTCACCTACTTCATCTTAGAGAGAGAGTGCGAACCCTAGAGAGAGAAACTTCATATCGGAGCATGAGAACGGATTCGGAGCAAGGAAACAACAAGGATTTCACCCACGAACATCCTTCTCCTCTTGAATTTCTAGATTTGGTGAGTATAACTCACACATTCTCACTTTTCCTTGATTTTGATTTCTCCCCATTATATGAACCCTACTATCTTGATTCCCTTTCTATATGTATATTGTAGCTAGATTGTTGATTGTGGTGTATGATTGAGTCGTTTGATCGGTGATTTTCGTTGAAAACCTTAGGATAGCGAAACTTACGAAAGTAGCGATATTACGAAATGCTCTATGTATGCACCCCACCCTTTGTTTCCCTTTATATGAGATTAAAATGGATAGAATTATGATATTTGCAATGAGTTTGATTAGATTATGCTTGGATCGATTGTAAAGCTATTGAATTTCGAAGTTACAAAAGTTACGAAACTTGCGAAAGTCTCGAAACACTCGAAATGTTCGAAATTTTGGTTTAACTGTCGATTTATGTTTACCGGTTTCGACCGTGAGTTAATTCAAGTCGGCCTTTGCGCTGTGAGTTAAGAAAACTAAATAATTATGTGAAAACTTGACTTCGGTCCAGTAATGGGTGGGATACGTCCCCGGGAAAGACGTTTCCCGTAGTCTGAGCTCAGTTCTAACTCCAGTTTAAATGATAAGTTCATACCTGCTGGGCACAGCAGTGAGTTGCATCATTAGTGCATTTACATGTTTTTAGTTATGATCATGATGATGGTTACATTTAGTCAGTAATTAACTTTCCCCACACCGTATGTCTCACCTATCCGTTTACTTGAATTATGTTCTAAGAAGTTTGTTTAATTGTTAATTGTCATTGATATATGCTTCTTGCATTCATGCATGTGGTTGTATTCACTAGGATTATTATCTCACCCCACGTTTCGGGGATATATCTTAGTGATGCAGGTACTTCTGGTGAGGTTGAGGCAGTTAAGGTGAGGGTGGAGCTGAGTCTTAGTTCAGCTGGAAGATAAGTTTAATAGAAGTAGTTTCCCAAAGTATTTGTATATTGCTTAATCGGTTATTTGTCGAGGTGTATTAATGTAAATTATATAGGTATATTTATTTCTGAGTTGGCCACTGAGGCTTAGTTTTAATGCTATGATAGTTATGATATTGGAATGTGCTGATTTTGTTGATTTTCAGGTTAAGCTGAATTTGGTAATTATCCGGTTTTAGGGGAGACTCTGCCGGATTTTCAGTATGAGTTCATTGAACCACACTTCTCCAAGTGTGGATTCTTCCCTAAGTTTAAGTAAGATTCACTCTTATTTAGGGAGTTTGATGTTGTATTGTAATTGCTTAAGCTAATTGTTGGAAAGTTTGAGCGAATGTATGATGATATAAAAAATTTAACGAAATAATTTCAAGAACTTCAGGGATAGTGTCTCCAACGGGCATTACTTCTGAGTTTAGAAATTAAGGCGTTACAATACACACGTGGTTTATAAAAAATAACTTTATTAAAATGATAATGAAAAAACTAAAAGAATGTAAGTGAGAAAAATGACACATGGGTAACAATTTTAATATAGATTGAATAGATAAGAGAGATAATAGATTAAATTATTAATGAATAAAATAATGCGATAAATGACATGTTGAAAAAGTGAAAAAAATTAACGTCTTAAATAATAAAAGAATTTAAAAAGTAAGAAAAAAAGGCTTTTGTTGGAGAGACAAATTTAAAAAGGAAAAGAAAAAGAAAGAAAAGGGAACAGTGGTTCCCGTGTTTTTTTTTTTAAAAAATAGAATAGATAAGAGAAATAATAAATAAATAAAAATAATAAATAATGAGATAAATTGTTTTAATATAATAAAAAAAAAGAAAATTAAAGTGTGGTAAAAGGGGAGGAAAGAAAACAATTAGTAAGAGCACAACTGCCCCTGTGGAGGATACTCGTGATTTATGAAAACAACACTTTTGTAATTAAACATATTAATAGGAACGAATAATGAGAGAAAATATTTTAATATAAGAATGATAAAAAAAGAAAACAAATATGTGATAAGAAAGCAAAAAAAGAAAGAAAACGGTAGAAGGAGAAATGTGTCTCGTGGTGTATATACATGTGGATTATAAAAAAATTACTTTATTAAAATGATAATGAAAAAACTAAAAGAATGTAAGTGAGAAAACATGACACATGGGAGAATACTCGTGATTTATAAAAACAATACTCTTGTAATTAAACATATTAATAGGAACGAATAATGAAAGGAAATATTTTAATGTAAGAATGATAAAAAAAAAAGAAAATGAATATGTGATAAAAGAGAGATAATAAATAAATGATAAAAAGGCTTTTGTTGGAGAGACAAATTTAAAAAGGAAAAAAAGAAAAAAAAGAAAGAAAGAAAAGGGAACGGTTGTTTCCGTGTTTTTTTTAAAAAATTAAATAAAATAGATAATAAATAAATAAAAACAATGAATAATGAGATAAACTGTTTTAATATAATAATAAAAAAAGAAAATTAAAGTGTGGTAAAAGGGGAGGAAAGAAAACAGTAAGAGCGAAACTGCCCCTGTGGAGGATACTCGTGATTTATGAAAACAACACTTTTGTAATTAAACATATTAATAGGAACGAATAATGAGAGAAAATATTTTAATATAAGAATGATAAAAAAAGAAAACGAATATGTGATAAGAAAGCAAAAAAAGAAAGAAAGAAAATGGTAGAAGGAGGAATGCGTCTCATGGTGTATATACATGTGGATTATAAAAAAATTACTTTATTAAAATGATAATTAAAAAACTAAAAGAATGTAAGTGAGAAAACATGACACGTGGGAGGATACTCTTGATGGATTATAAAAAAATTACTTTATTAAAATGATATTAAAAAAATTAAAAGAATGTAAGTGAGAAAATATGACACATGAGAGGATACTCATGATTTATAAAAACAATACTCTTGTAATTAAACATATTGATAGGAACAAATAATGAGAGGAAATATTTTAATGTAAGAATGATAAAAAATAAAACGAATATGTGATAAGAAAGCAAAAAAAGAAAGAAAACGGTAGAAGAAGGAATGTGTCCCGTGGTGTATATACATGTGGTTTATAAAAAAATTACCTTATTAAAATGATAATGAAAAAACTAAAAGAATGTAAGTGAGAAAACATGACACATGGGAGGATACTCGTGATGGATTATAAAAAAATTACTTTATTAAAATGATAATGAAAAAACAAAAAGAATGTAAGTGAGAAAACAAGACACATGGGAGGATACTCGTGATTTATAAAAATAATACTCTTGTAATTAAACATATTAATAGGAACGAACAATGAGAAAAAATATTTTATTGTAAGAATGATAAAAAAAAAACGAATATGTGATAAGAAAGCAAAAAAAAAGAAAAAAAAATGGTAGAAGAAGGAATGTGTCCCATGGCGTATATGCATGTGGTTTATAAAAAATTTACTTTATTAAAATGATAATGAAAAAACTAAAATAATGTGAGTAAGAAAACATGACATGGGAAATAATTTTAAAAAGAAAGAAAAAAAATTTTTGCTAGAGAGAAAAATTTAAAAGAAGAAAAAGAAAAAAAAGTAAAAAGGGAACACTTGTTCTCTTGTTTCAAAAAAGGGGGGGTTTGGGTGGGAAAATTTTTTCCCAAAATTTTGACACGTGGGAGGTAATTTTAAAAAGAAAGAAAAAAAATTTTTGCTAGAGAGAAAAATTTAAAAGAAGAAAAAGAAAAAAAAGTAAAAAGGAACACTTGTTCTCTTGTTTAAAAAAAGGGGGGGGGGGGGGTTTGGGTGGGAAATTTTTTTCCCAAAATTTGACACGTGGGAGGTGAGAGGCTTAACTTTCTAATAGATATATAGATTACATTTGTTCTTATAGCCTGTTTGGTTCCTAATTGTTACAGTTCAATGGTTTATCATTATTGATTTTAAATCACTTTCGTTCAACGTGTTTCATAAAATGTGTATAACTCATTTCAACCATTGATTTCTAAAATCAACTACCCAATTGTGAACTAAACAGACACTTGGTTATCTCAATTTTTGACAGCTTACATATTCTGTAATCCCATGTGAAAAATATGAGTCATGACTCATGAGAATGTATGACTAGCATTTTTTTAATTCAACAACCTTTAAGAATCAAATTAACCGCCACTTGAGAATTAGATTCTACCCAAAGACTATGTATTCCTTGCTCCTTTGCAATATATAAAGCAGTGAGTAAAACCCACAATTCAACCATATTACAGTGGTGTTGCCAAATAGTCTAGAGAAACCATGAATCCATTTTCCAGTCGCATCTCTAAACGCTCTACCACACGCAGCAATAGAGCCATTTAACTTAACAGCTCCATCAGTATTACATTTTAACAAATAACCATTAGGGGAACACCAAGAAATTAAACGCTGAGTGTACTTGGGCTGGCTATTATGCAAAGAAGAAATGGTAGAAGATTGTTGAGCAATAAAAAATTCATTGGCTTTATATATGCAGGATCCTATAACAAGTGCTCTCAGGGGTATTACAGGATGTATTACTTTGTCATTTCGCTCCAACCAGAGAAGCCACACAATTATGCCAAATAGCAGTTTCCATTCAAAAGCATGCCGCCTAATAGTAGAGTCAGATAAGTTTTGCTTCATCCGCAAAGGCAAATTATCACCTTGAAAAACACACAAATTTGTTATTGGCTAACAAAGCCAATTTCATGACACAACTCCATGAACTATTTTCTTTTCACCGATTAGGGGTTGGTGGACTACCAACACCAAGCCCGAAGGATCCAAGGGGTGCATATAATAGGGATTGAAGGCATCATCAATGACATTGAGTGTTATTTAACGCTAATTATATTTTAGATTTCAAGGCGATTTACATACCCCATTTACAATTAAGGATGATAATTTTTTTGTTTGTAAGAGCATAAGTATTCTCCACGGGAGGTTGTTTGAGACAGGTAGGACCTCTATGGGTGGGAAAGCTCTTTCAAGTATTTAATGCAGCTGCATATTCAGAGTTCTATTCTGAGACCACTGATTAAGCTGGAACAACCTCTTATCAACTGATCCATACACTCGATGATAAATAAATATGATAATAAATACACCTTAGTAGGTTATTATATTATTCATGTTTATATCACATTAAGAAAATCAATGGATGTTGTTTTAATTAGTTCATGCTCGATCCTCTTAAGTAAGGTCTCGGGTTCGAATTTTGTGTACCGAGAAAATTTTAGCCAGGAGAGCTAGTCTCACCATAATGTGAATGTTCCCGGCTCGAATACGATTATTTTCGTGGATGATACGTGTGATTTATACAAAAAATCACGTTAAGAAATATATACCATAATGAAAAATGATACTTTGACACTAATTTTTTTATGCTTTGTCTGGTAAATGGGAAAGAAATAAAAAAGGGAGAAATAGAGAAAAAAAGAAATAGGGGAGAAAGAAATAATATGGAGATAGAGATGATTTATATGTTGTTTGGTGTGAAATAAATAAATAAGAAATAAAAGAGAAATGTGAAATTAAATTATTTGGTTTAATAGAAGTGATAGGAGAGGGATAACATTGTGTGTTAATTTTTCATGGTTCCCGATTTCTTCAACAAATCTCGTTGGATTTGTGGAGAAGTTCAAACAGTGTAACAGAGTAACCTCTCTTTCATTTCTCTATCAAACAAAATCGGGGAAGTAAGTGACCTCATCCCCATTTCTCTCTTCCTCCTCTTGTTTCCGGACTATTTCACCTTTACCAAATCGAGGTTTTTAGTGCGGGAAGTGTGAAGCTGAGAGATAGAAAGAAAAAATAAATGAAAAGAGTAAAAGTGAAAAATGTGATAATTGATGTGATGAAAAAAGAAGAGAGATAAAAAAAAGTGAGTGTATAAGATTTAGTGTGGAAATATCAACAATGTCGTGTACCCGCACTGGGAAAATTTTTTCAATACTATAATAATATGTACCCTCATTTTGAAACTTATCCGTGCATGATAAGTTTTCCCTCATTTTGCTAACGAGTGTCCTAAGGGTACTGGTTAATAGGGTTGTCCATCGGACGAGTTTGGTCGAATTCAGGCCCAAAAAGCCCAATCCGATCAGTGAAAATAATGGCCCATTTCCGACTGTTGGACCCTTCGGGTTGGGCGGGTTACGGGTTGACACGAATGGGGTAATATCGGTTTGGGCCCATTTTGGGCCAGTTATCTTTTTTTAATTCATTTTTTTTCTCTTTTTTAAAGCTCAACTTTTCAAATCCAAATATGTAAAATACTTGAAATTCCTGAGTTTGGTTGATAATTTGCGCCAGGTCAAAACCAAAATTACATACATTTAAAAAAAAGTAAATACATTCAAAACATTTTAACCAAAAATACATTCAGATACATTATGGAAAAAAACAAATACTTTTAAAAAATTAATACATTAAAAAAACTTAAAAATAAATGTATCAGAAAGACAAAAACCCTAGCACTACTGGTAGCCTCCACCGACCACCGCACCTCCCTCATCAATAGCTGCTACTGTAAGCATTGCGGCTAACCTTCACTTATCCATCTCCATCAACCACCGTGACCACCACTCTAAGCGTCTTTCTGGAAAATGAAAAATACAAAGTCACCAAATCCGACGCAAAAGATGAAGAGAAGGGAGAAAAATAAAACAGAACACACAAAAGAGGGAAAAAGAAACCATAACATAAAAGAAAAGTAAGAAAATATGGATAAAGTTTACACCTTTCATGAAAAGTCTCCACCTTTAGTGAAGAAAAATACTAATCCAGTTTAAAAAAATTCAAAAACACATAAATCACCAAGAACATGGAAATCGCCATCAAGATCAACCGGGTATCAACAGATTAGAATGAAACAGAATGCCAACAAACAGAAATAAGACGCGTCGTCAAGAAACAATCACCATCGATTTGTTGTCAGCGTCGTTTTGGTGGTCTGTTCGAACGACTGGTTGTCGGCGTCATCCGTATCCGGTCATCGTCGTTGCGGGTGTCTAGCGATCGCTATTGTATGCCTTGAAAACATGCAAAGAAGAGAGAAGGGGAAAATGAGGGGTGCATCGTAGAAGAGGAAAACAGATTGCGTAAAAAAAAAAGAAATATGAGAAGAAGGATAGCAAAAGACAGAGAAAAGAAGGATTAAGAGAGGAAGTGAAACTAGAGAAGGAAGAATGAGATAGATAGAGAAAGAAGAGGGAGGGGTGGCTGCGGCTAGTCAGGGTTTGAAATGGGGAAAAAAAGAATATATATGGTGTAACCTCCTAATTCCGTGAACCTAGAAATAATGCCCGTTGGAGACACATTTCCAAGTTTATGAAATTATTTCGCGCCATTATTGATATCGAAGTATAAACAATCACATAAACATGTTTAAGTAATCCAACGTTTACTTGAGCGGAAACACAATCATACAAATCACATAGGTACTGAAGTGAAATGCCACTCGGTGGCTACAGCTGAAACATAGCTACAATCTGACTAATTCAAGTTCTAACACTATACAAACACGATAAACCTAAATAATCTTGAACTGAACGGCTTTCAGGGAAGCATCTCTCCCACTAGGCCTCAAGTCCTCTTCTTCATGAGCCAACTAGGCATCCTGCAAATCTAGACTGTTTCCACAAAACGTGTGGTCAGACTTACGTCCCAGTGAATGTGATCGTGCATACAGTGTGGGGGAAAAGTAGGCACATGTAATTGCAACATAGATACATATTTGACCTTACATCACAAACTATCACACATGTCAGGTAATGCACATTATAATGAAAACAGTAATCATAGAACATATATGAGAGCAATCAATGCAGGGTTGGTCTGAAGTAATAGTCTCAAGTGTTTTACCCAACACCCAAGGGTTCTTTTCACTGTCATCTAATTGAGCGCTCGACCATGTGACCAAAGACCGTCGTCCAGGGCCACTCTGATTAAGTTTTATTAGCAAACATGCATGGTTCATTTTTAGTGGAGGAACCCCATTTACCCCTTGGCCGTGGAGCAAATGAGAATCACCTCTCTTGTAACATGAGTCCAAGGACCGAAGACAGAGTCTTGGGAACATGAGTCCAAGGACCGAAAACAATGTCTTGGGAACATGAGTCTAGGGACCAAAATTTGATTATTTAACATGAGGTCTAAAGACCCAAAATCATTACATGAGATCTTAAGACCCAAAGTATTTTCATGAGGTCATGAGACCCAAAACAATTACATGAGGTCCTAAGAACCAAGACATTTATTACTTAGCATGACTAGGGTTTCAAAACATGAAAGCATGATTCATGACATATGAACATGTTATATATGCTAAATGAGAACTTCATGACATTCATATCTCATAATCATCACTTATCATGAAAACCCTAACCCCTACAACCTAGGGTTAAATCACAAAACAAGCACATCAAGCCAATACACATATAAATCCTAGATTATCCTCAAACAATCACGAGCAAGTAAGGTAGAAAGGGGAAGGAAGAGTAGGGATCATGAAAAAGACTTCACACATGATGGAAAGTGAGTGGGTGAACCACACTCACCTCAAAGAGAGGGAAATGGAGGTGATGGAGAGATGGAGAGTGATGATCTCAAGCTCTTCTAGTGATTTGAGGCTTCAATCCAAGCTCCTTGTTCTTCATTTCTTCTCCCTCTCTCTAGACTCTCCTTATCTCTAAAACTTAGGGAGTGGGAAATAATCCCAAAACCCTAACTGAGACACGTATAAAATGTTGAGTCTCAAAAATATCATAAGGTAAATTATGATGTTTTAGATAGCTCACTTCTCAAGTTTTAATGCTTAACACATTTGGGTTAAAATACTTATCATAGATACATAAATGTTTAATGACTTATCTATGATTTCAGCAAGCCATTCTGAACTTATAAAGACTGTCTGAAGTGCTGTCAACCTGTCTAAAGTGGAAAAGTCTTCTGAAGGTTCAACCTGTCTGAAGTGTTGAAGCCGTCTGAAGTGCCCAACCCGTCTGAAGTGTTGAAACCGTCTGAAGTCTCATTAATGACGTGGCACTCTTTGCTGAAGTATGTGAAGACATCTCTGAAATTCTGCTGAGTCAAACGTTCTCTGCTGCACGTACCTTTTCAAACATATTTATGGCAAGGAACACAGAGACCTTTCCTGGTATATTTGAATTTCATACACCACTGAGGAAATCCCTGCAACGCAGCCTTTGCAGCAACAACAGTGGCAGCTTTATTGCAGCAGCAACCATGTTTTGTGTCAGAAAAATCAGAACTCTCAGAAGCATGTCTCACAACGGATTAAATAGCATTTAATGTTATCTCTAAACGGTGGTATTTCAATGGATTGAAGATTGGTTATAAATAGCCCTTCATGAAGACCATCAACAGAGTGACTGCATATACAAGAAAGTCTAAGAGAAATCACGCTGCAAGTTTTTCTCTGTAAAAACAATCTGATTTCATATTCATTGTACATCATTTGTATATCCTGAGCATACCTCAGTTTTTATTGTACATCGTCTCTGTTTAAGCTTCAAACTTGTGTTGTTTAAAAGCTTAGACATATCTCTTTGTAAAAATTGTCTTTGAGCCTGGAGAGGCTTGTCTGTAAAAGAATACTTGGTTGTAGAGCCTGAAGAGGCTTGACTGTAAAAGAATACTTGTAATCTTGGTGAAGATTAAGAGAAAATCCAAGTGCTAGTTGGCATTGGGACTGGACGTAGCTCACAGTGGTAGTGAGTGAACCAGGATAAATTCCTTGACTAAGTTTTCTATCCCTTATCTCTTGTCAATTTATTTATACTAACCAAAGGGTGTTGAAAACTGTTCTGATAATTTTAAAAAACAATAAACCTTTTTAAAGATCTTTTCAGAAGTCTTCTTAAGAAACTTCAGACAGCCTCTTAAACCTGCCTGAAACTGTTGTAAACTTAACCATTTGCGAAAAGCTTCCATAAATTATTAAGAAACACTATTCAACCCCCCTTCTAGTGTTTCCCTGTGTTTCTACATAAAAAGCTGTTCTGCGCGTTCTCGCTCAAGCGAGAAATCCCCGCTTGAGCGAGCGAAATAAATCGCAGAAATGGCATTCTCGCTCAAGCGAGAACCTTCTCGCTTGAGGGAAATTGCACAGGAAATAAGATCCAACCTTTCTGACTTTGTCCTGCTCAAGTGAGAGCCTTCTCGCTTGAGCGAGAGCAAGTCAGAGAGTAACCCCTGATTCTGGATGGAATTGCGCTTGAGTGCAATTCCATCACAGAGAGCCTCCCAGAATGGCCTTGTCCCTCGCTCAAGCGAGCCTTTCTCGCTTGAGCGAGAATGACAGAAACACAATTCTCCCATTTTTACTGATATGCTCGCTCAAGCGAGGCTTTCTCGCTTGAGCAAGAATATCAGAATCCTAAACTCCCATTTCCTCTTATACAGTCTCTTTTCCTAGTTCCTTTTTACGGGAATACTCCCTTAACCTTATTCGTTTGGTCTAACCCTTTCCTTGCTTCATTCGTTAGCTTTCTCTGAACATAATTTCTTCCATCCTGGACTCATTCCTTTACTCAGCACCTTATCTTCCTTTCTCACCTTGTTGTCTTGTTAACCTCTCAGTTTTAGGGTGTGACATCTACTAAACTTAAATGTTCTACCCGCCGGACCCGTTTACTCGCCCGCATCTGCCCAACCACTCATTTTCACTCTCAGTTTTTTCAGGTATGGGCCGGGTGTCGGGTTTGTAGACACCCCTACTGGTTAAGGAAACATATACAGTAAGTTTTTATTAGAAATCATGACATTGATTGCATCTACAATATTAAATGTTGCACAATCCAATAACATTTCTCTAGAATTTATTCTAAATTAAAATAAAGAATTCTGACCACACAATTGATAAGGAAGTAGTACTACATGAGTACTGGAAATTTACTCGGACTCACATTATATGTAATTAACTGAAATATGATAGGAAAAAGCTCCTCTAAAATGAGGTTGTATGTTAAGTGGGCAAGTAAGAGATTATTCACCCTTAAATTTTTATGGGTTGATATTATGATGTATTTTAAATTAAAACAATAATAAATAATAAATATACCTTTACTTGCTCACTTTACTTTTTCATTAACATCCCTTTAGAGGACCCTTATTTTGAAATATGGTACTATGTCCAAATCAGGTGAGAATCACGTGCCAATCACGTGCCCCAGAAGCGGGAAAACCTTATTGCGCAAGAACCACAGCAAAAACTGGCGGGAATCTCATTACCCTCCCATAGTCCCACTGTCACACCGCCCCTCTCTCTCTCAACTCCAACTCTCCTCCGATGAACAACAAAACCAACCGTAAACGGCAGGCGCCACCGCCGCCGCAACCCTCACCGGCGAGGCAGGCCCTCTCCCAGGATGAAGAGTTCGTCGACGAAGACGTCTTCCTGGACGAAACCCTCGTTTCTGAAGACGAAGAGTCCCTCATCCTCCGTGATATCGAGCAGCGGCAGGCCCTCGCCTCTCGTCTCTCCAAGTGGACTCGTCCTCCTCTTTCCTCTGAGTACCTCTCGCAATCTCGTAGTGTCCGTGAGTAATTGCACTACAGCAATTTCTGTTCATTATTTCCCCTTTGCTGTGATACTAGGGTTTTGGGTTTTTTCTCGTTGGAATTTGATTATTATTTTTTTGTCCCCCTCTGCTTGGGTTTTAGTTTTTCAGCAGCTGGAGATTGATTATGTAATTGGAGAGAGTCATAAAGAATTGCTGCCGAACTCTTCTGGACCTGCTGCCATTATTAGAATATTTGGAGTTACGAAGGAAGGTTAGGTCGTGTTTCTGTTTTCTTCCGTACCGGAAAACGTTAGGCTGCAATTAACAATTGCACATTTATCTGTTTACATTGCTGCTTGCACTTTAATAAAAAAAATTGTACGGAAGAAAAACTGAATGTCTTAACTTGACAAGGGAACGGTCCATCACTATAGAAATTAGAAGTATCTGAGAGAATAATGTTCAAGATGCATTAGAACCTTTCTGTTGTCAGTTCCCAAGTATCAAATTTGCAGTTTCAGTCGGTAGATCAAATTATTCTTATTAGTAGGAGTTTTTGGAGTTTGGCTTGGTTCAGTTTTTAGGAGGAGGATCATCCAAACCAAACCAATAAGTTTTTCTATAATGGAAGCCATTGACTTGCTTCTAATCAGAGAATTGAATTAAACCAAATCAGTCTTAATCAGTTTGGTTCCGTTTAGTACAGCAGGTTTTTTGTCAACCACTTTTTTCCTTGGACAAACACCAATCTGTCTTCGCTTATTTTCATTTCATGACCCATTCAACAACAAATTTGCCTAAACGTTCTATCAAAAACATAAACAATAGACAGATATAACAAGATAACCTAAAGAGTTTCATAAAAACAAATTGAAGTCTAAAAAAGGGCAACTTGGTGCTACAAAACCCTCGTCATGGCGGGGTCTAGGTAGCTGTACTTTGTCTTTGCAAGAGGCTGATTCCACTATTTGAATGTGTAACCTCCTAGTTACACATCAACAAGTCTAACCATTGTTCCAAGACTCCCCTTCAAAAAAAAAATTGAAATCTAATCACCTGTAAATATATAAATTATAGAGTAGACAGTATATGAATATATGATTAATTATACAAGTTTGATCTGGTTTTATAAATGAAAACTGAAACAAACTGTATTTATGTAAAGGAAATCAAACTTATTCAGTTTGCATCTTTTTAGTTGCCATGTTAAGATCTACCAACACACACTTTTACTTTCTAGGATTAATTTTAATTATCAATTTTTTTCAAGTCTAGATTTGCTGTGATCAATACTTAAGAAAAGGGCACATTGATCTCTGACAAACTGGTGATGAATATATTTTTTATACCTGAAATTAAACCAAACTTAATAATTTACAATTAATATTTCACAAACAGACTTTAACAGTGTGAGAAAATGATGTGAATTGTGAACTAAAAATCGTACTTTTTGAAGATCCATTGGTCTATTTTGCATAACTGTTGACAACCTGGCTGCTTACTGTCTTATTGAGAACGTAAACATGAAAGGACTTTACTTTCTTGCATTCAGTTTCCTTCTTATATAACTCACGTTATAATTTTCCAGTTACATTACCCATATCATATAAGTGCCCAGAGATCATCTCTGTTTCAATGGAACTAGTCAAGCGTTTATTTAAAAATGGGGGTGTAAAATTATATATCATTGCATTAATGACTATGGCTCTTAACCATTTAGCGACTTATAGGTATACTTTGTTTGTTTCTTAGGACATAGTGTTTGCTGTAAAGTTCATGGGTTTGAACCATATTTCTACATCAGCTGTCCTCCTGGAATGGGTCCAGATGATATCTCTCATTTTCATCAAATTCTTGAGGTATCTGACCTAGCTCTTGAATAAAAATCATTTTAAGTTTTTAATCAAGAAAATGGATAATTTTTTTAACTTTTGAATTGATTTTATTTACTTGCTTTTGTGTCTTGTGATCCTTCAGGGAAGGATGAGAGAAGCCAATAGAAACAATAACGTGGGAAAATTTGTTCGCCGTATTGAAATGGTGCAGAGAAGGAGTATTATGTACTATCAGCAGTCAAATTCCCATCCTTTTCTCAAAGTTGTAGTTGCACTCCCAACAATGGTTGCCAGCTGCCGTGGTAAACTTTGATATTATAAGTAGATATTCTATCTATATTAATCATCTTATCAAAACTCATGGAATTCCAGTATTACCTGATCAATGTTTATAAGCTATATTCTTAGTTCTCGTTGGCTATATTTTAATGCAATATTATGTCATGGCATGATGGTGGTGTGCACATCGGGTTGTGTTAATTTTAATTTTTTGCATCTTGACACTAATATATTGGCATTTTTGTTTTGGCAATTTGTGTTTCTCATCAGCACCTTACTAATGAGTTAAATTGTTTCTTGCCAAAATTTCAAAACTTGGCAGGTATTCTTGATAGAGGTATTCAGCTTGATGGTCTGGGCATGAAAAGCTTCATGACTTATGAGAGCAATGTACTTTTTGCCCTTCGTTTCATGATTGATTGCAACATAGTTGGTGGAAATTGGATTGAAATTCCTGCTGAAAAATATAAAAAGACAGTAAAAGGCTTGTCTTACTGCCAATTAGAGTTCGATTGCCTGTATCCTCTTTCATGTCATAACATTAAAATTCTTTGTATAAGAGGGATATTGGAATGCCAAACTTTTAGATTCTTCTTTTTTCCCCTTAACAATGTGATAGGTATTCTGAATTGATTAGCCATGCTCCAGAAGGGGAATATTCAAAGATGGCTCCGTTTCGCATTTTAAGTTTCGACATTGAGTGTGCTGGTCGTAAAGGTCATTTTCCTGAGCCTACCCATGATCCTGTTATCCAGGTTCATTGCCTTCTCTTTTCACAGCTGACCGTCCATGCACATTGATATTGTTTTCGAACTAAAATCTCTCATTTTCTTACAGATTGCTAATCTGGTTACCTTACAAGGAGAAGACCAACCATTTATTCGTAATGTGATGACCCTTAAATCATGTTCTCCTATTGTTGGTGTTGATGTGATGTCATTTGATACAGAAAGAGAAGTCCTGCTAGCTTGGAGGGTATTTTTATTTATTTATTTGTGTGTGTAATTGTGTTTGTAGTTATTAGGCATTAGAATTTCAATAAAATCCCCAAATTTCATGTACCATTCACCCCTAAATAAAGTAGGATTTTTTAAGATATCTAATTATATATTAGATACCCTTCATGTTTTGTGACTCAGTATGATGTTTTGTAGTGCTTTTAACTTTATTAATGGTTAATGCTATTAAATATCATCATTTGTGTGTTGAACTTGTAAGTCATGAGTCTATTTGATATTATGCAACTATTGAATGAAATAAAATTCTTTATCAATATGTTCTTATAGTTTGGTGAAGATTATTTATTTTTTGCTGTTTTTTGCAGGATTTTATCCGTGAAGTGGACCCTGATATTATTATTGGATATAACATCTGCAAATTTGACTTGCCATATCTTATTGAGGTGTTGATTTAAATTTGATATTAAAAGTACACCTAAGAGTTAATAATTGAAAGGTTCCGTTTTATATAAAAAGAAAGGTTCTGCACATTTGGTTATGATTGCCGTGTTAATATAATTTAGTCTGTTCTTTTCTTGTTTTAGAGAGCCACAGCCCTAAAAATAGCAGAATTTCCAATTCTGGGCCGTATCAGGAACAGTAGAGTTCGAGTAAAGGATACAACTTTCTCATCAAGGTAAAGGGATATAGTCACCTGTTATATAGTTGCACCTCTCATTGTTTTTGTAGTAGTTATATTTCTTGTATTATGGTGAGTAGGTAGGTTTTGTATGGTTTCATCAACTTTTATGAAAATAGGAACATGGTTCCTATAGTGAGTACCACATTCTATGTCCTTAACATTTTCTATGAATGTCAGAGTCCCCTGTTGACTAGAGATAAGTTAAGTCCAAATAAGTGTATATAAGCCCGCCTGTTTGGTTAGTGTTTCCATTTCCTGTTTTCATTTTCCGTTTTCATTCTGTTTTCTGTTTTCTGAAATTTTACAAAGGAAAAACTGGAAATACTGGAAACAAAATTTTTCTGTTTCCAGTATTTACAGTTTTTCCTTTGTAAAATTTCAGAAAACAGGAAACGGGAAATGAAAACAGGAAATGGAAATGCAAACTAAACAGGCGGGGTAGAGTTAAGTCCAGTCCAAAATCTAAGAATGAATTCTGGAATTAATTTGTTTGTCCTTTTATATTTTGGGTTTTCAATCATTTTGACCATCTACCTTAGTTATACTTGATGTTTTTGTAGGCAGTTAGGTACCAGGGAAAGCAAAGAAGTTACAGTTGAAGGGAGAGTTCAGTTTGATTTGCTCCAGGTTCTGTTAATATTTTGTTTTGCTTCAGTTAACTTGTGCTTGAACTATCCAAATTTTTTGCTGAATAAGTTTATTTGTTATGTTTTTGTTTGCAGGCTATGCAAAGAGACTACAAATTAAGTTCTTATTCATTGAATTCTGTGTCAGCACACTTCCTTTCTGAGCAGGTAAGGTCATGCTTTTGACATCATTTCAAGCAATTAAATATTTTTTCCTTTGTTTGTTTTATTCAAATACATCTGGAAACTGTTTATAGGACTTGAATCATTGTTGAAAGGAACAATTTACACATATTTTTTTGGCAATCATAGATGTAGTTGCAGACTTACATGCATAAACTCATAGTTTGATTCAAGCATTTACCTGATAGTGTAGACTATTATCTGTGACAGCGGAGTTGTAATTTAGCAGAATAAATTTCCATTGGTTTATGTCATGTGCTGTTTGTATGTTTCTGTGTGTGCCTGTATTTTTTTTTGTGGCCTATTCTTTTTGCTACCATTATCCAAACAGCTTCTTTTGCTGGAATCTTCTTCTTGAAAGTTATAATGCTTGTCAGTTATTGACTTAGTCACTGCTTGCTCATCTACTGCAGAAAGAGGATGTTCATCATTCAATTATATCTGATCTTCAGAATGGAAATGCAGAAACTAGGAGGCGCCTTGCTGTGTATTGTTTAAAGGTTCATATTCTGGTTCCTTTCTCTCTTGGACTGCTCTTTGTTGCTACCTTACCATTTGTTCATATGTTTATTGTCCAATCTTTTCATTTTTTCCTATTAGTTGAAGTTCTCTTTGGTAGGTAAAATTGATGGAGATAAAAATAGAAGTTAACAATAATCAGCCCAAGGTTAATATTTTAGTTTGGAATTCTTGATTGATGATGAGAGTTATCCATCTAGATAAACAGTTTGCCAATTGATCTTGTGATATGACTTATAGGCATAACATTTTTGGTTTGAATTATTAGTTTTATAGATACTTCTGTTAGGAAAGGATTTACTGTGTTATTTGGTGGCCCTTGTCTTCGGTTATGAAGCTGTAAATGAGGCTCTGTTTCATATACTTTTTTCAGAGTGCGCAAATGAGAATTTTAACCACTTCATTCTCTTGTTTTCTGCTACTTTTTTTTTTTTTAAAAAAATGAGACTTGAATATTTTAAGATCACCTAACAATCTGACAATTTGCTCAAATATCTTTTTCCCTTTCTAATAGATTCGTCAATATTTTTTTGTGAATTGAAAGTCCATTTTGTAATCTTTTGACTTACAATGCTGGTTTTTCTGTGTATCAATTGCTGGCTGTGAATATTAAGCACTTAAGTACATGAAGAATTTGCACCTTCATATTGCTTTATCTTAAAAATATGTGCAGAGGAATGAATTGGAGTTTAAGTGTTTTTAAAATCATTAACAATGTATTTAGGTTATTAGTTATTACTCTAAAGTATCTTAAGTATTGTTGTTAATTACTTAATTTGTTATACCCTTTCAAGTGTTGTGAACCACATATGGTGAATCCGTTATGTGTATATTACACATGAAGGAAAACTAAATCAAATTGGTGAGTCAAAATTCTTATTTTGCTTGTCTGTGTGCAGGATGCATATCTCCCTCAACGGCTTTTGGATAAATTGATGTTTATTTACAATTATGTGGAGATGGCTCGAGTAACAGGTGTCCCAATTTCTTTTCTTCTTTCCAGGGGCCAAAGCATTAAGGTAAGCATTAAAATTCTGTTCTTTCTTATGAAAAATAATTTACATCTTTAATTTGTAGCAGTAATGGCTTCTTTTTTTCTTCCGTTCCAGGTACTCTCTCAACTTCTTAGGAAAGCAAAACAGAAGAACCTGGTCATTCCTAATGCCAAACAGGCAGGGTCAGAACAAGGAACGTTTGAAGGTGCCACTGTAAGTTCATTCTTTTCATTTTCATCTTAATTGTTTTAAATGATCAATTAGTGTTCATAGACTCTTTTCTCTATCCATGTATATACATGCTTGTTTGCATGTGTATGGGCCTTCTAATATATATGAAAATATGATGCTGTATTAGCTACCCAGTGGTAAGACTATTTGATGACTTGAAAATATGAAAACATGTGTATGGGCTTCTAACGTGTATGATATGAAAATATGATGCTATATTAAATACCCAGTGGTAGAACTATTTGATGACTTCTATTTTATTAGAGTTTTATTTAAAATATCATTTTTTGAACTTTGACTTGTATTTCAGCCAGGCTGGCCATTGTTTGTGTAGGGTCTTATAATAAACTTTTCAACTACTGTTAGTGATTTATGCTATTGTTTAAGGTTCACATATTGTCACTGTTCTTGCAAGCCTAGTATACAGGCATTTTAAACATTTACACTTTGCAGTTGTTCTTAAATACTTGTTCTTGTTCTTTTAATCCAAAAAATTTGAAAGCATGCTCAAATTTTAAGTATCACTATGTGTGGTGAGGTACACAAGTTTTGGAGAAAATGTTGACGCTACCTCTTTCCTTATTTGCCTTTTGGACATTTTAGTTGTCCAACTTTTGCCTTTTGATGGATGTTTTCTGGACTTTACTACTTGCAGGTATTGGAGGCAAGGGCTGGATTTTATGAAAAGCCAATTGCTACTTTAGATTTTGCATCCTTGTATCCGTCTATTATGATGGCCTATAATTTATGTTATTGTACTCTGGTAAATCTTCACTATTTGTAGTTTCTGCCTTGTGCTTTTGAGTTCACCCCCTCCTCCCATTGCTTTAATGCTACTTTATTCGTTAGCTTAATTCAATTCCTATGGGGGCAACAGTTGTTAGAATATTTTATTTTTTCCATTATTTAAGCTGACCCCTGAAGATGCTCGCAAGCTCAACATCCCTCTGGAGTCAGTGAACAAAACTCCATCTGGTGAAACATTTGTTAAATCAAATTTACAGAAGGTATGCTGCTTGTTAAACTTACTATTTCACTTTTTCCTCTAAGGCTTAATTCCAATTTCATTTTAGATGTTAATGCTTATATAAAGTTGAAACACTGACATAATGAGAATAAATTTAGGGCATACTTCCTGAAATACTTGAAGAGCTATTAACAGCCCGTAAAAGGGCGAAAGCAGACTTAAAGGTATCCTTTCTGTATGTATTGTGAACACTGATTCTGGATTTAGATTGTTTGGCTGCCAGCTACAGAGTTTGATTAATTCAAAATTTATTGAATTCTTTGTTATCTCTGCCTTACATGAATTTCTCTTCTATTTTCTACTTTAGGAGGCAAAGGATCCCCTTGAGAAGGCTGTGCTAGATGGTAGACAGCTGGCCCTCAAGGTAAGCTATTAATGTTAAGTAATTTTTTTTTTCCCTTATCTTTTTTGATACTTGTTCAGCTCTGTCTACTGCATAGTGCTTACTAATAACTGTATTAGTTGTTGGTAACATTTTAAATTCCATTTTTTTTCAGATTAGTGCAAATTCTGTATATGGGTTTACAGGGGCTACTATTGGCCAATTACCATGCTTAGAGATATCATCCAGTGTAACAAGCTATGGTATTGTTCTCATCTTTTAGTTTGCATTGCTGTATTTTTTGAAAATTATCAAACTGTTGAATAGAAGTGACATATCCATAGTGTCATTATGATGTTGATTGGATGCCTTGTAAAGGTCGACAGATGATCGAGCACACTAAAAAACTTGTGGAAGATAAATTTATAACGCTTAATGGCTATGAGCACAATGCTGAGGTATGGTATTTAAAAGTTCTGTTTTTAGTGCCTGTCATACTCTATGGGGTTTCGAGGGTTAGTTGAAAGTGTCTTTATTGTTCCTTATTTCAAAGTTCATATATAATAAATATTTTCCTAGTTACTTGATCATATTTAGCCAGCAAATGCTCATGAGCCAGAAACTAGTGTGTTGGTCTTTGAAAGATAGTGTTCTACTTTGGATTTAATTTGGTTGCTGGATTTTTTATAGTTTCCAGCAAATATGATTCTTGTTCTATAGTGCTACATTTTGGCACGGGAAATTTGACATTAAACCAGCCGTGTATAAGTTTCCATCTTTGCCAATAAATTTTACATTTCCAGTTATACTTCTATTTTCTTAAATTTAATATAGTCGTAGTGTACTTTCGTGCTTTACTACCATAATCAATCAACCAGATTTTAATGACAGATTCTCAGATGACTTACAAAATAATGTAATCCTTGCTGCTAGGTAATATATGGAGACACAGATTCAGTCATGGTACAGTTTGGTGTTTCTTCTGTAGAAGAGGCTATGAACTTGGGGAGAGAAGCTGCCGAATATATTAGTGGAACTTTCATAAAGGTAACAGTTCAAATTACTTTATATCTTCTTCTTTAGTTCCTTGTATGTTTGAGTCCCTTGTAATGATAGCACATGAAAGTGGTCAAATCTTGAGCATTTCTTTAGCTTCTCCAAACAATGAAGTAATGATTGATTATAAAATCACCCTTTTAGCTCAAGACTGCAATAAATGAACCCCCCTGGGCTTGCAAAATAAAAAAATATGCTCAATTTGATTCTTCCAATCATTCATGATTCCTCAAAGTCAGAACTAAAAGTCACATAATTCTTCAAATATTTTAGGTTCAACAATTATGAGGTTATTTGTGACATCCATTAACATGGAAAAGCTATAATTGGTTATCACTTTACAAAATTTTCTAGCTAGTCTGTAGTGGTATTGCATCAATTTGTTACTTTAGTGTTTAGATGTTTGGAATGATAGTGATATTGGTCTATTGGATTTTTATGTTGCAGCTCCAACATCTCTAAATTTAATTCCATCAATCAATTACAATATGAAAAGAAATCCTGAACTTAGATTTTCCTGAGACTTTATTCTTGTTTAAATGTGTGAAATTGATTGATTTGTTTATTTGTTACTTAAATTTTTCCTTATGCATTTGTTATCATTTTGATTGTGAAGCCCATCAAGCTAGAATTTGAGAAGGTTTACTATCCATATCTCCTGATTAGCAAGAAGAGATATGCTGGTTTGTTTTGGACAAAACCTGACAAATTTGACAAAATGGACACTAAAGGTAAACATTAATCTATATCTTCCTGTTGCTTTGTTGAAGTGCCTCTTATAACTACATTTTCATTTAACAGGTATTGAAACAGTTCGAAGAGACAATTGCTTATTGGTAAAAAACCTGGTGAACGATTGCCTTCACAAAATACTGATTGACAGGGACATTCCTGGGGCAGTCCAGTATGTCAAGAATGCGATTTCAGATCTTCTCATGAACCGTATGGATTTATCACTTCTGGTCATTACAAAGGTGCGGAGTCTTTTGGGTCTACAGAGCCAATAATGATCTTTTGTATTGCTATTTTCTTCTTGTGGAGCATTCTGTATTTTATGTGTGCACTACCAGAGTAGTTTTGCTTTAAACTTGCCAGTAACATGCATGCTTGTTTTAGTAGGGTTTGACGAAGACAGGAGATGATTATGAAGTAAAGGCAGCTCATGTTGAACTTGCTGAAAGGATGCGCAAGGTTGGCTGTGATATTCATAAGTATTGGTTGTTATGTTTTTCCTCTTTTTTGTTTATGTAAAAATGAGATTCATTTGGCAAAAGGAAAAACGAGTCAGTATTATAGTACATGACCTCAATATGTGCCAAAACGTGAAAAAGTACATTAGATAAAACCATGAATTATACTTTAATCTAGATGCTGGCATTTTGTATTGTCATTGCTCAGATCCTATAAGATGATTTTCCTAATGTTTGAGTTATTTGTGGAACTATACAGTGTTTATTACAGCTATAGATTTATATTTATTATTAGGGTTATTGAGCTTGTCATGTTTCTGCTTTTTAGGCTATAAATGTATTCTATTTGATTTGATTTTGTAATTGACAGCGAGATGCTGCTACTGCTCCAAATGTTGGAGATAGAGTACCTTATGTTATTGTTAAAGCTGCAAAAGGTGCCAAGGTAATATCACATTGCCCCCTCTTCTGTTTTTACCCATTTTTTTAAGCATTTGTTTAGATTTTCTCTACACTAACCTGTGTGAGCCAATCAGGCTTATGAGAGATCAGAGGATCCTATCTATGTGCTGGAGAACAACATACCAATAGATCCTCAGTACTATCTTGAGAATCAAATTAGCAAGGTTGGTTTAATAAATGTTTCAGATTTCTCCAATGTTTACAGTTCTTTATTAGCTTCATTCATGTTGTGCAGCCAATTCTGAGAATATTTGAACCAATTCTGAAAAATGCTAGCAAGGAACTTCTCCATGGAAGCCACACAAGATCTATTTCTATTTCTACTCCATCAAACAGTGGCATAATGAAATTTGCTAAGAAACAACTTACTTGCATTGGTTGCAAAGCTTTACTTAGGTAACTTTTTTTTTTTTTCATATTGTGTTGTCTTGAGACTCTTAAGGTTTTCCTTATTGATTTTCCTTTTATACATTCCCATTTTAGTGGTTTCTTCTTTTGATTATATTAAAGAAAAGACGACAGACAGGAACTACAAAATATTAATATTTATCCACATGCTAACTTTTTCAAAAGGTAGGCTGTATATTTGAGAGATTTTCTACTTAGTTGAAATATAAAAGAAACATAGTCCAGCACTATATTCTGGAGTAGTTAGGAACCCTGTAAGTAACTAACTTAAGAATACTTGTGCTTTATGGAAGTGAGTATAAGCTCCCCACTCCCCAGCCAAAAAAACATCAGGACATATGTAATAGATGCAAGAATCCTTCGAACATAATTGTAATGATCATTTGGGAAATGTTTAGCATCTAATCGACAAAGAATATTTGAATTAAAAGAATGCTAGCAACACACTCTCCACACTTCTTATAATTGGTCTATTTTTTAAAAAGTCAACACACTTGCCTAATTAATTGCCTTGTAAATTGATCACTTTTAAGAAGTTTATTGACCTTTTTAAAAAATAGACCAATCACAAGTGTGTGTCAAGAAGAGTATGTTGCTTTCATTCCTTTAGTTGATTATTTGAATTTCATCTCTCTTAAATTTTAGATCAGGCCCAACTCAACCCCAAAAGCTAGCTTGTAGGGTGAGGATTGCCCTAAGCTTATTATATACTCTTATTTGGCCTTATTTCTAGTCAATGTGGGACTAACACCCCTTCTCACATCCAAGGTTGGACATATGGAGCGTGAAATTTGTAGGACTGAACATCTACGGGTGGCGGTCCAATAACAAGACATTTAAGATAGACTTTGATACTATCTTAAATTTTGGATTGGGTCTAACTCAATCCTAAAAGCCAGCTTGTAGGGTGAGGTTGCCCTAGGCTTATTACATACTCTTATTTGGCCTTATCTCTAGTCAATATGGGATTCTAACAATATCCTCTGTAAATTATTCTCTGACTTTTCAATAATCGGTTTCTGTAGTTACTGCCAGTGAGATAACATTGTCCACTGGAGGTGCCATTAATCTGAGCTATTATGAGATCTTGAATATCTTCTTCTTGATGCCAGTTTTCTAGAGTGTTTATTATGGTTTTATCTCAAGTTTCAAAAGGAAAACAAGTTTCTTCAGGTGTTATACAAAATTACAAATCATAATTCATAAACCAATTTTTGTCTAGTGATAGAGATGAAATACTTTGCACTTTTAGCTGTTTAGTTACATTTTGCACTAGTAAAATACCCGATAACACTTAGGCCTTTCTTTTTAAGAAATTTAATATCAATCCCCTATATATCAAAATATGAGCTTTTCCCAATCTATCCTCATTTTCAACGCGTCCATATCCTTATAAATACTATTGCTTAAATTTAGTCAATTTTAAGTTTTTGGAGGAAATTTGAATCGTACAATACCACAAAATCTCACATTTTAAGTACCTTGAGTCTATTATACAAAATGATGGGCAGATAAAGGGAGATGTCAACCATAGGATTCAAGCAAGTTGGATGAAATGGAGCAATGCTTCAAGTGTTATCTGTGATACAAAAGTACCACTCGAGTTTAAAGGAAAATTATACCGCACAACTATAAGACTTGTATTGTTGTATGATACGAAACGTTTTGACGGTTAACAATCAACAAGAAAGTAAGCTTAGTGTTGCAAAGATAAGAATGTTAGGATAGATTGGTGGTTATGCAAGACATGATAGGATTAGGAATACACTCAATTTTGAGAAAGTTACGGTAAGCTCCTATAGTAAAAAAGATGGTAGTCTTGGGTGGTTTTGGCATATGTGGAGCAAACCTATAGAAGTACTGGTATGGAGCGTTAACCAGATGAAGGATAGTCAAATAGTTAAAGGTAAAGGGAGACCAAAGAAAAACCATTAAGGGTGTGTTTGTGAGTTTAGAGAGGAGGGAAAGGAAAGGATTGGAGGGAGAAGGGAGGGGGAGAAGAGGAGGGAAAGACTTTGTAAAATACTTAAACTCACAAACACAAAAGGGGGAAGGGCTTCCAATAAACTCTTCCCTTCCCTCCCTTCCCCTCCAAAATTTAACTCACAAACATACCCTAAGAGAAATTTAGAGGTATATGTTCTTTCTTTAAACATGATGGGGCATTATGATATTATGTGATTCATGTTAGCTGATGGTTTGTTGTATAAATTTTTAGATTGTTAATGTCAAAACTTTCCACAATTATAACTTTAGAACTCATAATTAAATTGACAAACCATATAAAATTAATAGACACAAATGATGATGTCTTAATTTACACGATTTCTCATATCTGCACTTTATAAATTTAAATATTTTATCTCTTAAGTATTTTTTTCATTTAATATTATTTTTAAATTTTAAAAGTACTGTGCAATGTATGCGTTACTTACTACTTGAGGTTTATTTGTGTATATGTTGAATTGTTGATGCATACGATATGACGGTTCTACAAAGGCCTAATAATACCATTTTTTGTTGTATTTGGCTCAGCAATGGAGATCGTACTCTCTGCTCACATTGCAAAGGAAGGGAAGCTGAACTGTACTGTAAAACAGTGGCTCAAGGTAGCATCTCTTAAAGCTGCCCATCTTCAATTTAAAATAGTTTGGTTGTACTGGATGGTTACAAAATAAGTGGTGGTGTTGCCTGCAGTGTCTGATCTGGAGATGCTTTTTGGGAGGTTGTGGACACAGTGTCAGGAGTGCCAAGGTTCACTTCATCAGGATGTTCTCTGCACAAGGTATTTTCATCATTAAAATGGTTTATACGTCTGAAATTTATATTATTAAGGGATTGCTTGGGTGGCTTGACTTATTCTCAAATTTTTGGTTTTAAGAGGCTCAATATTACAGTATTAATTAATCACATCCTGGAGTGAGGATGGTTTTGGTTTTTCCCTTCTCCCCAGGCTGCTTAAAGTCCTAATGGAACATTCATCAAATTATTGTGGTGCCTTGGTTTCTTCTTACTCGTCTTCCTATCTGCTCTTGTGGATTTTGCAGAAGAACTTACAATTTACTTGCAGTTACTCATTGTCACTTCTGATTTATGCTTCACTTTTGTGTTGCAGTCGGGATTGTCCAATTTTTTATCGACGTAAAAAGGCACAGAAAGATATGGCTGAAGCAAGGTTGCAATTGGACCGATGGAACTTCTAACTTAATTTTGTCAAGGTCAGTTTTATTCTCAACCCTCTTCGCTCATTGATCTAGTCAATGACCCGTAAGAATTTCACGAATTAGTAATAGAGTAATATATCCAACAATTGCAATACGCAAACAATTGGAACTGTTCGACCCAAAAAAAAAAAACAATTCGAAGTTTGGAACATGTATATTCTTTTCATCCTAGGAACAGTTATCAAATATTTATATATATAATAAAAAAATCTACCTTAGATTTTTGGATTTTTATTGTCAATCATAACTGGATTGAATTATTTTGAAAGAGGTTTTTACTTTATTTATTTATTTATTTAATCTAAAATTTAAATTTACAAATGTCTGTATACTTTATTTTTTATTATTAGTAAAATAAGATTTTTTCAATTAAATCAATTTTTTTTCTTAATTTCTTTAGTTTATATGCTACTTGGATTTAATGTGTATGCATTGTCCATGTAACAAAATTTTACAGTCATATAATTATGTTTTATCATATTAATTTTTTAATTTAATAAGAGGTGGGATATTAATTAAATAATGTGATATCATTCAATAACAATGTAATTTTTTTTAATATCCATTAAACTCATTGAACAATACTCATGCAATGACTGGGATACTCGCATTCGAAGTCTGATTAATTGAGGTTGACATAAATAAATGCTACAATTGTAGGCATCGTTAAATTTGCTGAGTTTTGGGAGCCGAAGGAAAATGGAGATGGAATCCTACGACTAGCTCTTGTGACATTATTCCTTTTGCTGAAAAAATGGTACATGTAGCAGAGGGCCGAAATTTCTGCACGGTGAGTTTAAATATGATTTTGCCAAAACTGGATCATGCAGTGCAAAATGTGACCTGGCGAATCTCAGAAGCTAATATAAGCACCCGGTGTTTCCACAGTTCTGACATGTATAATGTAAGAGTAAGCACACAATTTGGTAATAGAAAGATTTTAGGAGCATAATTTGTTCTCAAGTTATAGCTTTTTATTATCGGATGATATCAGTATGGTTCCTATGAGTAGCTATTGGACTATTTTGAGATGTTTACAAAAATTTATATGAGGATTTAGTTGATGCAAAAGTCTGTCGAAGGTTGTAAGGATATGTCCGCGCCGGGGGGATTATAGAAATAGAAATTTGCCTAGAAAGTAGAAACTAAAAGGAAAATGGTGACTGGTCTAAAGCGAATAGCGAGGTGATATTTTTATTCACTTTCAAGAGTTAAATATGTTTTTAATTTTTTAAAATATATGATAATTTGATTCTAATCTCTTAAAATTACTTCTTAGCTTTCCATCAATGCGTATGTTTGGTTTCCAATTGAGAATAATTAGAATCAATTTCAAATCATTTATATACAATGTGTTTTATAAATTGTGTATTATTTATTTTTTTATCATTAATTTTATAAATATATTAAAATTAATTTTATCCAAAAGCAAATTTAATTCACATCATTAAATTAGATCTGTGATCGGCTTACGTGGCAGGTGATTTAGCTTGTTAGGACCGCCACTGATCACCACTGATGCCACCTCATCACCATATACCACCTATTTTAGATGAAGCCTTTGTTGGTGTGAGCAACACAACGGGTTGACGAGACTCAATTGGTGATGGGTTGACAGTGTGATGGAGGGGAGGCTGATTTTAATTTATTTTTTAAAATTATGATTGTTATTTTACACACATACATACACACACATATAGGAAACGTATCAAGTGAGATGTCTATTTTATATGAGAGATGGGAGTTAAATCCCAACCCTTAGATTAATTTAAATGGTTGAGATTAATTTAGCTAATTAAATCCCATGCCCTCACATCCTATCCATAACCTAATCACCTAAAACTTCTCTTGCACCTTTCTATGTTACTCTCCTGTTTTTTCTCTACTGTCTCCTCCCTTCCATTTTCTTATCAAGAGGTCAAATCGATGGCTTACCTTTTGATTTCATAGTTCCTGTGCTTGTTCGTTTGATATTGAATAAACCCCTTAAATAGAAAAATCAAAAGATGGAAAATGATACAGTACCCAAGAGAAAAAGGCAAATTAAATTGGTTTCACGCATTTTTTCCTTTTTCTTTCTTTGTCTTGCTGCACCGAAAAAATTCCTTAACAATCAACACGTGAGGGATTAATTTTTTCAAAAGAAGAGAAAGGGGCCAATACGTGAGTGATTGGTTTGTGTAGAATAAGAGATCATTCAAGATTGGAGTCTTACATGTGTGGTGCAGTGCAATGCAATGCAATGGAGTCATTCAAGTAAATGGAGGTGACACGGTGGTGAGTTTAGCTAGGTTTAGCGTCGCCGCTCCATTTATGATAAATTAACGAGACTGAGAGGTCTAAAGGTGGGGGTGAGATTTGGCTATATGTGGATGTGAACACATGAGATTCAATTAGCTAAATTAATCTCAACCATTTAAATTAATCTAAGGGTTGGGATTTAACCCTCTCATCTCTCACAATAAAATAGTCCTCTCACTTGATAGCTATTTTATTGTGAGAGATGAGAGGGTTAAATCCCAACCCTTAGATTAATTTAAATGGTTGGGATTAATTTAGCTAATTAAATCTCATGTGTTCACATCCATATATAGCCAAATCTCACCCCACCTTTAGACCTCTCAGTCTCGTTAATTTATCATAAATGGGGCGGCGACCCTAGATCTAGTTGAACTCACTACCGTGTCACCTCCGTTTACTTGAATGACTCCATTGCATTGCATTGCACTGCACCACACATGTAAGACTTCAATCTTGAATGATCTCTTATTTTGCACAAACCAATCACTCACGTATTGGTGTTTAAATATGTTTTTAGTCCCTCGAAAATTAGCGAATTTTGTGTTTAGTCCATATAAAATTTTTTACCTAAGTTTAGTCCCTCATTAATATTTCGTTTCCAAGTTTAGTCCTCGTTGTTAAGTGATGACTTAACACTGTTACAGTGCACTGATGTGTAGAGCCGACAAAATGGGCTAGCTTGACCGGCCCGACCCGTAAAATGTAGGGCTCGGACATTTTATTTTAGAAGCCTGAATAACTCTGGGGTTTTTTAGTCTAGCCCAATGAAGTCCGCTACCTGTAAAAATCCGCAAAAGGCCGGGTAGCCTGCAAAACCTGCAAAAAAATCCGCGTTACCCGCAAAAAGCCTGTAAAAATGTAGTGCTCGAGTACCTATTTTACAAGCCTGAATCATTTCCGGGCTTTTTAGCTTAGCTCGAAAAAGCCTGCTACTCGCATCAAGCCGGGCCGAGTAGCTCGAATTGACAACTCTATTGATTTGTTTATTTTGGCGGACGTGGCCGCCACGTTGAATTTTGTATTAATTATTTTGCTACAATTTTTTATTATTAATTTCAAAATTATTTTAAATTCTAACGTGATAGCCCCGTCAGCCTAAATAGACACATCAGCGTACTATAACATTGTCAGATCATCAGATATATATATATATATATATTATTTCACGTGAAGATCCATTTCTATATATCATAAAAATAAATATTAAAAATAAGACTAATATTTTCTTGCATAGTTTTTTAAATAGATTTAAGTTATTTTTAATAATATTTTATTGTCATTTTAAATAAATTATCGTAAAGTATAAATTGTTACAAAGATATTAAGTTTTAATTGTTTATTATCAATATACTTAATATCAATGAAATAAAAATCTAAATAACAATCACGTCATGTTTTTTAAGTAATTATAACTCCAAATGTAATTTTCATTTTATTGTTCAAATAACATTTATTTTCTTAAAATCGCATTTATAAATATTATCCAAAAATAAAATCACATTTGTGTAAACTCAAATTTAGTTAAAATTACATTCAATAAAATCAGGTTGGCAGAAATTCAAGTTTCACAAACACTAAAAATAGAGATCATTTTTAACATTCCTATAATTTTGCTATAACATACTCAACAGGGTGGTCCATTAAAAAATTGTCATGGTCTAATTGCAGATAATGTCACCATTATCTGCGACAAAATTTATGGTACAAGGGGATAAAAAACATGTACCGGTGCAAGAGTTTTTCCAGCCGTTGATATAGTAATAAAGTAATATAGCGGTGGAGATTTTGTACTGATTACCTGGTGGCATGTAAAGTTGTGGACATTTATTATGAAGTCCCCATGCACGTGAGTAATTGCTCATAAAGTCAGATGGGACGGTAGACTAAATAGTCAATTTGAGGAAGGTGGGCCAACCATAATGATTGAAAAGTGGTCTTTCTGTTGCAGATGTTTGGTGAGCATAATGTGATGGCATCGTGGATAGAAGGCAAGACCCACGAACAACAATTCTGGAAATCGAATTTGAAACACCAAAAAAATTTTGATTACTCTGATGTAACCCGTTATGACTTGATGAGTTATGTAATCTGTGGAGTTCTCGCACATGACCACATGTAAGCAATCACAACAAGTTACATTAAAGGAAGCATCATAGGCATGTGCGGAAGAATATGATAGTGAGGAAAACCATTCTCTAGTGTTAATCTGCTGTGGGACATGTAAACCGAATTTTTGAATTGTTCAATGTTGTATTGGTTGTAGTTTAATAGAGTAGTAGTGAAAGATAAGAATTATGTGGTAATGGAAATGACTATTAGGATGTCGTTTGTATTGTAGTATATACATTAAGCCATGGCTTTGTTAGGAAAGGCTGTTGACGTTCCAGAAGTGGGAATGTTTCTCTGTGGTAGATAATGGAGGTTGGTTGGAAAGGTGAAGGGAGGAAGAAGAAGTAGTTTTTGTTGGTGTAATTTAATGGGTCGTGTATGTTAAATTTATTTCGAATTGGGCCGGTGATGTTAATGTTAATTTGATGAGATGGATATAAATGTTGGTACTAATACAGGGCCGGAATTTGGGCTTATGAGTCCTATTGTTTGGTGAACAAAAGGGAATAGATGGTCTTGGTGTAATTTGTGGGTTTGGACTGATGGTTTGAATAGATGAGATTGGGATGAAAGAAGGCTAATTGGTCTAATGCTGTTATGGTCGAGGTAGGAAGCCCGATCGTCGCCTAAATTTTGTTGGCTATGTGGTTGAAGTTAACAATGGGGAAATGTAATCTTAGTGGGGCAATAATTTAGCAATTTTTAGTAGGTGATTTAAAAATTATGTAACAAACGTAGTTTTTTGATTGGTAAAAAAAGATGGGTAGTCGATCTTGGTAAGTAGATGGTGGTAATATAGAAACCCTAACCCTAAGTAAACTTTGCATGGATAGTGGGGGGATTGCATGGGTGATGTATGAATTTTGTCTTGAAAATTTGCACGCATGACCTGTTTGTAACCTTGGATCCCATGGTAAATTTTCGTGTATTTTTAATGTTTGTGGTAATTACTGTGAATTAATTACACTTTGAAGAAGAAAATTAAATTAAAAATAGTCGGTAATGAGAAAAAATAGAGGAAAATTATTGGTGGTGCCCCTCTGAGGATGTCGAAGAATCTGTGTTAGAACCACAGGAAACACTAGAAGGGGGGGTTGAATAGTGTTTTAAGCTTTTTGATTGTTTTGGAAATCTTTAATTTAAATCATGAAGATGGGCACCGTTCAAAACAAGTCTTAAGATCAGAGATAGTTGAAACGTGCGGAAGATAAGAAAAACAGTGTTTCTTCTAAAGCTTAAGATTGTTTTAAACAGAGGCTTCTCAAAGTATCTTCTGAAGATTATTACAAAGAGTATTTTCAGAACGGTTTCTGAAATACTTCAGATGACTAGAGGTTGTCTGAAGTCTGTTCCTGATTTCTGAACTGATCTCTTTCAGACTCACTCCAGAGAATTTATTTTAGAAGTTCTTCAAGGAACATTCTTTGTAAAGCTTCAAATGATATAAGAGACATCTCATGTTTTATTCATATGAAAGATCATTTTATTGAAATAGTTGTGTTAAGTTTATTATAGAAAATACTTTTCAAACCCCAACATAAATATGAAAACTGGAAATAAAGAGATTAAGGAAAAGAGAACTTAGGCACAGAATTTATCCTGGTTCACCCACAAACCCGTGAGCTACATCCAGTCCCAGAGGCAAACCACCACTGGATTTTCCACTATCTGAATCCACAGATACAAGTATTATTCACAGCCTCTTCAGGCCAACACAAGTATTACTTTGTTTTCAACTGCCTCTCCAAGCAACATATGCAGTATTCTTTTTCAGTCTAGCCTCTCCAGGCTTTGCAACTAAGTATTCTTTCTTCCACCAAGCCTCTCCAGGCTCTCTGACACATAAAGTGTTTACAAATTAAACTAAGTTTAAGTTTCCACGAAACATAAACTTAATCTTTTCCTGTACTAGAGGTTAACTGAGTACTACTCAGGATACAATGAATGAATTCTAAGTACAAGGTTAAGACAGTGATACAAGTGTATAAGTTTAAGTACAATCCCTGTCTCTAATAAGAGGAATAACATCCTTTGAGAATTGGCTAGGTAGATACTGACTTTAAGCTCCAACCTTGTTCTCCAGCCATTGGTTTCCATGGGCTACATTCTCACCCGTATCATTGGAAAAACCAAGGCATACTTGCAACTTCAAACCATTCTTGGTTCATATGAGATTAAGCACAGCTTGGTTGGTTGTTCAACTGAACAACTATAATTTTGACTAACTGATCAATAGATCAGCAGCATGGTTGATTCAAGTAAGCATGGTCAACAACCAATAAGGTTTTTCTGATATATCTTGACAACTGATTGAACCAAGTGAATGAGTTCAACACTTTCAAATTCTTCCTTGAGGCTATTTATATGTTCTGTTGGAATATAGCCGTTTGAAGATGATTCATAATACCGTTGAGATGTTGATGATGTGGCTCATATAGCCGTTATGTAATAGTGTCTCAAACGGTTGCTTCTTCTTAAGCAAATAAGTGTTTAGACAGTCCTGTTCTGACACTTCTGTAGATGAGATCTTTAGAGAGATTTTCTTGATATTATTTTGCATCTTCTCTCTCTTGATATCCTTTTGCTTTTCTTCAGCTGTCTCGTGATTTCTTCTGCGTTCCTCAGCTGACTTCTGATTTCCTCTGCTTTTCTTAGGAGTGTATATGAGGAGGTATCCGTTGGATTTGTCCCTTTGCTTATTTTGTATATGCTCCTTTTCTGTTTGCTTCCTGACACCATTTCTTCTTTATTCTTTGAGTGAGGTGTTTTGTTAGATAGCCGTTGTTGCAGTTTCTTCTTTGAATAAAGATATATGATATTATAGTTGTTGTATCATATAGTCTTAGCTTCTGTATTGATTTCTTCAATGTTGAAATCTGTTCCATGCACTTAGAGAGCTTATATGTTCAGACAATTAATTTCTTCACATATACTCAAATGCTTGCTTTTATCTCATCGTAATTTTATCAGCTTCAACATGTGCTCATCTTATATAATTGCTTTAAGCTTATGTTAATTCTCCAGCTTGAGATGCTTTCAATAAGCTCTTTTCTTCAGATAATATATTTCTTTTTTTCAGACGATTGCTGCTCTGTTCTTCTTTGCATTTTTTTCTTCTGAGATATAGATGAATAAAGATGTTGAATTTTAATATGTTTTATTCAAACATCTTTTTGGTTGCTTTTACTCAGTCTTCTGATCAGTTCAGGGCAGCCAGCAGGTACAGGTACAGGTGCAGTAGGTCTGCGCACACAAAAATGCCTTTTGTTGCAGGTGCACCAGGCGTTGCAGAAAGTCTTTGCAGAGTTTCCTTATTTGTGCAAGACTTTGATCGAGGCATAAAAGCATGTTTAGCTTTTATACTGAAAGTGTAGTCCATTTTGGTAGAGTGTGCTTTACACTTTAGCAACGTCTTCAAGAGATCAATTCTTGATTCTGTTTGTAGACTTCTTCAGATAGTCTTCACGTCTTCAAATGGTCTTCACGTCTTCAGACGGTCTTCACGTCTTCAGACAGTTTTCACGTCTTCAGACGACTTGCGCACTTCAGACAGCTTCAGCACTTCAGACGGCTTGCGCACTTCAGACAACTTCAGCACTTCAGACGGCTTGCGCACTTCAGACGACTTGCGCACTTCAGACAACTTCAGCACTTCAGACGAGTTGCGTTCTTCAGACAACTTCTATGCTTCAGACGAGTTGCTTACTTCAGACAGCTTCTTTATATTAAATCCTGCATTTGTTCTTCTGATCCTGATCTTCTGATTCTGATTTTGTTCAACAAATCTTCTTCTTCTGATAAATATTTCACCCTGAAACACAATCAACAAACCAATACCTCTCTCAGTAGAATCTGTTTATATAATCTTATTTGTTAATCATTAAAACTAAAGGATATTAAGTCTTTGAGTCAAGTTTGAATGCTCAAACTGACTAATAGACTTCACAATGTGGTGGAGGGGCGACCTGTGTGTAACCTTGGGTCCCGTGGTGAATTTTTGTGTTTTTTATATGTTTTTGGTAATTACTATGAATTAATTACACTTTGAAGAAGATAATTACATTAAAAAACAGTGGGTAATGAGAAAAAATTGTGGAAAATTATTGGCAGCGTCCCTTTGAGGATGTTGATGTATTTGGTGGAGGGGCGAGGTGAAACGAAGTGTTCGATTAGGCGATCCTGATGAGTACATGGTGGTGCTATAGAAACCCTAACCCTAAGTAAACTTTGCATGGATAGTGGGGGGGATTGCATGGGTGACGTATGAATTTTGTCTTGAAAATTTTCACGCATGACCTGTGTGTAACCTTGGGTCCCGTGGTGAATTCTCGTGTTTTTTTTATGTTTTTGGTAATTACTGTGAATTAATTACACTTTGAAGAAGAAAATTAAATTAAAAATAGTGGGTAATGAGAAAAAAATGTGGAAAATTATTGGTGGCGTCCTTTTGAAGATGTTGAAGTATTTGGTGGAGGGGCGAGGTGAAACGAAGTGTTCGGTTAGTCGATCCCAGTGAGTACACGATGGTGTTATAGAAACCCTAACCCTAAGTAATCTTTGCATGGATAGTGGGGGGATTGCATGGGTGACGTATGAATTTTGTCTTGAAAATTTTCACGCATGACCTGTGTGTAACCTTGGGTCCTGTGGTGAATTTTCATGTTTTTTTTTAATGTTTGTGGTAATTACTGTGAATTAATTACACTTTGAAGAAGGTAATTAAATTTAAAATAATGGGTAATGAGAAAAAAATGTGGAAAATTATTGGTGGCGTCCCTTTGAGGATGTTGAAGTATTTGGTGGATGGTCGAGGTGAAACGAAGTGTTCGGTTAGTCGATCCTGGTGAGTACAAGGTGGTGCTATAGAAACCCTAACCCTAAGTAAACTTTGCATGGATAGTGGGGGGATTGCATGGGTGACGTATGAATTTTGTCTTAAAAATTTGCACGCATGACCTGTGTGAAACCTTGGGTCCCGTGGTGAATTTTTGTGTGTTTTTTTTTATGTTTTTGGTAATTACTGTGAATTAATTACACTTTGAAGAACATAATTACATTAAAAAATAGTGGGTAATGAGAAAAAATTGTGGAAAATTATTGGCAGCGTCCCTTTGAGGATGTTGAAGTATTTGGTGGAGGGGCGAGGTGAAACGAAGTGTTCGGTTAGTCGATCCCCTTGAGTACATGGTGGTGCTATAGAAACCCTAACCCTAAGTAAACTTTGTATGGATAGTGAGGGGGATTGCATGGGTGACGTATGAATTTTGTCTTGAAAATTTGCACGCATGACCTGTGTGTAACCTTGGGTCCCGTGGTGAATTTTCGTATTTTTTTTTATGTTTTTGGTAATTACTGTGAATTAATTACACTTTGAAGAAGAAAATTAAATTAAAAATAGTGGATAATGAGAAAAAATTGTGGAAAATTATTGGTGGCGTCCCTTTGAAGATGTTGAAGTATTTGGTGGAGGAGCGAGGTGAAACGAAGTGTTCGGTTAGTCGATCCCAGTGAGTACACGATGGTGTTATAGAAACCCTAACCCTAAGTAATCTTTGCATGGATAGTGGGGGGGATTGCATGGGTGACGTATGAATTTTGTCTTGAAAATTTTCACGCATGACCTATGTGTAACCTTGGGTCCTGTGGTGAATTTTCATGTTTTTTTTAATGTTTGTGGTAATTACTGTGAATTAATTACACTTTGAAGAAGATAATTAAATTTAAAATAGTGGGTAATGAGAAAAAAATGTGGAAAATTATTGGTGGCGTCCCTTTGAGGATGTTGAAGTATTTGGTGGATGGTCGAGGTAAAACGAAGTGTTCGGTTAGTCGATCCTGGTGAGTACATGGTGGTGCTATAGAAACCCTAACCCTAAGTAAAGTTTTGTCTTGAAAATTTGCACGCACGACCTGTGTGTAACCTTGGGTCCTGTGTTGAATTTTTGTGTTTTTTTTTATGTTTTTGGTAATTATTGTGAATTAATTACACTTTGAAGAAGATAATTACATTAAAAAACAGTGGGTAATGAGAAAAAATTGTGGAAAATTATTGGCGCGTCCCTTTGAGGATGTTGAAGTATTTGGTGGAGGGGCGAGGTGAAATGAAGTGTTCGGTTAGTCGATCCTGTTGAATACATGGTGGTGCTATAGAAACCCTAACCCTAAGTAAACTTTGCATGGATAGTGGGGGGGATTGCATGGGTGACGTATGAATTTTGTCTTGAAAATTTGCACGCATGACCTGTGTCTAACCTTGGATCCCGTGGTTAATTTTCGTGTTTTTTTTTTATGTTTTTGATAATTACTGTGAATTAATTACACTTTGAGGAAGATAATTACATTAAAAATAGTGGTTAATGAGAAAAAATTGTGGAAGATTATTGGTGGCGTCCCTTTGAGGATGTTGAAGTATTTGGTGGAGGGGCGAGGTGAAACAAAGTGTTCGGTTAGTCGATCCTGGTGTGTACATGGTGGTGCTATAGAAACCCTAACCCTAAGTAAACTTTGCATGGATAGTGCGGGGGATTGCATGGGTGACGTTTGAATTTTGTCTTGAAAACTTACACGCATGACCTGTGTTTAACCTTGGGTCCCGTGGTTAATTTTCGTGTTTTTTTTTATGTTTTTGCTAATTACTGTGAATTAATTACACTTTGAAGAAGATAATTAAATTAAAAATAGTGGGTAATGAGAAAAAATTGTGGAAAATTATTGGCAAATAATTCTATATCAATTAAGCTAATTTTTTTAGGCCTTAAAAAGTGAAAAAAATGCAAACATGTAATATTTGATATTTTACTATATTATTTATTTTCATTACAAATAATGTTACATTAATGATAAAAATCTCCTTAGCATATTATCATTTGTAGCTTTATATTTTTAAAAAATTGATGCATTTTGAGAATAAAATTTTGTTTCGACTATGAGTTATATAATAATTTATTGAAAAGTGCTAGCAACACTCTATCTAACTCACATTTTTCAATACACTCTTTGTGACTGGTTAAAAATTAAAAGGGTCTCACAACATTTGTATTGGGGCGCGCCTAATTTGGTGGGATCGATGTTTATTTTAACCAATCACATAAAGTGTGTTGGAAAGAGTGTGTTTGAGAGTATGTTCCTAGCACTCCTCTATTTTATTTTAGATTTGGACATGAGCAAACTAAATTTGAGTTAACAAATATTTGTCTATTCACTCTGCACAATGTCTCCTTCTATGTGACATCTTGGTTTAACGTGACGGGTTTCATTGGTTGTATAGCGCGACATATAGCTATGCAAGCAATGTCACGTCTAACAAAAGCAAGTGAATCTTGCACAAGGCCAACAGGATCTGCACAATAGAGATAGACAGAAGACGTGGAAGTGTGAGATTGATGGTGGGAGCAAATTAGGCTTGTATTATATATTATTTTTTCGCGTGAGAAGGACAATGGGCATGGTGGGGTGCGTGAGTATACTAAAGAGATGGTTATGAGCTTGTTGAAAGTGAATGTACATAACGATGGGTTATTTAAAAAAAAAAACGGGTTTATTACATAGTCATCAATGCGTGAATTTTGTGGAAATAAATGTCTTTTTTTTAAAGGAGGAAATAAATGTCTTTAATTGTGATGGGTAAGAAGAAGTTGAGCGTTGCACCAACCGAGTAAGGGTAATGACCACAATAATATCACCCTACCTAATAACTAAGATGGTGACCTTATAAATGGTTTGTTCAAATTAGAAACGTTTCTAGGAGAAAAACAATATTTCTGATACACTTGCATAAATGCCTTCATCCAACGAAAGATGGACGATGAGGACTACACAATTGGGAACCGTGCCTCTCGTATGTGCTCCATGCATCCGAAGCCACAATTCACTAGGAACAATGAACAATTTGAATGTATCATTCCAGTCAGGAATTGAGGGAACCCAAAAAAATAGGCAAGGCGAACACTTTGCCAATGCTGAAGGAGTCCGACAGTGGACCCCACACACGACGTCTGATAGACAAACACGTGAAATCCCCGGTAAGGAAAGAGTCATGGACGGTATGAAACTTTACCACACATAACCCTTTTTTTTGTTAAAGCAAAAAGTTTACGTCCATATTTTACACGTGAGGTTGACGCCTTTAAAGATTAATACCGAATAAAATTTTTATATGGTTGCATGTGCTACAGATTTCCCAATAGTGAAGGATCCTTCCAGGTATAAGTTTTTGGTCTGCTACAGCATCGAGTGGTATCTAAAAGATGTTAGCGTACAACTTAGAATCCCTCAGCCAATTTATAGGCGACGCGATGTGAGGATTATAAATAATGTCCTTCACTACCAATATAGTCTCTCTATAATCATACGTCTGCTGGGTTCACTGTTGTGGGTGGGGGATTACTCTCCTTATGAGGATAACGCCCACGAAGATGTTGCTGGTAAGGTCGTACGAATGTTATTGTTTGTTACCAGACAAGGATATAGGTGATTATAATTATTAGAAGCTTGAAAACGTCCAGAAGGAAATGAAAAAGTTGAAAGAAGATTTTAAAAATCTGAAAGAAGAGAACACAAAGCTGAGAATGGAAAATGGTTGCCTAAAAGAGCAAATCAGACTGTTGAATTTTGTGGACAGTGGAGGTTAATATTTTTTGTGTATGGGAGGCATGGGGGGACATTAGCAAGCCATTAAGTCATTGTATTAACTTAAATCACGTCATTGTAATAGTTGGAGTAGTTGGCGTAATCTGTGGCAGTGTAGTGGGAGAAATGTAAGTAAGTCTACGTTAGGGGCAGGGTTTCATAGTGTCGTAGTAGAGTTGTTTAGGAGTCATTTAGGTCAGTCTACTTTATTGTGATTGTGCCCTTTGTAGATGCCTTGATTGCAGGTTTTGATGATGCCAATGAAAAGGGAAGATAAGAGGTCTAGACTTGCAAATGCAATTGGAAAAAGAAAGAGATAGATCAAGAATCAAGGTTATAAAAGATCAAAGTCAAGTCAAGAAGGTCTATTAGTTTAAGTTTAAATAAGTTAGACAAAATGTTAAAAGAAGTCTTAAATTTGCAAGGAACTTGGCACAAGAAATAAAGTTAAACAAAATATTTTTTATAAAGTAAAAACAGTTCAAAAATTAAATTTTTGAATTGGTAATCGATTACCAGAAGTTTCAGAATTCAAAATTCAAAATTTTTGAACTGGTAATCGATTACCAAAACCTTGTAATCGATTACCAGAGAGCAGGAAATTCAAATTTTGAATTCCAGGCACAACGGTTCGCAATTTTGAACTGTGTAATCGATTACCATATTCCTGTAATCGATTACCAGAGTACTTTTTCTGAAAATCTTGAAGAGACATGACTTCTAATCAAGGATTACAATGTTTCATCATCGTTATAAATATATGTCTCATTTTCGAAAATCGACACAGATTACTCATTTAAAGTCTTAAAAAGAGTGGATTTATTACAAAAATCAATTGTGCCAAATACTTGCAAGTCTTAAAGATTCTTATAGGCCTTTCAATTTGTATTATCTACTCTAAAGGAGTGTCCATCTTTATTCAAAGATTCAAATTGTTATTGTGGGTTGAAGAGAGGGTGCCTCTCTTGTTTTGTGGGTGATTCTCAACACAATGAAGGGTTCCAAGGTGTTTGAGGATTCATCGTTTGTAAAGAATTTTAAAAGTTATGGAAATCTCAAGTGGGTACTTGAGGACTGGACGTAGGCAAGTGGTTGGCCGAATCAGTATAAACTGAGTTTGCACTTTCTTTTCCCTTAACTCTTATTTAATTTTCGTGATTACATATTCATCATATTAAGAGTCGCATTCTTCTTCTTCTTAATTAAAGCTTTTTAAGTACTCTAAGGGCAAGATAAATTAGTAATCGAAAAGATTAGATAAAATTGAATAACTTAATTAACCCCCCTCTTAAGTTAGTGAGGCCACTTGTTTAACACCCTTGTTCTGGTTGTAATGATTACTGGTGAGTGTACTTTTAGAGTATTATATTCTACTAATGTACTAATGTGTCGTGTGGAAGTGTTAGATCGTTTAATATCAATGGATGATGGACGTGATTACTAAGGTACGAGCACTGTTGTGTTTTGGGAATAAATAAAACATACATTACAACGCACATTTGTTAACTTGACAACATAAAATTGTATAACTTGGCTTTAGTGTAAAGGTTAATGTGTGATGACCCTGAAATTGAGTGTTCATATCTACTCAAATAATTTATACAACATGTAAGACCGGTTTAGAAAAATAATTAATGGCAAGAAAAAGAATAAACTTGTAACTAAAAGCTCATTTTGTAACCATGAATGCATAAGTGGTCGATAATAGACTGGGGAGCCCAAAAATACTAAAAAACATTAGTATAATGTTTATACTTAGGTAACAGAACTAAACAAAATGGGAGAAAAACTGTATGTTTTTGTAGGAGAAAATTTAAGAAATTAATCTCATTTGACGCTTCTTGTTCACGTCAAGTTTTTAAAATTAGGGCGTAGTCAATTGAAGGAAATGAATACGTGGTGCTTTGACCGTAGTCAATTTCTAAGAAGGCCCCGTGAAGAGTTTTGCAAAAGAACATGATAGTAGAATGGCATTGATCTAAAAATGTTAATTGTCATTTATGTATGTATGATAGGGAGGAGATGGACTATCACGAAATGATGGTGGGAATGGTGATGTTGGTAATAATGAAGATGGTCATGTTGAGTCTGATGGTGAACCCATGGATGAACATTCTAATGAAGAAGATGAGGTTGATGAATATACAATAGACAAATTGGGGATTTAAAGCAGGTTGACTTTATGCGTTTAAATATTGAGGAGTATAAAAAGTACCACTTCATTAGTCAGCTTGTGGCCTTTGAATTCTATAATACGTATGCATGTAAAAGGGGATTCGCCGGTCGTAGATGGAATGTGTTGAAAAACAAAAGAGGGGAAGTAACACAGCAAGAATTTGTTTGTTTCAAGGAGGGATTTCATGACAAGAAACACTTAGAGAGGAGAGGAAGAAAGAGAGAACCAAGAGCAATGACAAGGTGTGGCTGTACTTCTAGTTGTTGTGTGCGTCTTGATCGAGAAAGTGGTCGATGGTGGGTGAAAGCTTTTAATGATTCTCATAGTCATGAGCTGTTAGGGGAGGAGTATGTAGGAATGCTGCCTGCACATAGAAAGATGGGTGATGCTGACTTAATGCATTTGAATAGTATGAGAGAAGCTGGTATTGGTGTAACATAGATTTATGGGTTAGCTGCGAATCATGCTGGGGGATACAACAGGGTTGGATATAGGATGAGAGACTTGTATAATGCAATTGAAAAAGAAAGGTGAATGCAAGAAGGTGATGCAAGAAGTGATATATCGTACTTGAGAGGGTTGCGTCGCTCTGATCCAGACCTTTATTGGAGACACACTGCAAATGAAGAAGGTAGGCTTCAACACCTATTCTGGTGTGATGGAAGAAGTCAATTTGATTACAAGGTTTTTGGTGATGTTGTAGCTTTCGATGCAACTTATCGGCGCAACAAATACATGTGTCCATTTGTTGTGTTTGCAGGTGTGAACAATCACAACCAAACATTTGTATTTGGCAGTGGTTTGGTAGCTAATAAGACAGAGGAGATGTATGTGTGGCTACTGAAATAATTCTTGGAATGCATCAAAGGTAAATGTCTAACATCTGTGATTACTGATGGTGATTTAGCAATGAGAAATGCCATTAAAAATGATTTTCCGAGTGCACACCACAGACTATGTGCATGGCACTTGCTAAGGAACGCAATGAGCAACGTAAGCCAAGTTAATTTCACGTTGAAGTTCAAACGGTGTATGCTTGGTGACTATGAAGTTAGCACTTTTAGGCGCAAGTGGGAAGAAATGGTTGCTGAATTCGGATTGGAGGGGAATCAATGGGTTCGAGAAATGTATGAAAAGAGGAAAATGTGGGCAACTGCTCATATTCGTGGTAACTTCTTTGCTGGTTTCAGGACAACGTCAAGATGTGAAGGGCTCAATTCGCAAATAGGAAGGTATGTGCATGTTAGAAATAATTTGACAGAGTTTTTGAAACAATTTAATAGGTATTTGTCCTACACGAGACAAAGAGAGCTTGAGGCAGACTTTGAGTCCATTGTCGGTGATCTTGTGTTGTTGACACCTCTAGAAGATATAGAGGGATTTGCGGCAAAGGTATATACTCGTAAGATTTTCTTATTGTTTAGGAGGGTGCTTGAGAGAGCATCAAAGGTAAAGGTGTTGTCGTTCATGGAAACACCTAGATCTGTTGTGTACATTGATGGAAAAAGGCTATCTAATGTGCATGTGTGGCATGTTTCATAGGTTTCATCGAGCAATGAAGTGAAGTGTACTTGTCAGAGGATGGAGTCTGTAGGAATACCTTGTGAGCACATAATCTCCTTATTGCATTATTTAGAGACATCAGAGTTGCCTGATTGTCTTATATTGACAAGGTGGACTAAATATGCCAAACAATGTGTTGAAGGAAGTAATGGAGAAGGATCAAGAATGATAGATACAATATGGTGGAACCGTTTGGTGGGTCTATTATTTGATTGCTATGAAATGTGCAAATTTGCAGGAAAAAGTGTGGACAAGTTAAATGCAACCGAAGAAGTCGTGAGGAATCATTTGAGTACACTAAAGGAATGTTTTGACGCAGAATGGTCTGAGGATAGAAATGAAAGTGATGATAACATTGCGAATGTGGGGGATCCAGTGCGGGTAAGGACCAAAGGTTGTGGATCTAGACAAAAAGCATCCAGCAGAAAAGGTGATAAAAGGGCAAATTGTTGCAGTGTTTGCCAACTTCCAGGACATAATAAGAAGACATGCCCTGAAGCAATGCGCAGTCGTGAAGGTGGGAGAACAGGAGTTTGAAATCATAAACATAGTACAGGTAAAGCAACTTTAGAATAAATTGCCAATTCATGGATGCCCTGATCAGTTATTGTGTTGTAATAATATGTTTTTATGTTTGTAGATGATGACATTGATGGTTGCCGAACACTTGTCACGAAAAGGTAATGATAAAAAGTTGCTTGTTTAACAATTTATTGAAATTCATAATGTAGTTGTGTGGTAAGCTTAGGAATGTGTGTTTTTCTGTAATTGGTACTGCCCCGACATTTCATTTGTTTATGTGTTAGACATTTGTTGTTTATGTAAACCGTATAAGTGTTGTTAAGTGTGTAACGATTGGATTTCAGGAATTTGTAAGTGGTTGCTATTTAAACAAAAAGATTAAATTCAGTCATGTTTATAGGGGTTCTGTGATTGCAATTAGCAGCCGTTTATTGGGTTTATATTGGCTAGAAAGTGGATATTATTGTAAGTAAACAGTTCAAGTAAGATCGAATTGAAATTTGTCATTCTGAAGGAGATGGGCCAGATATGGTGTTGTTGTATTCATTGGGGAGAACTTATTGGTTTAGGGTTATGTGTAGCAGACTGGTTACATGGTTTGTTGGGAAGAGTTTAAAAGTGAACCCACGTTAAAAAGAAAAGGTTTATGGGGGTGATTGTGTTGGACAAAAAAAGGTTTCATGGCCCATTATCCATGATGACCCAATTATATTTTTGAAGGGGGGCGGCAATGCATCCCACCCAAATAATTTTTGGACCCAATTAAAAATTGGGTCATCATGGATAATAGGCCATGAAACCATTTTTTTTGTCCAACACAATCCCCCCATAAACCTTTTTTTTTTATCGTGGGTTCACTTTTAAACTCTTCCCAACAAACCATGTAACCAGTCTGTTACACACAACCCTAAGCCAATAAGTTCTCCCCAATGAATACAACAACACCATATCTGGCCCATCTCCTTCAGAATGACAAATTTCAATTCGATCTTACTTGAACTGTTTACTAACAATAATATCCACTTTCTGGTCAATATAAACCCAATAAACGGCTGCAATTGCAATCACAGAACCCCTATAAACATGACTGAATTTAATCTTTTTGCTTAAATACCAACCACTTACAAATTCTTGAAATCCAACTGTTACACACTTAACAACACTCATACGGTTTACATAAACAAAAAATGTCTAACACATAAACAAACGAAATGTCAGGGCAGTACCAATTACAGAAAAACACACATTCCTAAGTTTACCACACAACTACATTATGAATTTCCATAAATTGTTAAACAAGCAACTTTTTATCATTACCTTTTCGTGACGAGTGTTCGGCAACCATCAATGTCATCATCTACAAACATAAAAACATATTACAACACAATAACTGATCAGGGCATCCATGAATTGGCAATTTATTCTAAAGTTGATTTACCTGTACTATGTTTGTGATTTCATACTCCTGTTCTGCCACCTTCACGACTGTGCATTGGTTCATGGCATGTCTTCTTATTATGTCCTGGATGTTGGCAAACACTGCAACAATTTGCCCTTCTGTCACCTTTTCTGCTGGATGCTTTTTGTCTAGATCTGGATCCCCAACATTCGCAATGTTATCATCACTTTCATTCCTATCCTCAGACCTTTCTGCGTCAGAACCTCCTTTAGTGTACTCAAATGATTCCTTACAACTTCTTCGGTTGCATTTAACTTGTCGACACTTTTTCCTGCAAATTTGCACATTTCATAGCAATCAAATAATAGATCCACCATACGGTTCCTCCACATTGTATCTGTCATTCTTGATCATTCCCCATTACTTCCTTCAACATATTGCTTGGCATATTTAGTCCACCTTTTCAATACAAGACAATCAGGCAACTCTGATATCTCTAAATAATGCAATAAGGAGATTATGTTCTCACAAGGTATTCTTAATGACTCCATCCTCTGACAAGTACACTTCACTTCACTGCTCGATGAAACCCATGAAACATGCCACACATGCATATTAGATAGTCTTTTTCCATCAATGTACACAACAGATCCAGGTGTTTCCATAAACGACAACACCTTTACCTTCGATGCTCTCTCAAGCACCCTCCTAAACAATAAGAAAATCTTACGAGTATATACCTTTGCCGCAAATCGCTCTATATCTTCTAAAGGTGTCAACAGCACAGGATCACCGACAATGGACTCAAAGTCTGCCTCAAGCTCTCTTTGTCTCGTGTAGGACAAATACCTATTGAATTGTTTCAAAAACTCTGTCAAATTATTTCTAACATGCACATACCTCCCTATTTTCAAATTGAGCCCTTCACATCTTGACGTTGTCCTGAAACCAGCAAAGAAGTTACCACGAATATGAGCAGTTGCCCACATTTTCCTCTTTTCATACATTTGTCGAACCCATTGATTTCCCTCCAATCCGAATTCAACAACCATTTCTTCCCACTTGCGCCTAAAAGTGCCAACTTCATAGTCACCAAGCATACACCGTTTGAACTTCGACGTGAAATTAACTTGGCTTACGTTGCTTGTTGCGTTCCTTAGCAAGTGCCATGCACATAGTCTGTGGTGTGCACTCGGAAAATCATTTTTAATGGCATTTCTCATTGCTAAATCACCATCAGTAATCACAGATGTTGGACATTTACCTTTCATGCATTCCAAGAATTGTTTTAGTAGCCACACATACGTCTCCTCTGTCTCATTAGCTACCAAACCACTGCCAAATACAAATGTTTGGTTGTGATTGTTCACTCCCGCAAATACAACAAATGGACACATGTATTTGTTGCGCCGATAAGTTGTATCGAAAGCTACAACATCACCAAAAACCTTGTAATCAAATTGACTTCTTCCATCACACCAGAATAGGTGTTGAAGCCTACCTTCTTCATCTGCAGTGTGTCTCCAATAAAGGTCTGGATCAGAGCGACGCAACCCTCTCAAGTACGATATAACACTTCTTGAATTCGCCTTTCTTTTTCAATTGCATTATACATGTCTCTCATCCTATATCCAACCATGTTGTATCCCCCAGCATGATTCGCAGCTAACTCATAAATCTATGTTACACCAATACCAGCTTCTCTCATACTATTCAAATGCATTAAGTCAGCATCACCCATCTTTCTATGTGCAGGCAGCATTTCTACATACTCCTCCCCTAACAGCTCATGACTATGAGAATCATTAAAAGCTTTCACCCACCATCGACCACTTTCTCGATCAAGACGCACACAACAACTAGTAGTACAACCACACCTTGTCATTGCTCTAGGTTCTCTCTTTCTTCCTTTCCTCTCTAAGTGTTTCTTGTCACGAAATCTCTCCTTGAAACAAACAAATTCTTGCTGTGTTACTTCCCCTCTTTTGTTTTTCAACACATTCCATCTACGACTGGCGAATCTCCTTTTACATGCATACGTATTATAGAATTCAAAGGCCACAAGCTGACTAATTAAGTGGTACTTTTTATACTCCTCAACATTTAAACGCATGAAGTCAACCCGCTTTAAATCCCCAATATTGTCTATTCTATATTCATCAACCTCATCTTCTTCATTAGAATTTTCATCCATGGGTTCACCATGAGACTCAACATGACCAACTTCATTATTACCAACATCACCATTCCTACCATCATTCTGTGATAGTCCATCTCTTCCCTATCATACATACATAAATGAAAATTAACATTTTTAGATCAATGCCATTCTACTATTATGTTTTTTATCACCTATTTTAATTAAACAAACAACAATTTATAAACCAAAATTAAAAGCAGTATCAATACCTCGGTTTCATTGTTCTCCATATTCACATTGTCTCCATCACCCGTTGAATCACCCATTCAAGTATTGTCGATCCACGATTGCTTACTATACTTCCGAAAACCTGTTTTTACCCTGTAAATTACATTTCACATCAAGAAAGACCACTAACCGACAATCGATTTCAAATATATCATCAATTCTTTCATGCTTTCATTTTTCGCTAAAACAAAAAACACCATTTATACGTCAATAAAACTCAAAAACCTTAGTTAAACTACATATTGCCCACGGTGATTAAACCCATTGAAACAATCAACCAAGTAAATAAAACCCACATCAACCTATCTTTAACCGGAACCTTCTTTCCATCAAACAACCAACGAATTTTTTTAACATAGTCACCCAACGACACAATGTAAATGTACCTCTCGACGCTTGCAAAACAATTTCTGATCTTGGATGCAGATTTCGATAACCTCCACTGCTTCGACTTTCACTTCAGAGAGTTGTTTTCTTCCGCTAACGGTGCAATCCCTTTCGGCCCACTCACTTTCGCAGTTCAGACGATCTTCGTTCTCAGTTTCTCACCATCTTTCCGGTTGGCAGCATTCTCTGATTTTCACGACCAACAAGCATTTGGGTGCGGCGCTGAACCTATACCAATTTTGCAACGCCCTAATTTGAGACAACAACCACATGGGTTCTTTTGCAAAACTCTTCATGTGGCCTTCTTAGCAATTGACTACGGTCAAAGCACCATGTATTCATTTCCTTCAATTGACTACGCCCTAATTTTAAACACTTGATGTGAACAAGAAGCGTCAAATGAGATTAATTTCTTAAATTTTCTCCTACAAAAACATACATTTTTTTCTTCCATTTTGTTTAGTTCCGCTACCTAAGTATAAACATTATACTAATGTTTTTTAGTATTTTTGGACTCCCCAGTCTATTATCGACCACTTATGCATTCATGGTTACAAATGAGCTTTTAGTTACAAGTTTATTCTTTTTCTTGCCATTAATTATTTTTCTAAACCGGTCTTACATGTTGTATAAATTATTTGAGTAGATATGAACATTCAATTTCGGGGTCATCACACATTAACCTTTACACTAAAGTCAAGTTATACAATTTTATGTTGTCAAGTTAACAAATGTGTGTTGTAATGTATGTTTTATTTATTCCTAAAACACAACAGTGCCTGTACCTTAGTAATCACGTCCATCATCCATTGATATTAAACGATCTAACACTTCCACATGGGACATTAGTACATTAGTAGAATATAATACTCTAAAAGTACACTCACCAGTAATCATTACAACCAGAAACAAGGGCACAATCACAATAAAGTAGACTGACCTAAATGACTCCTAAACAAATCTACTACGACAATATGAAACCCTCCCCCTAACGTAGACTTACTTACATTTCTCCAACTACACTGCCACAGATTACGCCAACTACTCCAACTATTACAACGACGTGATTTAAGTTAATACAATGACTTAATGGCTTGCTAATGTCCCCCAATGCCTCCCATACACAAAAATTATTAACCTCCACTGTCTACAAAATTCAACAGTTTGATTTGCTCTTTTAGGCAACCATTTTCCATTCTCAGCTCTGTGTTCTCTTCTTTCAGCTTTTTCATTTCCTTCTGGACGTTTTCTAGCTTCTCATAATTATAATCACCTATATCCTTGCCGGAAACAAACAATAACATCCGTAGGACCTTACCAGCAACATCTTCGCGAGCGTCATCCTCTTAAGGAGAATAATCCCCCACCCACAGCCGTGAACCCAGAAGACCTGTGATTATAGAGAGACTATATTGGTAGTGAAGGACATTATTTATCATCCTCACATCGCGTCGCCTTTAAATTGGCTGAGGGATTCTAAGCTGTACATAAACATCTTTTAGATACCACTCGATGCTGTAGCAGACCAAAAACTTATACCTAGAAGGATCCTTCACTATTGGGAAATCTGTAGCACATGCAGCCATATAAAAATTTTATTCATTATTAATCTTTAAAGTCGTCAACCTCACGTGTAAAATGTGGACGTAAACTTTTTGCTTTAACAAAAAAAGGGTTATGTGTGGTAAAGTTTCATACCGTCCAGGACTTTTTCTTGACCGGGGGTTGCACGTGTTTGTCTATCAGACGTTGTGTGTGGGTATGGATGGCAATTGAGCCCATGTCCTATGGGTACCCGTAAAAATTACCCGCAATGGGCAGGGTAAAAACCCACAAAGCGGGTATGGGCGCGGGTTCGGGCAAAAGCCCACATTTTTCATGGTGACGGGCGTGGGTACGGTCACTTTGATGCCCAACCCGCCCCATACCTGTACTCATATATATAATTATTTAATAAAAATACCATATATAATTATATATAGGGATATATTAATTTTATTAAAATATCTAATATATTTATACATATTTTTAAAATTGATATATATAATATTATAAATTAAAATTATATTTTTATAACTATCTATTTGTGTTTTTTTACTTTATAATATATGACTAATTAGTGTTAATAATCATTTTTTATAGATCTTGAAGTATTCTAACACATGATATCCATGTTTATAAAATAGTGTGACGTGAAAGTATATTGTAATATTTAATAAAAAATTTGAACTTTAGATCATTTGTTGTGTTTTAGAACATTAACATATTGTGTTTCAATGTAATTAAATTGTTGTATCACTGATATTTAAAATTTATGTTTGGACAATCTTCGAGTAACTTTTTAAATTGAGATATAGTTTTCTTAAATTAATATTTTTTTAGTAAGTTGTTATTTTTTTACTTAATAAAAGTGCGGGTAACGGGCGCGAGTACTGCATATAGGTGCCTAGCGGGTATGGGGACAGACACTAAAGTTACTACCCACGCGGGTTCGGGTACAAGCTTTTTTTGAAAACGCAGGTATGGGGACGGGCACTGTGGTACCCTGCCCAGAGGGTACCCATTGTCATCCCTATGTGTGGGGTCCACTGTCGGACTCCTTCAGCATTGGCAGAGTGTTCGCCTTGCCTATTTGCTTGGGTTCCCTCAATTCCTGATTGGAATAATACATTCAAATTGTTCATTGTTCCTAGTAAATTGTGGCTTTGGATGCATGGAGCACATACGAGAGGCACGGTTCCCAATTATGTAGTCCTCATCGTCCATCTTTTGTTGGATGAAGGCATTTGTGAAAGTGTATCAGAAATATTATTTTTCTCCTAGAAACATTACTAATTTGAACAAACCATTTATAAGGTCACCATCTTAGTTGTTAGGTACGGTGATATTATTGTGGTCATTACCCTTACTCGGTTGGTGCAACGCTCAACTTCTTCTTACCCATCACAATTAAAGACATTTATTTCCTCCTTAAAAAAAAAGACATTTATTTCCACAAAATTAACGCATTGATGACTATGTAATAAACCCGTTTTTTTAAATAACTCCTCGTTATGTACATTCACTTTCAACAAGCTCATAACCATCTCTTTAGTATTCTCACGCACCTCACCGTGCCCATTGTCCTTCTCACGCGAAAAAATAATATATAATACGAGCCTAATTTGCTCCCACCATCAATCTCACACTTCCACGTCTTCTGTCTTTCTCTATTGCGCAGATCCTGTTGGCCTTGTCCAAGCTTCACTTGCTTTTGTTATACGTGACATTGCTTGCATAGCCATGTATCGCGCTATACAACCAATGAAACCCGTCACGTTAAACAAAGACGTCACATAGAAGGAGTCATTGTACAAAGTGAATAGACAAATATTTGTTAACTCAAATTTAGTTTGCTCATGTCCAAATCTAAAATAAAATAGAGGAGTGCCAGGAACACACTCTCAACCACACTCTTTCCAACACACTTTATGTGATTGGTTAAAATAAACATGGGTCCCACCAAATTAGGCGCGCCCCAATACAAATGTTTTGAGACCCTTTTAATTTTTAACCAGTCACAAAGAGTGTGTTGAAAAATGTGTGTTAGATAGTATGTTGCAAGCACTTTTCAATAAATTATTATATGACTCATAGTCGAAACAAAATTTTATTCTCAAAATGCATCAAATTTTAAAAAACATAAAGCTACAAATGATAATATGCTAAGGAGATTTTTTTCATTAATGTAACATTATTTGTAATGAAAATAAATAATATAGTAAAATATCAAATATTACATGTTTGAATTTTTTCACTTTTTAAGGCCTAAAAAAATTAGCTTAATTGATATAGAATTATTTGCCAATAATTTTCCACAATTTTTTCTTGTTACCCACTATTTTTATTGTAATTATCTTCTTCAAAGTGTAATTAATTCACAGTAATTACCAAAAACATAAAAAAAACACGAAAATTCACCACGGGACCCAAGGTTACACACAGGTCATGCGTGCAAATTTTTAAGACAAAATTCATACGTCACCCATGCAATCCCCCCCACTATCCATGCAAAGTTCACTTAGGGTTAGAGTTTCTATAGCACCACCATGTACTCACCAGGATCGACTAACCGAACACTTCGTTTCACCTCGCCCCTCCACCAAATACTTCAACATCCTCAAAGGGACGCCACCAATAATTTTCCACATTTTTTTCTAACTACCCACTATTTTTAATTTAATTATCTTCTTCAAAGTGTAATTAATTCACAGTAATTACCAAAAACATAAAAAAACACGAAAATTCACCACGGGACCCAAGGTTACACACAGGTCATGCGTGCAAATTTTCAAGACAAAATTCATACGTCACCCATGCAATCCCCCCCACTATCCATGCAAAGTTTACTTAGGGTTAGGGTTTTTATAGCACCACCATGTACACACCAGGATTGACTAACCGAACACTTCGTTTCACCTCGCCCCTTCACCAAATACTTCAACATCCTCAAAGGGACGCCACCTGTGAGAGCCGGAGGCTTATGAAGGCGGGGAGTGATCGCCGGTGCAAAGAGGCATGGACAAGGAGCGGCTCCTGGCAGGCTTCTAAGCAAGAAGGGACACATGGATGAACCGAGCCCACACCCAAATTAGAGGGATCTAGAGGCTGTGCAGGTATGGGACTGTACAATTGAGAATAGCTCAAAGGAAATTGTTGGGGAGAACTATACCAACAAGATGCATCTTCTTTTCGGAAGCCCATAACATATGAACTCCATAGTTAAGCGTGCTTGGCCTGGAGCAATTCTGGGATGGGTGACCTTCTGCGAAGTTTCCCGGAAAGTGTGCAAGTGAGGACAAAGCATACTGGAAAGACTCGTGTTGGTTTGTGGGGACCTTCATTAGTCCTGCAAGCGGCTCGGGGGCGTTACAAATGGTATCAGAGCCGAGCCTCTCCCAGTACGGTGTGGTTCGGGGACGAACCAGGCGAAAGCTGGTGGGCATGTGAGAGTCGGAGGCTGATGAGGGCGGGAAGTGATCGCCGGTGCAAAAAGGCAGTGATCGCCGGTGCAAAGAGGCACGAACAAGGAGCGGCTCCTGGCAGGCTTCTAAGCAAGAAGGGACACATGGATGAACCGAGCCCACACCCAAATGAGAGGGATCTAGAGGCTGTGCAGGTACGAGACTGTACAGTTGAGAATAACTTAAAGGAAATGGTTGGAGAGAACTATACCAACAAGATGCATCTTCTTTTCGGAAGCCCATAACATAAAAATTCCATAGTTAAGCGTGCTTGGCTTGGAGCAATTCTGGGATGAGTGACCTTCTGAGAATTTTCCCAGAAAGTGTGCAAGTGAGGCAAAGCATACTGGAAAGACTCGTGTTGGTTTGTGGGGACCTTCACCAGTCCTGCAAGCGGCTCGGGGGCGTTACACCACCAATAATTTTCAACAATTTTTTCTCATTAACCACTATTTTTAATGTAATTATCTTCTTCAAAGTGTAATTAATTCACAGTAATTACCAAAAACATAAAAAAACACGAAAATTCACCACGGGACCCAAGGTTACACACAGGTCATGCGTGCAAATTTTCAAGACAAAATTCATACGTCACCCATGCAATCCCCCCCACTATCCATGCAAAGTTTACTTAGGGTTAGGGTTTCTATAGCACCACCATGTACTCACCAGGATCGACTAACCAAACACTTCGTTTAACCTCGCCCATCCACGAAATACTTCAACATCCTCAAAGGGACGCCACCAATAATTTTCCACATTTTTTCTCATTACCCACTATTTTTAATTTAATTATCTTCTTCAAAGTGTAATTAATTCACAGTAATTACCACAAACATTAAGAAACACGAAAATTTACCACGGGACCCAAGGTTACACACAGGCCATGCGTGCAAATTTTTAAGACAAAATTCATACGTCACCATGCAATCCCCCCACTATCCATGCAAAGATTACTTAGGGTTAGGGTTTCTATATCACCACCATGTACTCACCAGGATCAACTAACCGAACACTTCGTTTCACCTCGCCCCTCCACCAAATACTTCAACATCTTCAAAGGGACGCCACCAATAATTTTCCACAATTTTTTCTCATTACCCACTATTTTTAATTTAATTTTCTTCTTCAAAGTGTAATTAATTCACAGTAATTACCAAAAACATAAAAAAAAACACGAAAATTCACCACGGGACCCAAGGTTAAACACAGGTTATGCGTGAAAATTTTCAAGACAAAATTCATACGTCACCCATGCAATTCCCCCCACTATCCATGCAAAGTTTACTTAGGGTTAGGGTTTCTATAGCACCACCATGTACTCACCAGGATCGACTAACCGAACACTTCGTTTCACCTCGCCCATCCACGAAATACTTCAACATTCTCAAAGGGACGCCACCAATAATTTTCCACTATTTTTTCTCATTGCCCACTATTTTTAATTTAATTTTCTTCTTCAAAGTGTAACTAATTCACAGTAATTACTACAAACATTAAAAATACACGAAAATTCACCACGGGATCCAAGGTTACAAACAGGTCATGCGTGAAAATTTTCAAGACAAAATTCATACATCACCCATGCAATCCCCCCCACTATCCATGCAAAGTTTACTTAGGGTTAGGATTTCTATATTACCACCATCTACTTACCAGGATCGACTACCCATCTCTTTTTACCAATCACAAAACTACGTTTGTTACATAATTTTTTAAATCACCTACTAAAAATTGCTAAATTATTGCCCCACTAAGATTACTTTTCCCCATTGTGAACTTCAATCACATAGCCAACAAAATTTAGGCAACTACCGGGCTTCCTACCTCGACCATAACAGCATTAGACCAATTAGCCTTCTTTCATCCCAATCTCATCTATTCAAATCATCCGTCCAAACCCACAAATTACACCAAGACCATCTATTCCCTTTTGTTCACCAAACAATAGGACTCATAAGCCCAAATTCCGGACCTCTATTAGTGCCAACATTTATATCCATCTCACCAAATTAACATTAACATCACCGGCCCAATTCGAAATAAATTTAACATACACAGCTCATTAAGTTATACCAACAAAAACTACTTCTTCTTCCAGAATTGCTGTTCGTGGGTCTTGCCATCTATCCACGACGCCATCACATTATGCTTACCAAACATCTGCAACAGAAGGACCACTTTTCAATCATTATGGTTGGCCCACCTTCCTCAAATTGACTATTTAGTCTACCACCCCATCTGACTTTATGAGCAATTACTCACATGCATAGGGACTTCATAATAAATGTCCACAACTTTGCATGCCACCAGGTAATCAGTACAAAATCTCCACCGCTATTTGGAATGGAAGAGATTACGAAATTGATTAAAGTGAGTCTTCCAGCCCTATTAAGCAATCTCCCCTACCAAGAGGACAGTTAAATATATTCACCTTCTCCACAATATGCATAAAATCAACATTCTTGGCTCGACCCTTAATCATAGGAAAACCAAGATATTTCTTCAAATTAGATGTAAAATAGATGCTTGTAATTTTTTCCTTCTTAGTATTAGAAATGCCCTTCGAAGCAAATACCCAGGACTTCTCAAGATTAATTTTAAGGCCAGAAGATGTATAAATTCTGTGCAAAACATAGGGGCACAATTTAATTCTTACCATTGTCATACTTGAAAAGTATATGCTATGTAGGTGCCCACCTGAGGTGTATCTCTTTCTCTTCCCTACCGGAGAAATCCGGTCAGTGGAGAGGATTTTTAGCCCACGATTTAAGTAATCGAGACTCAGTTAACTATAACTCACTCATTTATCTGGAGAGGATTTTTAGCCCACGTTTTAAGTAATCGAGACTCAGTTAACTATAACTCACTCATTTATCTGAACGACTTTAAAAAATTGGGCAATTGTTTTTGACTGGTCAAAGGGCGTATTGGCCTCCTAAACACTATGCAAACGGGTTCTAAGACACTGTTTAACCAAGTCAGAGTGATCTAAAACTGAATTTTGGGATTTACACTGTTGTTTAAATAAAATTTTAATCAACAAACTCGGTTATCTTTTTTAAAAGATGGTCATTGAGAATTGAAATTATTGTCAATTTTATCAAAACGTGGTTACATTTTTACATATCAACCCTAATAAAATAAATAGTTTTGATTTAATAAAATCAATAGAATACCTATTTTGGTAATTTTATCTCTAAAAGTGATTTTACTCTATCTTATCCAAACAAAATTAATTTTATTTAATTCTACTAAAATCAATTCTTTTAGAATCAATTTTTTTCAAATCAATTCTACCCAACTATAAACCAAATAGACACTAAATATAATATAATAAAATACCATAAGTTTAATTAGAGTTAATACACGTTTCATTAACTCGTTACATTTACCTACCATTTAACAAAAATCGCATTTCTGATATTTCTTTTTCTCTAAGTTTGAAGACAAGTTTAGCTTAAATAGTTACATTCTTATGTTTTAGGCCTAATGATCACAAGACATGTTTCAAAACATTCGATGGGGTTAGTATATGGTTTCCTCAAACTTAAGAAAGGTAACTCGTTGGATTTCAAAATTTGTAGTGACATTTAGAGAAAAGCTTGTAGGGTAAAACTTCCCTTTTAATTTTTTCTATACACTATACTCAATGAGCATTTTGTTTAAGTACAATTTTACACCCAACATTTATGTACATCTCATTGTGAAGCTGAATTGTTAAGAAATGATGATGTAATGGTTATCACTATTTATCCACCATTAGTGGCGGCAATATTATGATATAGAATAAATCAACAAGAAATCTGACTCAAGTGTACAATCTCAGGCGAGTTGTAATTTGCTGCCGGCACATAGGGCATGAAGATAATGTCGCACCACACTCCTTGCAAGTCTACATGAAAAAGAAAGGGCAAATTAATACCAGTACCAGATACATTTTTACATGCAGATCATACGTGGACATGCATTTGTTCCTCTTTACAAGTAAATGCTGCCATTTTGTTAATTTTTAATAACAAATTTATTATAGAATTTCCCTTATATATATTAGGGTAAAATAACTTTTTAATCTCTATAAAATATCCGAGTTTTGATTTTCGTCCCTGGAAAAGTTTTCTTTTTTATTTCATCCTTATAAAATATTTAAGTTATTTTTTTAGTCCTTGCTATTGATTTTACTTTTAAATGCGGATGTGTCTAATGCCCATCACAGTCAATAATCATATGTGCTGACACATTATACAACATTGCTAGCATCTGTAAACTCATTCAGAGATTGTTTATGATATATAGGAAAGAGGAAATGTACATATAAGAAGGGTATGGAATTTGATTCTCTGAATGAGTTTAAGAAGGGTAACACTCTTATATAATGTGTGAGGGTACTTCTCAAGTATTGGTCACTATTATAGATATTCAATACATCTACAATTAACAGTAGAATCAATATTGGGGACTAAAAAAATAGCTTAAATATTTTATAAGGATGAAATAAAAAAGAAAATTTCCAGGGACGAAAATTAAAACTCGGATATTTTATAGGGACTAAAAAGTTATTTTACCCTATATATTATTTTCCCAATGCCATGTCAATGTTAAAATGTTAAAAAATAATTGATTTTTACTAGGGGATGATCATCCTTTTTATTTTTCCCTTAAAATTTCATCACTTGTACAGAAGTACAAAATCCATTAAAAACAGATCGTGATCTAAATAGCTTTTATGAAAACTTGTGTTCCACATAATGCAGTTGTCTCGTTTGATCCATGTGAGTACAAGATACTTGAATGTGAAAATTATAAACTAAATTTTCTTCAAGCTTTAATATTACCATAAACAGAGCTTATAAACTCAAGGGTCACATTGACATAAGCATTGAACAATAATAGGTTTCATTAAACAGACTTACTGTATGACCGCATCCAAAGGCCATGTCCTTCGGGTTGGATAGGCAAACGGGGCACACCTTGAACAAGGAAAAAAAACGTTTATCTCATAGCCTAGTGATCTCAACATCTATAGCAATATAAAGATACGAGGGAAGGGGCAAGGAAACATACTGGTTCCACACCAGCTGAAGCTGTTTGTTCAACTGATTCAAAATTTGTCAGGGGTGGAATTGCTGCGAGTGCATTATCATGATCTATTACTTCCTTAGGTGGAGGAAGAGGCCTTTTATGTTGATAACGAACTGATTCTCTACTGCATTATAATGATTTGACACTCAATTATCCTTGAATATAATATAGAACTATAATACCTGTAGTTTGTGGCTTACTTGGTAAGTTGTATATTTTGGGCTGCCCGGTATTGAAATGGAATTTCCATAAGGGCAGCAAGTGCAAATGCTGCTTCCTTCTTCGATGCTTCTGTGTTCTCAGACATGATCTTTGTGAAGTTCACAAACTATAGGGATAAAAAGGAAAACAAAGTAGATAGTATATCAATTTCATCAATAAAAAAAAAATTCATAATACTGGAATTAGGAATGGTTTTCTAAATATGGGATGCTGAAAATTTTCCAACCATTTTTTGAGATAAATCAGTCATTTACTCATTTGTCAAACTGATAACCACTACACATAGAAATGCAATGTCTGATTCTCACAGAACAACTATTAGAGGATGTGTGGATAGAGTTTAAAAAATGTTAAATGTGTGAAAAAGGGATTATCTCAACCGTTGACCCAATGTCCTCCTTAAACCCATATTAGACATTTTTTTTGTAACAACTCATATTAGACATTGGGTAAACCCATTTGGAAGTCATGCTACATTTATTAATTTTGAGATGGTAGAACTCTAGATTGTGTCTGTCTCGACCAAGGTAACAGCTTCATTAAACATCTCCTTCTCTAATGTCCTTTGTAATTAATATGCAAAACTCCTGGCCTTCTAATCTCCAACTATCAAGGGTTAAAGTTAACATAAAAGCAGGCAACATTGAATGTTCAAGTTCTATCAAGTACCTGAAAGTTGTCAAATAATCGTTCAGTAATGTTATCATCAAAGTGCTGCATCTCATCCCATGGTCCATCTCCAACTCCAACCAAAATAATTGAGAGAGGATAGTGACTGACAATCAGAATAGCTCCATATAAAAGACAGATTCAAAAAACAACAGAAAACAAGAGACTATAAAAGAAAATTGCTTTACCTTGCAGCAATGATAGAGTTAATGGTTGCTTGTTCTTGTGGACTATGCTTTCCATGCGGTGTATCTGGATTTCTAGTAACCTAAAATTAAAAAAGACATTTAGAAAAAAGAATATTGAAGTAGGAAAAAGCAATTAAATCACGTCATGAAAAGAATGGGAAAAATAAACAGATAAAACCTGTCCATCAGCAATAATGACAAGAACATGATATTGACCATTGTTTCTTTCCACAATGTCAATTGCTGCATCAATTACTGGGGCAAATGACGTTGGCCCTATAAAAAAAAGAGGGAATTGTGATAATTAAATATCATATCGTTGGCTGTATACCATCATACTGGACAGAAATGAAGACTAACAAATAAGGTGCACAGATTCAGTGTTTTCCAGACAACACAAACTGCGAACTTCATAACTTTCAGGTTACCACACAATTCAAGATATAGTGATTTATTTTAAAAACTCTTGAGCATGTAACACAAATATCAGGAGAAAAGGCCTTACCAGGCCTCTATACACAGAAACGAGTCAATAATATTAATCCTATTATGCACCACCATCCAAACTAAAACCTTAGCCTTAGAAGGAGCTTTGGCAAACTGGAAAAAGAAGTTGTCAAAGCTGAGTTTTGAGGAGAAGGGCTACAATCAGAAATTGGATAAACTCCCTACAGGTAATAAATCCTAAAGTTTCTGCAGTCAAGAAGCTCTTCCAGATTATGTTAGCAAAAAATGAAGTACAGAATTAGCATAGCATCAAACCATCATACTGGTCTAGAACCGGTAGCTCAACCTCAATCATTGTTCTTAACAAGGATTGGGTCCCAACAGACCCAGGTTCAGACTTTAGAGGCATTTAAAATTTTAAACTCATGGTATGCTTAGTCATATGCAGTAAATCATAATATAATTCTCTCTCTCTTTCTCTCTGTCTCTCTCTCTCTCTCTCCAGAATAACTATGGTAAGTTAATTTGTCATCAAAAGTAAAAATATTTGCGACATACTTGTAGTAAAATTCTAAAATCTTGCCTGCAAGGAAGAGAATGTTGTAAAACAAACCTGACAGTTTCAAGTGTGGAACAATCTCCCTATAGCGTGCAAGTACTTCCTCAAAACCATGACAAAATCTATCATCACGATAAAAACTGAACACATTCTGATCATGTGTAGAAGCTACAAAAGTAAATACACTGAAATCAACTAAAGAGAAAACACACATTTCTCTAAACCCAAAAACAGCTACTCACCATCACCAAATCCAAAACATGGTATCAGATTATCTTCATCAAAAGATGACAGAGTACGGCCAACGATGGAGATTGCTTGCTCATATGGATTAGGAGTGTTTCCTATATAATGAAGGCTTTTCCGGTGGAACGAATATTTACCTACAATTATCAATGTGTGACTTTTCTATATTCATATGCCAATATGCATGTACAATAATATCACATTAAAAAGGAATAACCTGTCCATTCATTGCTTTTGGTGAAGTCAACACCAAGTATTAAATTTGAAGATTCTAGACCAGCTTCTCTCAGAGCAGAAACAACCTGAAAGTGTCATTTATTTTCTATAAGCACTATGTTTCTATGAATAGTTATGTCTAACATGCTAAAGCTAAGATTCTTAGAAACATCTGCATAGATACAATCATACAATCAATCCAGTTCACAAATATTGACTACTTTTGTACTACTAAGATTAATACTACCTATCCTTTCTAAATCAAAAGTAGCAGTGAAAACCTGATCCAATGAGCTGAAATTGTCAGCTATATATGTAGGTTGCTGCTTATGTTTATGGCGAGTATGCGAACTTCGAGCAGCAAAAGAAGAGAGTCGATGATGACTAGTATTCGCTGAACTCCCAGCATTAGAAGAGGGTTGGTGATAGGTAGTATTATGATCCGAATTCACATCAAAAGAAGAGGATTGATGATATTGATAACTATCCGAATTCCCTTCGTAAGAAGAGGGTTGATGATATTGATAACCATTATCCACTGAATTCCCAGCATAAGAAGGGGGGTGTTGGTAAAAATTATCTTGAGATTCATACATTGACTCCGAATTTCCCATAATTACAAGCCTGATTTCAAGAATATCAAAATCAAAATAAATAAACAATAGAGATAAAAACACAGGCTTAAATCACAATGTCTTTCAGAAAAGAAAAAGATACTGGAATCAAGAATCATACAATCGCAATTTTATCCAATTAACAATACTGTAAGCGGTAACCTCAAAACGTCACCGTAAAGCGAGAATCTGATTCACGTGAGTCGGCGTTGATTTGCTTTGCCTTTTTGTGATTGAGGCTGCTTTCTGCGATGATGATGATGATGGAGTCCAAAGCTTTGTTGCAGAGTTTGGTTTTGACGTTTGAGTGTTGGAGAGAAGAAAAACGTGATGACCATTTTGTTCGGTGTTGATTAGTGTAATACAGTTATTATAATAATAATAATAATTATTTTTGTTAGACTTGGACAGACTTGGCGGCCTTGTATACTTTTGATGCGTGCACTAGTTAAAAACTCGTTGCTTGCTTAGCTTCAACTGTTTGCTGCTTTGAGCCATACGGTGTCGCGCAAAAAGGGGCGTTATCCATCTGATTCAAAGCTTTTTGCTTTTCTGTTTTTTTTTTTTTTTTTTTTTTTCTCTTAAAATGAAATCCTTACCGAAATCTTTCCCTCGAAGTTGGGTAATGTCTAAGTTGCATGGGATAGGAAAGTCATGTACCATACATTATGAGTTTTAACTGTTAGATTTAATATTAAATTATGTAATGGTGGGGATTAGTCGGATATATAAGTTTGCAAGTTGGCCCCTAAATGGTGGGGACTCCTCCGGTCAGCAACTTCATATTTTGCTACATGCTACCCTCATTGTCTCCTCCATCCTCTGTCGCGTCCCCAACAACCATTTCGGGCACTTCATTCATTACAGAACCCAAACCCATCAACTAACCAACACATTCATCCTAAAAAATGCTCCAAAGCCATTGATATTTTTGTAGTTTCTAGAAAATTCTCCAAATGTAAAAGGATGTGTTTCGGGGGCAACCTGGATTCGATTCAAGATTCGACCTTAGGCTCGCGGATCGTCTATATAGGCAAGCAACCTATTACACCTATACAGGAATGACACCTGTTCGTGTAGAATTTCCTCGGGTGTTCTATGGTCGAAGACGCTGAAGCTTCTCACAGTCCACGGCGGGGCAGGGTGTACCTACAGAGACTCCGATACTTAAGTTAGTGAGGATACTGATCAGAGTGTATGAAATAGAGAATAATGCGTACCTGAAATGGATCTCCCACAGTGTATTTATAGATGGAATTAGACGGGAAAATCTGTTAATTGGTTGTAATTGCTCCATTCAGACGTTATGACGCGCCCAGGTGACATTGATGTACACACGCTATATATATGTCGGCTTGCAGTGTAATCCCATAATATCATCCCAGTAGCATGAGCCGAGATATAAAATATCTCCAGAACAGATGCCCCCCAAGTCGGGTGCTTCAATATAAAGTATCCGACTTGAAATAGTCTGGAGTCATTCAGCCGGCTTGATACATCTTGTAATCGGTCGGGATAAACCAGTAATCGGAGTCTGTAATCGAAATTATGTACTTCGTCAAAGTCGGAAGTGCAAATTGTTGAGTCTCAAAAATATCATAAGAGAAAATATGATGTTTAAGACAACTCAATTCCCAAGTTTTAATGCTTAACAAATTTGAGTTAAAATATTTATCATAGATACATATATGTTTTAATGATTTATCTATGATTTCAGCAAGCCACTATAACCTTATATATAAAGACTATGAGAAGTGCTTTCAACCTGTCTGAGGAGTTAAGCCTTCTGAAGGTTCAACCCGTCTGAAGCGTTGAAGCCGTCTGAAGCGTATAACCCGTCTGAAGTGTTGAAGCTGTCTGAAGTCTCATTAATGACGTGGCACCCTTTGCTGAAGCTTGTGAAGACTTTGAACCTCTGTTGCACGTACTTTTTCAAACACGTTTATAGCAAGGAACACAGAGACCTTTCCTGGTATTTTTGAATTTCATACACCACTGAGGAAATCGCTGCAACGCAGCCTCTGCAGCAACATATGTAGCAGCTTTATGGCAGGAGCAACCTTGTATCGTGTCAGAAATAACAGAGCTCTCATAAGCATGTCTCACAACAGATTAAATAGCATTTAATGCTATCTCTAAACGGTGGTATTTCAACGGATTGAAGATTGGGTATAAATACCCCTCCATGAAGACCATCAAAGAAAGAGAAATATAGAGAAATTATTGCAAGAAAGCCTAAAAGATATTCCGCTGCAAGATTTACTTTGAAAAACCCTCTGATTCATCTTCTTTGCACATCATCTGTATATCCTGAGTATACCTCAGTTATTATTGTGCATTGTGTCTGCTTAAGCTTGAAACTTGTGTAGTTCAAAAGCTTAGACACATTTCGTTGTAATACTGCATATTGAGCCTGAAGAGGCTTGTCTGAAACAAAGAATACTTAGTTGAAGAGCCTGGAGAGGCTAGACTGAAAAAGAATACTTAGTTGAAGAGCCTGGAGAGGCTAGACTGAAAAAGAATACTTGTTGGTGTCTGGAGAGACTGTACTCGTGGTGTCTGGAGAGATTGTACTCGTGGTGTCTGGAGAGACTGTACTCGTTGCGTCTGGAGAGACTGTACTCATTGTGTCTGGAGAGACTGTACTCATATTTGAGTTTGTAATCTGAATATTCATATAGTGGAAACCCAGTGGTTGTTTGCCATTGGGACTGGACGTAGCTCACTGTGTTAGTGGGTGAACCAGGATAAATTCCTTGGCTAAGTTTTCTATCCCTTATCTCTTGTAAATTTGTTTATTCTAATCAAAGGGTGTTGAAAAGCTGTTCTGATATTTTAAAAGCAAAGAAACCTTTTAAAATACTTTTTCAGAAGCCGTCTTAAGAAACTTCAGACAACTCTTAAACCTGTCTGAAACTGTTTCAAACCTGTTGTCTGCGAAAAGCTTTCATAAAATATTAAGAAACACTATTCAACCCCTTCTAGTGTTTCCCTGTGTTTCTACAGTTGGTATCAGAGCTTAACTCAGGGTTGAGCACCTAACAAGTGTTGAGGACTAAAGATCCATATGGAAGCTTCCAACAACAACAGGCAATACATCTCTGAAGGAGCCTCTATCACAAGGCCCCCATCATTCAATGGAGTGGATTACCACTACTGGAGGGATCGTATGAAGTTGTTCATTGAGAGCAACAACATTGATGTCTGGGATGTGGTCACTGATGGAGACTATATACCTATGCATAATGGAGTGCCCATTCCTAAGGCTGAATGGACCTTGGAGCAGAAGGCTAGAGTACAAATGAATGCCAAAGCCAAACTCTATCTGATATGTTCTTTGAATAAATCAGAGTATGAGAAGGTTCATGGATGTACTTCTGCCAAGGAGATCTGGGATACTCTTGCAGAAGCCCATGAAGGGACAGAAACTGTCAAGCAATCCAAGATCAGCATGCTCATACATCAATATGAGATGTTCAAGATGGAGGAATCTGAAACCATTGACCAGATGTTTGGAAGGTTTTAGACTATAACTAATGGACTCAGGTCCTTAGGTAGAACTTATGAATCTGGAGACAACAATAGAAAGATTCTAAGAAGTTTGCCTAAGTCCTGGAGACCCAAAGTTACTGCCATTCAAGAGGCAAGAGACTTAAACTCTCTTAGAATGGAAGAACTGTTGGGATCTCTCAAGGTCCATGAGCTTGAACTTGAAGAAGATGACAACAAGAAGAAGTCTCTAGCACTAAACTCCAAGGCCAAACAGTCTAGGCATGGCAGCATGAAGGCTATGCAAGCTGAGGAAACTTCAGAAGCAGATGAAGATTCTGAAGATAGCTCAGAAGATGATGATCTTGCTTTTCTGAGTAGGAAGATCAAGAGAATGCTTCAAAATAGAGGAAAGTTCAGAAAGAACCAACCTTCAACCTCTAAAGCAGGTAAATCAGGTAAAGACTCTCAAAATGACAAAATTACCTGTTTTGAGTGCAAACAACTAGGTCACACGAAGGCAGAATGCCCAAGACTGAAGAAGATCACCCTCAATAAGGAGAAGTTCTTCAAGAAGAAGAAGGGACTGATGGCAACATGGGAGGATCTTGATGAGTCTACCTCAGAAGAAGAGGAGGACACTTCAGAAGAGGCCAACCTGTGTCTCATGGCCAGCCTGCCCTCATCAGACAGCTTTGAAGCTGAGGTATTTCCCTTAACTCTTCAAGAAATGTATGATGACCTGATGGAAAGTTCCAAGGAACTTTTTCAAGAGTATAAGAATCTGTCCAAAGCTCACACAAAAATGTGCAGTAAATATGAGGCTCTTGAGATAGAAAATATTATGCTCAAGGAAAAGATTCTTGTGACTGAAGTCAGCAGTTCACAAACTGTGTCTGAAGAAAATAAAAAACTTCAGAAACAAGTTGAGGAACTGACAAAAGACTTAGCTAAATTTTTCAAAGGAACAGATAATCTTAACAGATTACTTGGCAATCATAGGCATTCCCTTGACAAAAGTGGTTTAGGCTTTTGTGATTATGGTACCTCTGAACCTCAAATTTTCATAAATTCTACTAAAGGCAAAAAGAAGGTTATTGGGTGTTCTCACTGTGGCAAGCCTGGACACAATGTGGCTCAGTGCAAACACAAGAGAAAAGCAAGGCCCAAAGCTAACAAGAAAGGACCCAAAAGAATATGGGTACCTAAAAACTTGATCATTTATGTTGCAGATGTGTTTAACAGGACTAAGGAAACCCCACAAATGGTACCTGGACAGTGGGTGCTCGCGACACATGACAGGAGAAAGGTCTTTGTTCCAAAACCTTAGACCAAGAGTAGGAGGTGTGGTCACCTTTGGTGGAAACCAGCAAGGGAAGATCACTGGTATAGGGACTGTAGGTATATCTCCTTTATCCCTTATTAAGAATGTTCTTCTAGTAGAGAGACTTCAACACAATCTACTGAGCATAAGTCAATTGTGTGACAGTGGATATGTGGTCTCCTTTACCAAAGAAGGATGTATAGTCAAAGACTCTCTTGATCAAATCCTTTTTACTGCTAAAAGGCACAGTAATGTGTACAAAATTGATCTAGAGGAGCTAGCAAGTCAAAATGTAAAATGTTTTATCTCTGTTGAAGATGAAAAACAGATTTGGCATCAAAGACTTGGGCATGCCAGCTTGAGATTAATCTCAAAGTTAGCAAAATACAACCTTGTTAAAAGACTGCCCAAGCTTTCTTACAAATCTGACATTTTATGTGAAAGCTGTCTGAAAGGGAAACAAACAAGACACTCTTTTAAGAGTAAGGATGTTGTTTCTACTAGCAGACCTTTGGAACTGCTACATATTGACTTGTTTGGTCCTATTAGAACAGAAAGCATTAGTGGTAAGAAATATGGTTTGGTCATTGTTGATGACTATTCTAGATTTACATGGGTGTTATTCCTAAGAAGCAAGGATGAGACTTTCAGGAATTTCACAATATTCTGTAAGAAGGTACAGAATGAAAAAGGATTCTGCATATCTGTCATCAGAAGTGATCATGGTGGAGAGTTTGAGAATGCAAACTTTCAACTGTTCTGTGATGAGAATGGGATCTCACACAATTTCTCTGTGGCAAGAACACCTTAGCAAAATGGGTTGTTGAGAGAAAGAACATAAGCTTGCAAGAAATGGGAAGAACCATGCTCAACTCTTGCAACCTACCAAGATCCTTCTGGGCAGAAGCTATTAACACAACTTGCTACCTTCAAAACCGAATACTGGTAAGACCAATTCTGAAAAAGACTCCTTATGAATTGTGGAAAGGAAGGAAACCCAACATATCATATTTCCATCCCTTCGGATGTGAGTGTTTCATACTCAACACCAAGGATGATCTTGGAAAATTTGATGCAAAGTCTGACAAAGGATTTTTCTTTGGTTATTCTGAAACATCTAAAGCCTATAGAGTTTATAACTCTAGAACTTTAATTGTAGAGGGATCAATTCATGTTAAATTCAATGACATGAAAGAGACTGATAGGGAACTATCAGATCTAGAATATGATTTTGCAGGTATGTGATAAGTGCCAAAGATTGGATGATTTTAATGTAGAAATATGGCATTTCTAGGTTAAACTGTATTAATTATTTAGTGATTTCCTCCAAATACTAGAACTTGTGATTTTGCAGTAATATCTGAGTAATGATGAAATTGAAAGCTTTTAATCCCAAATTTTGGTGTTTAATTGCAGGAAAGATTAAAGAGGATCAATCAGGAGCAAAAGAATTGAAGAAGTAAGGAGAAAAAGAGAAATTCAAGTGCTGAGGATTCGCTTGAGCGAGTCCCAATTCGCTCAAGCGAATTTTGTCCAGAGAAGGGTGATTTTTTATACAGAATTCGCTTAAGCGAATTGATCTTTCTTCACCATGAAGAATGCCATTCGCTTGAGCTAAAAAAATTAGCTCAAGCGAATTTTCACTTACTCAGCTGCACAAAACAGAGTTCGAAGGAGTTTTCGAGAGTTCGACATTTTTCTAAAAATAGAACGAAGACTCTGAAGAAGAACGAAAGCTGCGGAACCAGATTTCTTTGTTTTCTCCTTCATCTTTATTGATTGTTAAAGCTACCATGAGTGGCTAATTTCCTCTTCTGGGATTGAATGTAAATCGATTCGAACTCGGATGTATTCTGGTTATATTTCTATATAGTATATTCATTCTAACGATATTGTTATTTTCGTTCCGATTTCATTTCTTTGATTCTATCTGATCAATAGTTTCAATGTTTAGATTTTTAGATTTGACTGGGAAGTATTTCTGAAAATCCGATCTGAACGAAAATAGTCGTTATATTGTTTTACTAGGAATAGATTTCAATATAGCGAATGCTTTACACTTGATCTTAATGCTGGATGATTTGTTGAGTATATGAGGAATCAATATTCAATAGACCAATCTTATGAATTTTATATGTGAGGAATCAATATAAATGACTACTATGTGTGCATCAATATCAATAGTTATAATTGCTATATATTGATATACAACCAGAATACAAACGAGGGAGATAGATGAAATTCAATCCCTGTTTCTCTCACTGATATCTCAAAGCAATTTTTATACTCTGTTCTATTACTTACTAGAATTTTACTTTAAGTACCTACATCAATCATGAACCAAATCACTCTCTTTTGTATATATTTACTTTTTGAATTAGTACAACTTTGAACTACCGACTCCTCGTGGGATCGACACTTTGAATTCATTTTCACTGTATTACAGTTGACTGATAGGTGCACTTGCCTAAAGGATCAACAGTATGAAGCTGAATGATCATAAAAGCTTAAAGGATGAACAGGTGTCCGAAACACCATCTGTCACTGAACCTCTTCAGACAAATGTTGAGTCTCAGACAGATCAGACAGTACCTCAGAAAACTAACTGAAGATACAAGTCACATCATCCTAAGGAGCAAATCATTGGCAACACTTCAGAAAGAGTTAAGACAAGATCAAAATTCAAGAATCTGAATTCTCTTGCTTTCCTGTCTGAAATTGAGCCAAAGAACATTGATGAAGCTCTGCATGATGAAGGGTGGATCCTAGCCATGCAAGAAGAGCTAAATCAATTCGCTAGGAGTGATGTCTGGACCCTTGTTCCTAAACCCCATGGGAAAACTATTATTGGAACCAAATGGGTGTTCAGAAACAAGTTGTCTGAAGAAGGAAAAGTGGTCAGAAACAAGGCAAGATTGGTGGCTCAAGGGTACAATCAACAAGAAGGTATTGACTTCACTGAAACCTTTGTCCCTGTTGCCAGGTTAGAAGCAATTAGAATTCTTCTTTCTTATGCTGTAAACAATGGCATCAAACTATACCAAATGGATGTCAAAAGTGCTTTTCTCAATGGATTCATTGAAGAAGATGTTTTTGTTAGACAACCCCCTGGTTTTGAAGATATAGCTTTTCCTGATCATGTTTTCAAACTGAAAAAGGCTCTTTATGGTCTGAAACAAGCCCCAAGAGCTTGGTATGACAGATTGAGCAGTTTTCTTATCAAAAATGATTTTGAAAGAGGAAAAGTAGATACAACTCTTTTTAGAAAACAATCTAACAAAGATCTTATACTTGTCCAGATATATGTTGATGACATTATTTTTGGTTCAACTAATTCTTCTTTGTGCAAGGAGTTTTCTGAGTTGATGCAATCAGAGTTTGAAATGAGTTTAATGGGAGAACTAAAATTTTTCTTAGGACTTCAGATTAAGCAAGATTCTAATTGTATATGGATCCATCAAGAAAAGTATAGAAAAGAAATGCTCAAGAAGTTTAACTTAAATGATTGCAAACCCATGTCAACTCCTATGCATCCATCTTCATCTTTAAGCAAGGATGAAAATGAAGAACCAGTAAATCAAACTTTGTATAGAGGAATGATTGGCTCTTTATTGTATCTAACAGCAAGCAGACCTGACATAATGTTCAGTGTGTGTCTTTGTGCTAGATTTCAATCAGATCCAAGAACTACTCATTACAAAGCTGTTAAGAGAATTTTTAGATATCTTAAAGGCACTACTAATCTTGGTCTATGCTATAAGAAAGACAAGGATTGCAGGTTAACAGGATACTGTGATGCTGACTTTGCTGGAGATAGAATAGAAAGAAAGAGCACCAGTGGAGGATGTCATTTCTTTGGAAATAAAATGATTAGCTGGTCAAGCAAAAGGCAAAGCACCATTGCATTATCAACAGCTGAAGCAGAATACATCTCAGCAGCCAGTTGTTGTTCACAACTGCTATGGGTGAAGTATCAGCTTGAGGACTTTAATATTCCTATCTCTGTTATACCTGTTTTGTGTGATAATACAAGTGCAATTAATTTATCTAAAAATCCTATCCAACATTCTAGGGCTAAGCATATAGAAATCAAGCATCATTTTATTAGAGACTATGTTCAGAAAGGTGTTTTTGATATTCAGTTCATTGACACAGAGCATCAATGGGCAGATATATTCACAAAACCCCTGACTGAAGATAGATTTAAGTTCATACGCAATAATTTGAACATACATGCATTCTCTAATAATTGATTGTGTATGAAATTGTCTGATATGATAAGAGCGTCTGAAATTCCAGGGTGTCTGAAATTGTGACATGTCTGAAATTTTAGGGTTTCTGAAATTTTATATGTGTGTATGAAATTTCTCACTTGTCTGAAATGACTTGCTAACGTGGCTATCTGAGACGGTTGAATTCCATTTATTTTGTCTCTTCCACTTCGCACGTTACCCAACGTCCGCGCAACCGGTACAAGCCATCATTGCATCGTGGGTCTATAAATGCAGGAGTAAGAGTATCGAGGAAGTCTTACATTTTCTCTCAGCACTGTTTGAACTTCTTCTTCTCTCTAGCAACCGTTTTCTCTCAAGTTTTTCTGCAACTCATCAATGGCACCAAAGAAGTCTTCCAGTTCCGGTGGAAATGTGGTCAGATCGAAAGGTGTGGACCTTGAAGAGCTTCGAAATCTTGGTATGGATTTGGTTGAGGAATTTGATGCTGCTGGTTGGACTCCATTCTTTGACAACATCTACTGTTCATGGCACGAGCAGAGTGTCATAGATTTCTGGGCTTCAGCTAGAGGAATCCCTAATTCCAAGGGAGTATATGAAAGCATCAAGGCTACTGTTCTAGGAGTCCCTGTTTTTGTTGATGAAGGGATTCTCTCCACCATCGCCAAGGTCAAGGCTAAAGGAGAAACCTTTACTCCTGGATGGGAGTTGAGAAATGGTGGGCAAAAGAAGTACACAAAAATGTTGTATGGTACAGAAGAACCCAAGACTCCTGATTCTAAGTTCTTGATGGATAAGGTCAGAGTACTTCACTCCATCTTAGGGTGCTCCATAATCCCAAAGAGTGGAAGTAGAAACCACGTGTCTGAATTAGAAAGATTCTGCATGATTCACTTGCTGCAGAAGAAGAAGAAGGTCAATCTTCCCAGCATCATCATGTTCCACATGCAGAAGAAGATTAGAGACTCTGGTGCAAATCTACCTCACAACACTCTCATTACAAAGGTACTCTTGCACTTTAAAGTACCTATTGAAAGACTATTTGATCATAAGTCACCCGCATTCTTTGGTGAGTCGAATCTGAAGAGAATGAATCTGAAGAACCCTCTCACTCCAAGACCTCCATCTCCTACTCTGAAGGAGAGTGTCCTCATGGAGAAGGCCTCAAGAAGAGGAAGCACAATAGAGATTCTTGAACAAGAGCTTCATGGAGACATCAGAAAAGGAGAGTTCAAGGCCTCCAAACCATCCCCTCAACCGAAGTTGAAGAAGCTCCCTGTGAGGAGTGCAGCAAAGGTATCTTCAGCAGCCTCTACTCTGCACACTCAGGCATCTGAACCTGTTCAGAAGGCTTTGCAAAAGCCATTTGAAATAGTGGGTCAGGGTTCTGAAGGTGCAAAACCTCTTAAGCCTACTTCTGACATAGAAGGAAAGGCTCATGAGGAAGAGATTGCTAACCTTGCTGATCTTGAAGCTGTAGCAGCTTCACCTTTGGCAGCTTGCCCCTCTGATCCAGAATTGATTCAAGTGGCGTCCATAACTACTACCTTAGAACAAGAAGAATTAGATATGAAGGCTGAGCAAGAGAAGACATACTATGCTATCGCTGTGGCCTCTCAGCTAGCCGTGGCTGAAGATGAAAGGCAAGCTACCTTGGCTCAAAGTAATAAGAAGAGAAAGAGGTCTGGGGTTCAGCAAAGGAGGAGAACAAAGAGCAAGATTCTTGAGATAGCTCTTGAACCCACTACTAGGGTTACAAGGAGCATTGCTAGCCAAATGGAAGCTATGGATGAAGCTAGCAAGTACCAAAACTTTGTAAAGGCAAATCTCTATTTCAAGAAAAGAAGAGAAGAAAAACTAGCTGAAAGGGAGAAGGTCTCTGAACCTGAGAAGGTCAAACTCCCTGTGAAAAGACCGAGGGTGAGGTTGGACAATGTGACTCCATCACCTCCTTCCTCACCTGAAAAGAAACAAGAGGAGAAAGAAGAAGAAAGGCAACCTATAGAGAAGGAAGAAGAAGCAGCACCACCATCACCATCATCACCTCAATCATCACCACCATCTTCATCATCATCCTCATCTTCAGAGTCAACACAATCTGAAGATCCCATCGTCAAGATTCAGCAAGGAGAAAGCTCAAAGGTGTGGAAAGGGAGTATGCTGCCTGAACACATTAGGCTAGGACCTAAAAGTAGGGATTTCTTCACAGAACCCACTTTTGATCCTTATGCATTTCCTTTCACTCAGCATCAGTATGATGAAGAAGCTGAAGTGCCCCATAAGAGGTATGAAGGACCTTTCTTTGAGAGGGAAAGGGTTCCCAAGTTCCCAAACCTCTATGAAGAGCTGCAATATTTCAGAGATATACCCCCTATCTCTCTGCACCATGGGCTAGTCAAACATACTTCAAATGCTGAAAGAATAAAGTATCAAGGAAGCTTAGATCAGATGTACTCAGGGCAACTTGAGAAGATCAGAAAGGGTGTGGTACCACCTGCTCACAAGTGGGCTCCACTTGATCCCTTTTCAGATGCTGATTGTCTGAAGATGAGTAATGAAGACTGGTGTTTTGTCAGGAATCTATGCACAGAAGGTGAACTCTTTGAAAGGGATTATCTTAAGTCTGTTGGCATGAGAGGATACAGGCCCCCTAGAACATTTTCCATCAGGCCAACCACCAAGATTCTAGTGCAACCTGATAGAATTGTTCCTAGGTACCCTTTGAAGGAAGGCCCTGCTGATAAGTTCAAGGAACCTAAGGCCTATCCTGTTCCCTTCAAGCCTCTGACTCCAAGCGAATGGAAGGAGCTACCAGCAACGATCAAGCGACAAGGTGGAGGCATGGATCATAGCTCCAGAGACAGAGTTTGGTCATCTTACTGGAAGATCAGAGAGGATGCTGGATCCTCTTCTGGGTCAACTAGACCAGATGATGATTCTATCATAGGACATGGGAAATTCATAAATGTGAAATATCATTACATCAGAGGCTATTTCCCACCTCTGTCTGAATCATTTCATGAAGACTGGAAGATTATGTGTCCCATTGGAACATTCTTCTTTCCAGTGTATCATCCACAGGAGTATGGTTTGCTTCCAGGTTTTGATGTGCTGAGATTTGTGTGCGGACACATCCAGATTATTCTTTATGAAGCACCACCTGATCTTGAAGAAGAGAACATAAAGCTCAGGCTGAAGATAGACAAGCTAGAGAAAAAGAATGCTGATCTCATTGCTAAACAAGATAAGATTCTTCAAGATCAACAGCAGATTAGAAGTGGCCAAGAGGACATGAAGACTGCTCTCATCTCTCAGATTGACAAGGCCAAGGATGAGCTGATTTCCTTCATGAAAGAAGCTTTCCTGAGGAAGGATGGGTAGTCAGTGATGTGTAGCCATGTCTCATGTTTATTTTTGCTAAGTGATCAATTTTTTTTGAACATTTTGATTAATACTATCAGTGTTTCACATCATGCTATGTTTATGTTTGCTGTTTTCTTTCATACTTCATGATTTTACTATGATTGCTGTTGTTGTTATGCTCTGGAATTCCCTTTTGATTGATGACAAAAGGGGGAGTATTAAACTAACAAAATATGAATCTGAAGTGATCACAGGACTCAGGGACTCAGGGGGAGTAAATAAGAAATTGATTTTTGATCAAATCAGTTTAAGAGATCACCATCTGAGGGGGAGCTATCTATTCTTTTATCTTTAAAACTCCTTTCAGATTTATGTATTTTAAACAAATTTGTCATCATTAAAAAGGGGGAGAATGTTGAGTCTCAAAAATATCATAAGAGAAAATATGATGTTTAAGACAGCTCAATTCCCAAGTTTTAATGCTTAACAAATTTGAGTTAAAATATTTATCATAGATACATATATGTTTAATGATTTATCTATGATTTCAGCAAGCCACTATAAGCTTATATATAAAGACTATGAGAATTGCTTTCAACCTGTCTGAGGAGTTAAGCCTTCTGAAGGTTCAACCCGTCTGAAGCGTTGAAGCCGTCTGAAGCGTATAACCCGTTTGAAGTGTTGAAGCTGTCTGAAGTCTCATTAATGACATGGCACCCTTTGCTGAAACTTGTGAAGACTTTGAACCTCTGCTACACGTACCTTTTCAAACACGTTTATAGCAAGGAACACAGAGACCTTTCCTGGTATTTTTGAATTTCATACACCACTGAGGAAATCTCTGCAACGCAGCCTCTGCAACAACATATGTAGCAGCTTTATGGCAGGAGCAACCTTGTATCGTGTCAGAAATAATAGAGCTCTCATAAGCATGTCTCACAATGGATTAAATAACATTTAATGCTATCTCTAAACGGTGGTATTTCAACGGATTGAAGATTGGGTATAAATACCCCTCCATGAAGACCATCAAAGAAAGAGAAATTATTGCAAGAAAGCCTAAAAGATATTCCGCTGCAAGCTTTACTTTGAAAAACCCTCTGATTCATCTTCTTTGCACATCATCTGTATATCCTGAGTATACCTCAGTTATTATTGTGCACTGTGTCTGCTTAAGCTTGAAACTTGTGTAGTTCAAAAGCTTAGACACATTTCGTTGTAATACTGCATATTGAGCCTGGATAGGCTTGTCTGAAACAAAGAATACTTAGTTGAAGAGCCTGAAGAGGCTAGACTGAAAAAGAATACTTAGTTGAAGAGCTTGGAGAGGCTAGACTGAAAAAGAATACTTCTTGGTGTCTGGAGAGACTGTACTCATGGTGTCTGGAGAGACTGTACTCGTGGTGTCTGGAGAGACTGTACTCGTGGTGTCTGGAGAGACTGTACTCGTTGTGTCTGGAGAGACTGTACTCGTTGTGTCTGGAGCGACTGTACTCGTTGTGTCTGGAGAGACTGTACTCATATTTGAGTTTGTAATCTGAATATTCATATAGTGGAAATCGAGTGGTTGTTTGCCATTGGGACTGGACGTAGCTCACTGTGTTAGTGGGTGAACCAGGATAAATTCCTTGGCTAAGTTTTCTATCCCTTATCTCTTGTAAATTTGTTTATTCTAATCAAAGGGTGTTGAAAAGTTGTTCTGATATTTTAAAAGCAAAGAAACCTTTTAAAATACTTTTTCAGAAGTCGTCTTAAGAAACTTCAGACAACTCTTAAACCTGTCTGAAACTGTTTCAAACCTGTTGTCTGCGAAAAGCTTTCATAAAATATTAAGAAACACTATTCAACCCCCCTTCTAGTGTTTCCCTGTGTTTCTACACAAATAACCATTCATGTTATGCATAGTTATTCCAGACAATCTTCGTCTCGGTAAAGACGGTTGATCTTAGCGTAAGCCTGATAGGCATAAGCAGGGGATCGGACCTAGAAGAGATGCCCCCCAGTCGATACAAGTCAACTGCTGAAGTCTGTTTTATATGGGATGCTCATATCGATGTATCTTTCAAGGAATTGAGTCTGAGATGATAATAAGCAATCTGTGATCTCAAAGAACTGGATCGAAGATGAGGAACATAATCCGAAGTAAATCGAGAAATAAATAATCGAGAAACAAATATAATAATCAAGAGACTGGGCCCGAAATGCTCGAAGGACTAAGTCCGAGATGTTCAAGGGACAAGCCTGAGATAGCCGAGGGACTGCACCCGAAGTGTCGAGGGACTAGGCCCGATATGCTCAAGGGACAAGCCCGAGGTTGCCCGAGGAGCGTATCCTCGATGCATTAAAGATAACCCGACGTGTCGAGGGACTAAGCCCGAGATGCTCAAGGGACTAGCCCGAGATTGCTCGAGGAGCGTATCCTCGATGCGTTAAAGATAATCTGACATGTCGAGGGACTAAGCCCGAGATGCTTAAGGAACTAGCCCGAGATTGCTCGAGGAGCGTATCCTCGATGCGTTAAAGATAATCCGACGTGTCGAGGGGACTAAGCCCGAGATGCTTAAGGAGGCGTATCCTCGAAGCATTGAAGATAACTCGACGTGTCGAGGGACTAAGCCCGAAATGCTCAAGGGACAAGCTCGAGATATAAGACAAGAAGTTCGGGATGTAAAAGAGGCAACCCGACTTCCGAGGTATAAAGACCTGAGCACGTTACAGTTCCGAGATGTCGTATCCGGATGCCCACGAATAAAGTAATTGGTATAATTGCTGCGTTAATTACTGCGAGTGTGTGGAAAGCGACCGACCGCAACACAGAAAATATTAGCAGAGGGCTTTTCAACCATGTACCTCCTGAAAAGTTAGATCAATAGTCATATTATTTATTATGCCGACGATAATGAAAATGATGACCGCGACACATGAGATAGTCTCAGTTATTCTGGTCCGAGCTGAAGAGTGGACATAATATTTTTTCTCGGAATTATCTCGGAATTTGTAACCGTCCCGGGGGTTATCTCGGAATCATCTCGGATAAAATAATTCCATTCAAATAGTTTGGGCTTGTAACTTCCACTTTTGTGAACCAATTAATCACGGACTTGAATGATGTCGGAATTAATTCTCCCTGCTCGACTTATGCGTGAATTCTCCACTTGACCCTTGATAATTCATTGGAATGTATTTATCCTCGGAATGTCTATTTATCCTCGACTATCAATGTAGTTATCCTCGGAATGTATTAACCGCGGAACGTATTATTGGAATGTAATTCCAACTTGGAATGTAAATATCACTTGAACATAATTCCAACTTCGTATTTAAAGATGACAAACACCTGTTCAAACAAATTACCTTGGAAAGCGAACGGACTTGGTTGAGTAATCATCCCGGATTTACAGCGATGGATTCACCCTCTCATGAAAGGGAATGACCTCGTTAATATGAAGACTGCAGAGTAGCATCTCGGAACGGGCTTGGAATGTTCGAATAATCACGAGCAAACCACGTGTCCTGTTTCTCAACTTGGCAATGATCTCAGAGTCACGCACCAGAATTTGATTGATCCACCCACCTCGGCTGTTATGAGACAGTTTCTCCGAACATGGTAGGGATCTCGGAATGAAGAGTAAAATAACATACATAGGAACAGAATGTAAGCATACGTCCTGATGGAATTAAGTGATTCAAATCATCTCGGGATTTACAGCCAACTAGTTCATTTGAACTTGGAAGGCATGTTGAGCTAAGTTATCATCCTTGAGAATCTAAACACCCCGAAAAGACGAGGGTAGATTGAAGCGAAAGACCCGGAAGGAGGGTACATCCCCGTCGGCAAGGTTCAACTATTCGGACATCGTTTATCATTGATTTCGGACCTGGAAGATCATTACAATTCTTGTTTGGACACGTATTATCCTATTGCTGTAGTAGCACAAGTGGAGACACGAGGTATAAATCATTGGCTGCAGAAGCAAATTCCCTTTGCGTGACCACATTATTTCAGCTTTGTGGGAACACGAAGCGCATAGAAAAATCTTGCTGTAGCAATTCTATTCAGGCAAGCTTTATGTGTCAACAAGGTGCCCAGTTAGGAAGTAGCTGCTGTTGTGCAATTTCTTCGCACATGTGACCGTTCCATTATTGGAGGGCATCGCGGCACAACCCTTCACGGTCCAAAATTCATCCAGGATGAGCACCACGGAATCCTCATGGCTGATGAGCACCACGGAATTCACACGTAGACTGTGGACTTTGAGCATCACGGTGCATATAAAGCGGTGGAAAATAGCGCGGTTACCATTCAGGTTGATAAGATGAAGGCGTGTGATGAAATATGAAAGCAGAGGTTTAGGAAGACGGATGCCAGCTTCCCAAGTAATTCACGGAATGCTTCTTACACTCCCATAGTTGTACTGATCTCGGATTAATCTTCAAGCGTGGTTGCAGGGTGAATTATCTCCTTCACAAGTAATCATTGTATTATCCCTCAAAGTAGAATATCAAATTAGAAATGGCCATGATGTGCTCTGTGCGAGATGTGAGAGAATGCCAAATTTATTGAAAGAAATGTCCGACATGTTTGAATTCCTTGATTATCTCCGAGGGCTACCTCTCACTTATCAAAATTGCTCATAAAACATGATCCGAATTTATCCATGATGTTCCACTTTAACTTTGACATGCAGAACAATGAGGTGGTCAATTAACCAAGACCTACACGGACTCTGATTAAAATTGATGTGTCAATTAATGCTCAAAAAGCAACCGGCCACGGCCACTTCTGAGAATGAATATATGAATATCATTGGTGATGAGACCTGAAGGTTCTTTAAATAGACAGCTGGGAGACATAAATGGCTGGTATATATGTTCCGTAATCGACTGCGGCAATGAGGCCGCCTCGGACTAGAGCTGTATCAACTCAAGGAATGAGAGAGAGTGCCTGAAACCTTTGCCGATGACGGTGCGCAATTCAGTCTCATAAACTTTCGAGAGCATTGTTGAATCCTCGAAACAAGAACCTTCTCATATGGCCATGTGTTGCGCGAACAATCTCTGACACATGTAAATTATCTCGGAGTATTAATCATAATGTGGCATGGCGGAGTATTAATATGACGGGGCGTGAGGTAGATCTCCAATTGACCAAGCATAAGGGTAGATCTCCGAATAGCATGAGGGCCCAGGTGTGCTGATTCTTGACAGGGGAAATCGCTCCATGGATCTCTCTCTAATTCTTGGCAATGCCTGAAGGCAATTCGGAATTCCATCTCGGAAATGGTGTTTCCTATCCGGCACCCATGACAAGCTCTATACGTGCACGAAGCATCACAGCAGTCACACGAGGGATGTTTCTATCTCGGAGTCCACGACCACGGAGCAATTCACGTGCATGAACCACCACGGCATCACGACACAAAGCAATCACGAGGGGAGGTCTCAGAAGTATTATGAACTGTTCTCTGCGGAGTGTGAAATAACCACCATCTGTAGGGCTCTTGGTGCCAATTCGAAACATAAGGTCGGTTGTCTTGTTCATTATTCATATAGTAATGCACATCTCCCACAATGAAATGGGTCCATCGCATGACAAGTTCAACCGTTCAACCGGGCAAACTCGGTAATTCGAGCTTAATATAATCATCTCATATACAACTGCAACGTGATGCGAGGTCCACTGGCAAATGCACCTCTCGAACCGGCAGAACAGGCAGACAAAGCTTGGGGTCAAGCTCGGAGTTATGGTCCTTCTTGGAATTGATTTCAGAATTTCATCTAAGATGATTATTACAATGATGAGGACCCATATTGCCAAACCGGACGGTCCCAATCGGAATTTCGAAGCGTCCATGCCTTGTTGGAGCATGTATAAGCTTTCGTTCTTATGGGTTTGAAGCCATCGACTGATGAGCAACGACCTCTTCCTCTCCATAAAGATAGTGAGATAGATAACGGTCACAAGAGCCATGGTTAGCTCTCTGATGGAGTATCATTTTTTATCTCGGCACATGATAATCTCGGTTTCTTGCACCTGCATTAACTTGCATCTCGAAAAAATAAAATTATATGACATTTTGATTATAAACAGAACCTGTCTTCAGGGGGGTCTGCAATTATCTCAGGCATACCGGACAAGTTGATGTCGGAATTATCTCAGAAGGAAAAGCTAGTTACATCACGCCGGACAAGATGATAGCTTCAAATATATTTAACGTGTTACCAAACAAAAGCCGAATTATCATCTAAACTTGAACTTCATTGTTGCATTAAGAGGGAGGGAGTGAGTGAAACTTGAATTCTTGATTTCTTGCGCTTGGTTATCAATCTCTTCATCGCTGCGCGTGTTTCTTCCCAAAAGCACCTCCAAATATAATGATGCTTTCTACCTCCAAATCTCTGAATGGGGAAGTTCACGACATATGCAAAATTTCAAGGGAAGAGTCCATACACAAACAGAGCAGCTGCAGATTCAACTATCGGACATGCAGATCTCGCATTCTCATCTCGGATACGATGAACGGAATCAATTAATCACGAAATTATCACAAAATTCAAAGGGTCGGAACCAAAGAATTTGTTCCCCTGTGTGAACGCAGGTGCTCGTCCCAGACTCCTTCTTGATTCTCGATTTCGTTTATTCTCTCTTACCATGGGAATAGGAATCCGGAGGCATATATGATCGGAGAAGCATACAAAGCAAGAAATACACAATTGAATTTCAAGATTACCTAGATGGGAATGGTGGAACCGGTAGAAGCAGAGGAGGCGACGAAAGTGTCGCAGTAGGAGCAGCGGTGGCAGAAAGCTTTCCATGTACTGGTGTGGTCTACGTGGCTGTCAACCAGAGAAGAAGTGGAAGGTGCCAGCGGCGGCGCTGCGATAGGCCACTATGATCTTCAGAGGAGAATTACACGAACCGAATGAAATGGAAGGGATGAACAGAACTCATCGCTTCATTTCCCACAGACGGCGCTAATGTTCGTGTAGAATTTCCTCGGGTGTTCTCTGGTCGAAGACGCTGAAGCTTCTCGCAGTCCACGGCGGGGCAGCGTGTACCTGCAGGGACTCCGATGCTTAAGTTAGTGAGGATACTGATCAGAGTGTATGAAATAGAGAATAATGCGTACCTGAAATGGATCTCCCACAGTGTATTTATAGATGGAATTAGACGGGAAAATCTGTTAATGGTTGTAACTGCTCCATTCAGACGTTATGACGCGCCCAGGTGACATTGATGTACACACGCTATATATATGTCGGCTTGTAGTGTAATCCCATAATATCATCCCAGTAGCATGAGCCGAGATATAAAATATCTCCAGAACAACACCTATTGGATGGCCGAGCCAAATGCCTATTCGTACTACTACGCGGAAGACTTGGAGCCACATATGTACCTAACATTATGTATGTGTCATTTTTCTAGATTTGAACACGAACTCACAAATCCTCTCATTCCTGAGCTGAGAGAGCACTCAGTCTGCACTTTATAAGAAGATGGGACTACACCCCACCAACCACAATGGAAACTAAACTTATCTAAAAATTCAACTACTTAAACAAACTCAACCTATCCAAACTCATCTAACAAATAGATAACATAATTCGAATTCATAACAGAATTCAAATCATAACAGCTCTATCCATAACTTAATCTTTAACTCTATTACTCCCCCTCAAGTTGGTGAGTGAAGATTAAGATCTCCCAACTTGGATGATAACTCATGAAACTGCTTGTGGCCTAAAACCTTAGTGAAGAAATTTGCTGGTTGTTGTTTAGTAGAAATGTAGCTAGTGGCTATGGTGCCGACTTGTATGTGCTCTCGAACAAAATGACAATCCACCTTTATATGCTTGGTCCGTTCATGAAAAACGGGATTTGCTGCTATGTGAAGCGCCGATTGATTGTCACAAAACAGAGGTGTAGGATGAACACAAGGAATCTGAAATGCACTTAACAATCTCCTTAACCAAACAATCTCACTAGATGCATGTTGTAGCGCCCTAATTTCTAATCCGGAGATTTAGTCCGTTGGAAACCAAATCTCGGATTTCTAAAACTATTTCGCGCCATTGAGATATCGGACAACTTAACCATACATCATCCAAGCTACCAACACTAACTTAAACAACATATGATGATGGAAACTGATAAAATAAACATAATATTGCCCAAAATGGCTACAGTCATCCAATACATAATAGCAAGCTGAGGATACCCCATACATGTGTCTTGACACAAAAGAGAGTAAAGGGCACACATGTACAATTATATCCCCTCCCAAAAGAATATATAAAAATTCATGTTTCCAAATCTAACATTAATAAAAAAGGGCTACATGTGCCCACTACAAAAAGACAACCAATTGAAGTTGGCTGAACGTCTCTAGAAGGGGGGTTGAATAGAGACTTTGTGAAAATTGTTCCTGAAAATTCTTAGTACACTCAATTTGAAAGTTGAGACGTGATCTCAAGTCTTGTGACTTGGTGTCTCTGTTAAGACAAGTTATAAAGCTATTTCAATTTTAAAATTTGTTTCAAGTTTTAGATGTCTCAAGATCTTTAAACCAGTTTGAAATAAATCTATAAAACAATTTCACAGTTGTTAACAGAGTTGAGATAAGTAAGATAGAGAGAAGAGTAAGAGAGATGGCACAGAGATCTTATCCTGGTTCACCCACACCTTGGGCTACGTCCAGTCCTCACAACAAGTGAGATTTCCACTATTGACAACTAGTCAAATACAAGTATTCTTACAGCCTCTTCAGGACGTCTCTCACACCAAGCGCAGCACTCCTACCTTGGCTGAGCCACAAGTATTCTTACAGCCTCTTCAGGACGCAAACAACTCACTCTAAGACTAGGCACACTTCCTATCTTAGATGAGACAGGTTACAAGAGAATGAGGTTTTGAGATGGATCTAGCTTACATACAATGTATGAATAGGCAGTAGGTTTAAGCTAGTAGTTCTCTCTTCTAAATGATAATAATAAAATTTGTATCAGGAGAGAGATGGAGAATGGGATTCTCAAGTTGAGATAAGCTCTGAATATGAACTGCTTGAGATGGGCACTTGAGATGTCACTTGAGATGAGTTAAGATGCAGTAGATTTTTCAATGATTGATGTAGTCTCTCACACTTTCTACTGTAGCCTTCAGCCTTTATATCAGAGGTAGTTGGTCGTTTATGACCGTTGGAGAGCCGTTGGAAACGTGTCACCCCATGCTTTCTGGATGTGACCAATTGCTTTCCAAGTACAGATGTCACTGTTGACAGTTGCACAGTGTACTGGTCTTTCACTTTATTCTGACTTGACAGCTTGACCTTTTTAGACTGTACTTGAGCCTTTTTACAGGATCTGACTCTTTCTTCTTCATGGCACTTAACTCTTCTCATCTGAACCTGAGACAACATCTGACCTTGAGATAGCGTCTGATCATGAGACAGCGTCTCAAGCTGTTCTTGCATCTGTTCTTTACTTGGGCTGATCTCTTGCTTATTTCTGATTTCAAGTCTCATGGTTCTTGTTTGACACTCTTAATGTAGTTCATACTGTACTGTTGGACCTGTCTCTTTACCTTGAGATAGTCTCATGGCCTTGCATTTGTTCTTGAGACAAGTCTCAAGCTGTTGCTGAATCTGTGATTTATCTGATGCTTTAGGCTTCTTATTTCTTCCTTGTTTCTTTCACATGGTGCTTCTCTTTATGATTTTAAGATCTGCATATAAGATCTAACAATGTTCTGCCACAAACTTGAGCAAACAGTTAGTAACAACAAGGAAGCATATCATATATTTTAAACTTCAGTGGTTTGACATATTAAAAACTTTCTTGGAGGTGAATTTGTCTCAACAATCTCCCCTTTTTTGATGATGGAAAACCATAGAGTTTAAAAGAAATTTTAAGTTTATGTGCAAACCAACTCCCCCTGATATTTTTATTTTTAAAGAGATGAGCTCCCCTGAGTTAGAGATCCAACTGTTAAGAGATCTTTCCATATCATAGTCATTAAAAACAACTGATGTGACAGAGAGTCATTTCATTAATTTGAAAGGAGGAGAGTACATCATTGCATATAAAACAAAGTTACAGATGCCACTGCATCTCATCAAAACAGAAAAAGATGCTATTACATCTTTAACTACTCAGACACCAAGCTACAAGGCTAAATAAATATCAAACTAAGACTCTCATCAGATAAATATCTAACCAACTCCCCCTTTTGCCATTATCAAAAGGTACTAGGAAACCTAGGAGAAGGAGAAGAGGATGAGTCATAGTCTGGTCCAGGGCGCACACAACTTGTGGAATTCAGGCAGAGAGGCAGATTGGAAAGATGAAGGTTCATCTGCTTATGAAATTCATTGGATGCACGCATTGCTTGAAGGACTGTGTCAAATCCAGCAAGAATGGCCTCTTACCTCTTTTGTGATGCTTAAGTTTTCAAGATCTTCTAATTTTGTTCAAGTCTGGTGTTGAGATCTTTTGATACTGTTGTTGCTCTTGCTGAAGCTGGTTAAGAAAGGTGTTGATGGATGGTGAGATGTGAGTAGGAATGGAGGGCTCAGAAGATGGGCTTGTTTTGGTTGTGCTGTTTGAGGAGCATTGATCATACTTAGGTTGAGGAGATCAAACTGCACATATCCACAAAGAATTTCAAGGAGTAGGGAAAGAGGTTTGTTGAGAATAAGATGGCTCATATCTTTGAGGAGTCTTCTGAGTGGCAGAGCATCAACAGTAGGCATCTCAGCAGTAGGAAATGCATCAGTGGGGATCTCATCAGTGAAGAATTCATTAGTAGGGATCTCATCAAGGTACTTGAGCAGCCTGCATCTCATCAGTGTGGGAGTAGGATTTTCCTTTTCCAAGCTCACCTGAGTTCAGCAATAATTTTGGTGGCAGGAGAGCTTCACTTGGGTGGTGGCTTGTGCTGAGGAGAGAAGGATGAGGCTCAAGAATAGGTTCCTGCTAGCAGGTGCAGGTTCTTCTATATGAGGTGCTCTGAGTGAGAGGTTGAGGTTCTGGTTGGGTGAGGGCTGATGAGATGCTCAGGTGATCTTCTTTTTCTTCTTCTTTTGGTCTCTGTCTCAGTTGAGACAGACTGATGAGATTTCCTCTTTTTGTCTTCTTTTGTGATCTCAGCATCTGCTTGAGACCCTTCTGTGTTGTCTTTTGCACTTTCTTCTTCTTCTCTTTTATGGTATCAGACATCTTAGATGAAGGAGATGCTTGAGCAGCAACAGGAATGGTAGGAGGATTGTCAAGAGAGGAAAGTAGGAGAGGATGACTTACCATCTAGCCAAGAGACTTCAGATTTATTTCCATATATCCAGGTTTCTCATCAGACTTCGCATCCACTCTCCACTTTAAAGTGCTTCATTTCTGGTACTAGCATGCCAAAGGAAGGAGCAGTGATCTTGCATTGTGAAATGCATGTTCCATATGCCTTAGATGAGAAGGTAGGTTGAGAGGGATTCCATGTTTCAGATGTACATACCCATCTTGTGTATAAACCTTGTTGAAGGTCCTGCCTGGGCATGATGCACTTGGCAACTAGATGAAATAGAAACTTTCCAAAGAGATTAGGGAGGAGGTTGAGTCTGAAATGACGCCACCTTTGAATAAGGAGGTTCCCACGTTTGCTGAAGGAATGCCAATGTGATTCCACCAATGCTCTTCATTGTAGAGCCTATTTCCATCTACTGGCTTGAATAATGGATCCAAGAGATTCCTCAGTTAGTTCAATATGAACTCCTTTGAGATTTGTAATGATGAGGCAACCTTGAGATGAACCTTTGATTCTGTAGTACCCAGCATAGAAGGCTCTGGTCATCTTGGAAAGACTGTCTCTGTCATTGACAATAGTCTTCCCAGCCTTGTCTCTTCAGATAGGACCAATATCCCATTTCCCATCTCGTAACTCTTGAGTGGAGATGACTTTCCCACGATGATCTTCTTGTCAACAAACTTCTGGACGAATTTAGCTTCAGCCTCTCTGTTCTCAAACAAGTCAGACTGAAAGGAAAGCTTTCTCCCTTCAACACTTTTGCTTTTCCTTTTCTGGAGGGCTCAGGTTGAGTGAGATCTATGTGTACTGGAGATTTAGGGGTTTTTTGTGAAGTGGTTTGGGCTACGTTAGATGCAATCCTCTGGGATTTCATTCTTGGAGGAAGAGAAGTATTCTTCTTAGAGGAGGTGGATTTTGATGCAGAAGATTTTTGGGATTTGGCTTGAGAGGGTTCAGATTCAGTGCTAGGTTGAGGAGATGGAGAGCGACTGAGACGCTCTTGGCTTGATTGAACGCTGATGGATTCAGATTGTTCATCATTAGAAGACATTTTGGTTTCAGGGATGAAGAGGAGGATGATTTGTCAGAGTAGGGAGTTTGAGCCCAATGACTTTGATACGCATTGAGATAGAATGAAAGATGAGACAGGAGAGTTGTGAGATTGTTTAAATAAGGAGAGGTTCCAGGGAGGAGAGAATGAGTGCGCAAGTGGCAGGTGCAGCAGTTAATGAAACGGTTGAGGGTGGTTGGCTCTCCTTTTTATATAGTAACGGACTAGTTTGCTTGTGAGTGGGGAGTTACTAGCCGTTATTTAACGGCTCTTTTTAACTCTTAGTAACGTCTCATTAAATGATGAGACGTGAGTTGAGATGCATTGTGAGACACCCATCGTCTGATGGCTTCAAGAGACGTCATCTCTTCTCAGACTACTTTTCAGTCTCATCTCTTCTGATCTCAATTTTAACTAAGAGAGCATACATTCAATAATTTTAGATTTTCAACAAATCTTTCCTCCACTAAAGCCTTAGTGAAGATATCAGCTAGTTGATTTTTAGTATCAAAAAAATAATTTCCACATTTCCCTTTTGCACATGGTCTCTTATAAAATGATGCTTAATGTCTATGTGTTTAGACCTTGAATGATGGATTGGATTTTTTGCAAGATTTATAGCACTTGTGTTTCACAGTAAATGGGAATTTTGGTGTACCTGAGAGCATAGTCTTGCATCTGAGACTTGATCCACAACATCTGTGTGCAGCATGCAGCTGCTGAGACATACTCAGCTTCAGTTGTGGACAAGGCTATTGTGTTCTGTTTCTTGCAAGACCAGGATATAAGACATTTCCCAAGGAATTGACAAGTCCACTTGTGCTTTTCCTATCCATTTTGTCTCCAGCAAAGTCAGCATCACTATATCCTATAAGATCAAAGCTTGAACCTTTCTCATACCAGAGACCAAGATCAGTGGTTCCTATCAAGTATCTAAAAATTCTTTTGACAGCAGTAAGATGAGATTCTTTAGGATCAGATTGGTACCTTGCACAGATGCCCACAACATATTGAATATCTGGTCTGCTAGCAGTTAAGTACATAAGGGAACCAATCATACCTCTATAAAGCTTGTCTGAGACAGCTTTACCGGCCTCATCCTTGTCAATCTGAGTTGAGGGGTGCATAGGGGTTTTCATTGGCTTGGCCTCACTCATTTTGAATTTGTTGAGCAAATCTCTTGTGTATTTTTCTTGGCTTATGAAGATGCCATCTGTTAATTGTTTGATTTGCAGTCCTAAAAAAATCTAGCTCACCCATCATGCTCATCTCAAATTCTCCCTGCATGAGACTTGAGAACTCTTGACATAAAGACTCATTAGTTGACCCAAAAATGATATCATCAACATAGATTTGAACAATTAATAAGTCTTTGTTGATTTCCTTTTTGAACAATGTGGTATCAATCTTACCTCTGGTAAAACTATTTTTAATTAAAAAGGAACTCAACCTGTCATACCAAGCTCTTGGAGCTTGCTTGAGACCATACAGGGCTTTTGAGAGTCTGAGGACATATTCTGGATGATCAGAATCTTCAAAGCCAGGAGGCTGTCTCACATAGACTTCTTCTTCTATGATTCCATTCAAGAAAGCACTTTTTACATCCATCTGGTAAGCTTGAAGTCTTTGTGTGCAGCAAAGGCTAGTAGAATTCTGATGGCTTCAATTCTGGCAACAGGTGCAAAGGTCTCATCATAGTCTATCCCTTCCTGTTGATTGTATCCCTGTGCCACCAATCTGGCTTTTTTCTCATGACTTTCCCTTTCTCATTTAACTTGTTTTTGAATACCCATCTGGTTCCAATGATGGATTGATGTGATGGTGGAGGAACCAAACTCCAGACTTTACTCTTCTCAAATTGGTTTAGTTCTTCTTCCATAGCCTTAATCCAGGATTCATCATTCAGAGCTTCATGAACATCTTTGGGTTCTATATCAGATAAAAGCTACTAAATTTTCAGCATCTCTGAAGGAAGATCTGGTTCTGACTCTATCTGAGGTCTCTCCAATTATTTGTTCTCTGGGATGAGATCTTACTAATCTCCAGCTTCTGGGCAGCTGAGAGGCATGCTCATTCTGGATCTCTAGACCTTCTTGTCTTGATTCCCTAATTTCAGGTTGTTCTTCTGGTTTATCCTCTTCTTCTTGAGGTGCATGAGATGGATTAGGGTGGATATTTCCTTGAGGCATCCTTTCAGACTGAGCTTCTCTTCTTTCCTCAGGTTGAGATGATCTCATCAGTTTCTGTTCAGGTGAGGATCTCCCTTCAGCTTCTTGAGTTGAGATTCTCAATTCTCCCATCATTTCCTCAATTTCTTCATCTACTCCTTTCTGAGAGTTTCCCTGTATCTCTTTAAAGACTACATGCATAGATTCTTCAGTAGACTTGGTTTTTAGATTATATACTCTATAAGCTTTTGAGGTTTGGGAGTATCCTAAGAAAATTCCCTTGTCTGATTTTGTATCAAATTTTCCTAGTTGATCTTTGGTATTTAGGATATAACAATCACATCCAAATATATGAAAATATGAAATTGAGGGTTTTCTCCCTTTCCACAGCTCATATGGAGTTTTATTCAAGATCTTTCTTATAGTGACTCTGTTTATGATGTAGCAAGAAGTGTTCACAGCTTCTGCCCAAAAATACTTTTCAATTCCAGAATCACATAACAAAGTCCTTGCCATCTCTTGAAGGGTCCTATTCTTTCTCTCAACCACTCCATTCTGTTGAGGAGTTCTTGGACATGAGAAGTTATGAGTAATGCCATTTTTATCAAAGAATTTCTTGAATTTTGCATTCTCAACTCCCCGCCATGATCACTTCTCACAGCACCAATCCATATCCTTTCTCAGACTGAATCTTTTGTAGAAAGTTTTGAAGAAATCATAAGATTCATCGTTCTGAGAGAAGAAAAGAACCCAGGTGAACCTAGAGAAATCATCCACAATTACAAACCATACTTTTTACCACTGAGACTTGCAGTCTTAGTTGGTCCAAATAAGTCAATGTGGAGGATCTCAAGAGGTCTGGTAGTTGAGACATGAGACTTGGATTTGAAACTTGATTTGCTGTGCTTGATTTTTACACAAGACTCACATATCATGTCCTTGTCAAATTTTACTTTTGGTAAACCTCTAACAAGAGACTGACTTGCAAGTTGACTCATAGTTCTCATGTTGATAGGTCCAACTCTCTTGTGGCAAAGCCACTTCTCATGATCATGAGTCATGAGACATGTAAGATCAGATAGGCTCTCAAGTGAGACTGAGTAGAGATTTTGTTCCTTTTTCCAGAAAAAAATAGTTTTTCCAGTCTTAGAGTCTATGATCTCACAATAAGTGGGTTGGAAATTAACATGATAACCATTGTCACACAATTGGATTATACTCAGCAAATTATGTTCAGCCCTTCAACAAATACATTCTCAATTTGAGTCGAGTTTCTCTTACCAATTTTACCTATGCCCTTGATTTGGGCCTTGCTGTTGTCTCCAAAAGAGACAACTCCAGTTGCTTTCTCTTCAAGTGACAGGAACTTGCTCCTGTCTCCTGTCATGTGCCTTGAACATCCACTGTCTAGCACCCACATTTCTTGACTTTGTTGCTGCCAGGCACATCTGTCACAACACAAAGTTTAGCTTTAGGTACCCATTTATATTGGGTCCTTCCTGATTAGTTACCCTTCTCTTGAATGCCTCATGTCTCAAATAGCATTCAGTGATCTTGTGAGCAAACTTGCTACAGCAGAACATCTTTCTTTCTTCCTTTTCCTTGCAGGAATGAAGAAGTCCTTATACCAGATCTCACTAGAAGACTTCTCATAGCCCAATCCAGCTTTATAAAAAATTCCCTTTTGAGATCCAATGAGTCTCTCAAGGTTTTTTGTTCCTTTTACAAAATTTGCCAGATCATCTATGAGAGTTCTATTTTGTTTTTTGAGCTTCTGGTTTTCTTCAGAAAGATTTTTTAGTTCTTGATGAGATTGACTCTTGGTTTTAAAAGTTCAGACTGTCTCATGTGAGACAGCATGAGGCTGCTGTTTTTATGATTCAAATTTTCATTTTCATTTTAGAAATTTTACCTTTTCAAGAGCAGTGTCCAAATCAGATTTAAAAGAGAGCTCTTTGAAACAAGAAGATTTGAATCATAAAGAAGATTTTCAAAGCACACTTGAGTTCACTGAAGGAGAATTCTGAGTCTGAATCCCATACCTCATCATCAGATGAATCACCATTTGCCATGAGGAATATATTTGCAGATTCTTCATTTTGGCTTTCGTCTTCTCCAGTGTCATCCCAAGTTGCCATCATTGCCTTCTTCTTTGGACTCGTTTTCATCTCCTTTTGAGCAGTGGGCATTCAGACCTGAGATATCCAGGCTTTCTGCATTCAAAGCAGATGAATTGTCCTTTTTCTGTCAGGCCTCATCTCTCCTCTTCTTAAAAAGCTCCTTCTTCCACTTCCTCTAGCTTTCCACATGCGTCTGATTTTCCTTGAGATGTAGGCTAGCTCATCCTCCATATCACTTTCATCATTTCCCTCATCTTCTTCAGTCTCTGTATCATGAGATGAGTTTAGTGAAGATTGTTGAGATGAGCTTACCTTTTTACCTTTGGAGCTGTTGGATGATGCCTTCGAGGCTATTGTCTTGGACGTCTGATGAGGTCTTCTTCCATCAGCTCTTGCTCATGAACTTTCAAGGATCCAAGGAGTTCATCCAATCTGAGAATACTCAGATCCTTTGCTTCTTGGATAACTTAACTTTAGGTCTCCAAGGTTTGGGTAGACTCCTCAGGATTTCCTTACCATATCTTGATTTAAGTAGGTTCTTCCTAAGGACTTGAGATCATTTGTAATAATAGTGAATCTTCTAACCATGTCCTCAATCCCTTCATCTTCATTCATTTTAAAGAGTTCATACTGTCTAACTAGTATGTTGATTTTAGCTTATTTCACTTGATTTGTTCCTTCATATTCTATCACAAGAGCATCCCATATTTCCTTGGCTGTGCCACATCCAGCTACTTTGTCATATTCACTCCTGCTCAAAGCATAGGTGAGTAGATATTTGGCTCTTGAGTTGAGTACATATCTTGCTTTCTCAGCATCTGCCCATGTTTCTCCGGGCTTAGCTTCCCTGAGCCCAAGCTCATCTGTAATATAGGGCATATAAGGTCCCATCTCAATAATTTCCCATAGATCAGCATGTTGGGATTCAATGAACAGTCCCATCCTGTCTTTCCAGTAGTAGTAGTCAGTTCCATCAAAAGCAGGTGGTATGTTGGTAGATGCTCCTTCAGGAATGAAGAGGCTTGCACTTGGTCCAGCCATGGATCTTTTCCTCTTCACACGCAGGTGTGCTCAACCCAGAGAGGCCGAGCTCTGATACCAACTAAAGTTGGCTGAACGTCTCTAGAAGGGGGGTTGAATAGAGACTTTGTGAAAATTGTTCCTGAAAATTCTTAGTACACTCAATTTGAAAGTTGAGACGTGATCTCAAGTATTGTGACTTGGTGTCTCTGTTAAGACAAGTTATAAAGCTATTTCAATTTTAAAATTCTGTTTCAGGTTTTAGATGTCTCAAGATCTTTAAACCAGTTTGAAATAAATCTATAAAACAATTTCACAGTTGTTAACAGAGTTGAGATAGTAAGATAGAGAGAAGAGTAAGAGATGGCACAGAGATCTTATCCTGGTTCACCCACACCTTGGGCTACGTCCAGTCCTCACAACAAGTGAGATTTCCACTATTGACAACTAGTCAAATACAAGTATTCTTACAGCCTCTTCAGGACGTCTCTCACACCAAGCGCAGACACTCCTACCTTGGTTGAGCCACAAGTATTCTTACAGCCTCTTCAGGACGCAAACAACTCACTCTAAGACTAGGCACACTTCCTATCTTAGATGAGACAGGTTACAAGAGAATGAGGTTTTGAGATGGATCTAGCTTACATACAATGTAGAATAGGCAGTAGGTTTAAGCTAGTAGTTCTCTCTTCTAAATGATAATAACATTTGTATCAGGAGAGAGAGATGGAGACTAATGGGATTCTCAAGTTGAGATAAGCTCTGAATATGAACTGCTTGAGATGGGCACTTGAGATGTCGCTTGAGATGAGTTAAGATGCAGTAGATTTTTCAATGATTGATGTAGTCTCTCACACCCTTTCTACTGTAGCCTTCAGCCTTTATATCAGAGAGTAGTTGGTCGTTTATGACCGTTGGAGAGCCGTTGGAAACGTGTCACCCCATGCTTTCTGGATGTGACCAATTGCTTTCCAAGTACAGATGTCACTGTTGACAGTTGCACAGTGTACTGGTCTTTCACTTTATTCTGACTTGACAACTTGACCTTTTTTAGACTGTACTTGAGCCTTTTTACAGGATCTGACTCTTTTCTTCTTCATGGCACTTAACTCTTCTCATCTGAACTTGAGACAACATCTGACCTTGAGATAGCGTCTGATCATGAGACAGTGTCTCAAGCTGTTCTTGCATCTGTTCTTTACTTGGGCTGATCTCTTGCTTATTTCTGATTTCAAGTCTCATGGTTCTTGTTGACACTCTTAATGTAGTTCATACTGTACTGTTGGACATGTCTCTTTACCTTGAGATAGTCTCATGGCCTTGCATTTGTTTCTTGAGACAAGTCTCAAGCTGTTGCTGAATCTGTGATTTTATCTGATGATTTAGGCTTCTTATTTCCTCCTTGTTTCTTTCACATGGTGCTTCTCTTTATGATTTTAAGATCTGCAGTATAAGATCTAACAATGTTCTGCCACAAACTTGAGCAAACAGTTAGTAACAACAAGGAAGCATATCATATATTTTAAACTTCAGTGGTTTGACATATTAAAAACTTTCTTGGAGGTGAATTTGTCTCAACAATCTCCCCCTTTTTGATGATGGAAAACCATAGAGTTTAAAAGAAATTTTAAGTTTCATGTGCAGTAACCAACTCCCCTGATATTTTTATTTTTAAAGAGATGAGCTCTCCCTGAGTTAGAGATCCAAACTGTTAAGAGATCTTTCCATATCATAGTCAATTAAAAACAACTGATGTGAGCAGAGAGTCATTTCATTAATTTGAAAAGAGGAGAGTACATCATTGCATATTAAAACAAAGTTACAGATGCCACTGCATCTCATCAAAACAGAAAAAATATGCTATTACATCTTTAACTACTACTTAGCAACACCAAGCTACAAGGCTAAATGAAATATCAACTAAGACTCTCATCAGATAAATATCTAACCAACTCTCCCCCTTTTGCCATTATCAAAGGTACTAGGAACACCTAGGATGAAGGAGAAGAGGATGAGTCAAAGTCTGGTCAAGACTCTATATATAGCTTCATAAAACTTTGTAGGTGGCGAAGCCTAATAGAGAGTCGGCCAAAACTCAATAAGAAATTTCATCAAGCCAACACTCTGCTGAAATTACTCTGAATTTCCTTGTACTCAGAATCTCTCATTTTTGTATCCTGAGTCATACTCAGTTAACCTTTGTACAAGAACTCTGGTGTTTAAGTTTCTTAGAAACTTAAACTTATTTTCATTGTAAACGCTGTAAAGTGTCTGAGAGCCTGAAGAGGCTAGGAGGAACAAAGAATACTTGCTGTTTAACCTGAAGAGGCTGTGTCCAAAGAATACTTGCTGTTTTGCCTGGAGAGGCTGTCTCCAAAGAATACTTGGTGTTAGCCTGAAGAGGCTGGGGTCAAATAATACTTATCAGATCTTATTAGTGGAAGATCCAGTGGTGTTCTTGCCTTGGGACTGGACGTAGCTCACTGTGTTAGTGGGTGAACCAGGATAAATTGTTTGGCTAAGTTTTCTCAACCCTTATCTCTTTACTTTCTGTTTTAACTAACAAAGGAAGGTTCTGAAAAGTGGTATTATAAATCTGCGCAGCTAAAACAACTTTGTTCTTCACGTGAAACTCTTTAAAAATCATTTTACTGAACTTGCTGAATTGCATCAGCAAGTTGCTGAAAGCTCCAGTTTCGGAAGGTTGCTCAAATCATTTGTTAAACACTCTGCTTGTTCAAAAGGTTTTCATAAAATCTGTAAAGAATTATAAAACACTATTCAACCCCCTAGTGTTTCCTGTGGTTCTAACAGTTGGTATCAGAGCTCAACCTCGGGTTGAGCATCTAACAAGTGCTGAGGAAGAAGATCCAGATGGAAACCTCAACAAGCTATGGTGCCTACATCTCTGAAGGAGCATCTGTAACCAGACCACCTTCAACAGAGAATTATTTCTACTGGAAAGAGTATATGAAGCTATTCATGGAGTTACACATTATCAACTCAAATCCATAAGTATCCCTACTGGTAACATTGTTAAATATTACAGTTTTAATATCTGTGACTATTTGAAATCATTTGAAAATGTGTGAAAATTTATATGCATATAATTCTCTGAATTGCATAAACTCTCTAATATGTGTGTCTTCTGAAATTTCTACTTGCTGAAATTTATGAACCAACTGAAACACATACTTTCTAAAATTGGCACTTAATGACGTGGCACTCTGAGACGGTATTGGCAAACAGACAGGATTGTGCCAAGGCTACCCTTTGCAGAAGGTCTTGAAGATAAAGGGAAACAACCAAAGTTCTATATTGCTTACATAGAACATCCTGAACCTCTCAACAAAGAAGAATGGGAGACTCCCTGAAGACCTTGAAGCTTATGGGGGTTTTGACCACACTTATAGAGAGAGGATCTGGGATTCTATATGGTTTGAAAGAGAAAAGGAAGGTTCTTGCTCAGGTACCAGATATGACTTTGTTGATTGCATGACTGTGAGCTCCCTTTCTACTCAAGAATCAAGACTTGGTTCCTTGGTAACTTTCCTAGTTGTGATCATTTGCTGAAGGAGTACAGTGAAAAGGACTGGGCTGTTGTGCCATATTCTTCTACTGTTTATACCTGCCTGGTGGCTAATCCTGCTGACTTTGGTTTTCCTTTTGGTTTTGTGTAGGGGTGGCAAAACGGGCTTGGCCCGATGGGCCAGCCCGGCCCGACCCGTAATTTTTTTAGGGCTGGGTTGGGATTTCTGTCCCTTTGGCCCTTATAACCCGGCCCTTTTTGGCCCGTTAAAAAACGGGCTGGAGGAGAATAAGGGTCGGGCCAGCCCTTAGGGCTGATTTTTTTTTTAATGTGGAGACATATAGTGGGCTGCTGGGTGGGCACAATGGCCCATTGATTTTGTAAAGTTTTTTTAGGGTTTCATCTCCTCCCTCCCTATTCCCTAAATCATTTTCGGTTTACTGAGTGAGAGCTTAGAGAAGTAGGAGCGCCGCTGCCAAGTGCCCGCTGCTCCTTCTCCTTCAACCTTCAGAAAGTGAGAACAGCTGAACAGAGAGCGTCTCCGACTTGGCCGCTCCTCCTTCGCGCCGCTTCCGTTCCGGTTCCGACTTCCGAGCGTCTCCTTCGCCGCCGCTGTCTGCCCTTCTTCGTGCGGTGGCTTTGTACTGTGACTGTCCTCCGGCCTCCGCGTCCGCGTCGTTGCGTTCCTGTGATAGTGTCCGTCGTCCCCTGGCCTTGACAGCGTTCGTCGTCCCCTGTCTCTGACTGCGTTCGTGAGTCTGATTCTGTTAGTCCCCTGTTCGCGATTCTGTGATTCCGTCAGTGTTCCTCGTCCGTTTGTAGACTCAGGTTGATTTGATCGATTCATGTTGATGACTTACTGACTTTGATTCTGTGATTATGTGATTTTGTTGATGACTTTATCATTATGCGCCTCTGTAGGTTCGTTCGTCATTTCGACATTTCGTCCGTCCCAGCTGAACAGGTCGACAGCTCCGTCTCCGGTCGACAGCGTCATTCTCCGGTCAAGCAGCAAGTGCAGGTTCGTGCCTCTTAGCCTCTATAATCTTGTTTTTTATTGTTAATTTCTCATTGTGATTTGTGACTTAGCATACCGAATATGCTTGAAACCTGAAACCGTGCCTCTGAAATCTTGTATTTTTATTGTTTTTATTGGTAATCTTGTGTTTTCATAATACTTGTATAGTGTAGATCGGTTGAAAAAAAAAGCTATGCTTATTGATACTCATTAGTGCTGGCCTCTGTTTTCATGTGCTTGAATTGATAAAGACTTCTCATGAGTCAGCAATATGTGTTGTCTTGTTGTGTTTGATTGAATGGTTGATTGATTTGTTTCTTTGCATTGTCTTTATGTGTGCAGAAAATTTGAATTTCATTTGATTTTGTGAAATGGAAGGAGATATTAATGTAGTGAGACTTGATCTTGAGGATAATAATTTGGGGCTTGAGCCTGAAGATTGTTGTGAAACTGTTGAGGCTTGTAATAATAACAAAAGACCCAAATTATTAACATCACAATGTTGGAATTTTTTTACTAAGATAGGGTTGAAGGATGATGGAAATGAAACAAAATGTTGGATGTGGACAAGAATATAAAATTGGTGGTTCTTATGGGACATCACACTTGCATCGTCATATTGGTAAGTGTAAGCAAATTAAGTTTCATGATGTGAGTCAAATGATGTTAGATGTGAAAGGTGGTTTGACTTCTAGAAAGATAGATCAAATGGTGGCACGTGAGAAGTGTGCTTATGCAATCATTGCACATGACTTGCCTTTTAGTTTGTTGAGTACAAGTATGTTAGGGAGTGGTTAGAGTACTTGAATCTAGATGCAGCTCTTATCACTAGAAACACTGCTAAGGCTGATGTTTTATATATAGGGGAAGGATAACCTTAAAAGGAATTATCTAGTATTCGTACTAGGATATCTTTAACTTCTGATTTGTGGACAGCTTGTACAACTGAGGGTTACATCACTTTAACTGCTCATTATGTTGATTCTAATTGGAAACTGAATAGTAAGATTCTCAACTTTTGTCACATGCCTCCCCCCCACTGGATTTGAGTTGTCTAACAAGATTCTTCAATTTTTGAATGAGTGGGGAATAGAAAAGAAATTTTTTCTATCACTTTAGATAATGCATCTGCCAATGATGTCATGCAAGATGTCTTGAAAAGTCAGCTTACCTTACAAAATTGGTTGTTATGTGATGGGCAATTTTTTCATGTTCGTTGTTCTGCACGCATATTGAATTTGATTGTTCAAGAGGGGCTGAAAATAGCTAGTGATGCCTTGCATAAGATTAGGGAGAGCATTAAGCATGTTAGGAGTTCCGAGAGTAGAATGCAAAAGTTTAAGTTATGCATTGAGAAAGTTGGTGGTGTTGAAACTTCAGCTGGTTTGTGTTTGGATGTTCCTACAAGGTGGAACTCGACTTATTTGATGCTTGAATCTGCTATTAAATACCGGCGTGTGTTTACAAATCTTAGGGTTTATGATGAAAACTATAAATGGGGTCCATCTGTGGAAGAGTGGCAAAGAACTGAAAAGATTTGTGTATTCTTGTTGCCTTTCTGTAAGACTACCACATTGATTTCTGGCACTTCTTATCCTACTTCCAACTTGTATTTCATGCAAGTTTGGAAGATTCAATGTGTCCTAGTTGATAGTTTGAGAGATGAGGATGAGGTTGTAAGGAAGATGGTGAAAGAATGATTTTGAAGTTTCAGAAATATTGGGAGGAGTATAGTGTTGTGCTTGCAATGGGAGCTATTCTTGATCCACGGATGAAACTTGAGACATTGAGTTATGTTATGCAAAAGTTGATCCTTCCACTAGTGACAGTAAGTTGCAACTAGTTAAAAGCAAGTTGTACATGTTATTTGATAAGTATTGCAGCAATGAAGCTTCTACTCAAGCTGAGACTCCCACTACTACTCCCACTTCTTCCAGAGTGACTAAGGGAAAGGAACCCATGTCTTCATCTTCATCCATGTCATATGTATTTGATGTAAGTTTACTTATTTTGATTAAGTAGCTCAATTAGTTTCTATTGTGTATTTCTTTATGTTTTAACTTTATTTTGGTCTTCCGTTTTGAAATATGTAGGAATTTGATATGGACAATACACAACTCCACACTAAAACTGGAAAATCACAACTTGATCTTTATTTAGATGAGCCCACATTGGATTTTAAATGTCATGGAGATTTGGATGTATTGCAATGGTGGAAGTATAATTACAGTCGCTTTACGGATTTATCATTTCTAGCTCATGACTTGTTGAGCATTCCCATTACTACTGTTGCCTCTGAATCGGCATTCAGCATTGGCTCACATGTTCTTAACAAGTATAGGAGCCGACTTCTATCAAAAAATGTGGAAGCTTTGATGTGTGCTCGCAATTGGTTGCATGGTTTTGTTAGTTTGGGTAATGTAATTTATTTTATTGTGTAATTATTTATTATTCCTATACATGCAAGTGTTTGTCAATCTAATTACTTTCTTTTTCAACTGTGGTATATAGATGAAGCTGATGATGTTGCTGAAAATAGTGGACAGAGACCGCCGTCTTCTAAGGGGTCTCTAATATTCTTTCAGTGGAGGATGATAATTGATTTATTTTCAGGAAGATTAATGTGTTTGCTACTTTATGTTAACTTATTTTCTGGACTGGAACTTATTTACTTTGTAACTTATGGACGTGGACTTTATATTTTCTTTGGCTTTTTATACTTTGTGTTTGTGGATTAGAAGCTTCATTAGTGTTTGAATTGTGTTTTGTTAATTTTCTAGACTGGTTATGGATGGATAGAGGATGGTGTTATTTATGTTCTTAATATTTATGGATGGATGGACTAGAAGTTTCAATTTACTTTGTTTTTTGTCACATTTCTAATTTATTTTAATTTTATAATTTATTTTGGTGGGCCAACCCGTTATCCCATCCCAATTCGATCAAAGAAAAAATAAACACTTTGTTTAGTTCGTTATAAGGGCTGGCCCGTTGGCCCTGTCAGCCCTCTCAAATATGGGCTGGGCTGGCATTTTTTGTCCATTTTTCATTTAGGGCCAGCCCAGCCCATCCCTTTTTTTGAAGGGCTGATCGAGGGTCGGGCCGGGCTGGGCCGGGCCAGCCCGTTTTGCCACCCCTAGTTTTGTGGAGTTTATCTTTCATTGGAGTCATGTGTACATCATTTTCAAGGAAGTTGATCTTGCTGAAGTGCTTGCCATGAAAGAGGAAGACATCGGAAGGTTGAGAAGGAAGAACAATAGACTGCAAAAAGAACAATAGACTGCAAAATATAATGAGGCATTTGAATGTTGTTCCTCTTCGCACTCAGAGTGTAGATCTGAATCCTAAGCTCAAGAGGACCAACAATTTTTAAATTGCCAAGTTCAAAAAGTCTATGTGTTCACAGTACTTTGTTTTATTTTGAACCTTCTGAATGCTTAATGTGATAATATTCTATCTTCTTACATGAAATATGATTTGACTACGTTCATTTATTGCCTCTATGAAGCATTTAAATCTGTTATGTGTTGCAATGATTGAATTCTCTTGCTTGAACATTGACTAGTTACCTACCTCGCATTTCCTGAATATCATTTATTGCGTATGTGCATTTCTACCCCCCTTTTGAATAATGACAAAAGGGGGAGTATTAAAAAGAAAAGATAAAAAGAAGCTATAGAAAAAAAATATCTGAAAAAAAAATATCTGAAATTAAAGTCTCTGATATCTAAAGCAAATGTTTCTGGAAGAAATCTCTATTTCAGGGGGAGCAAATTTTCAGAACAAGTATCTGAATCAGGGGGAGTATATTCTAATTTCCTACTCTTTAATTTCCCTTAAGATATTTGCTAAATTTCTTTTTAAACAAATTTGTCATCATTAAAAAGGGGGAGAATGTTGAGTCTCAAACGTTATTAATAATGTTTTAAGAACTCACAAATCCTAAGTTTTAATAGACAATAAGTTTGATTTAAAAAGGATTAATTGTTTATTATAAGAACAACATCACTTGAAGGTATTTTGCTTTACTGTTTCAGCAAGTACTCTTAAAAGGAAACCTCAAGATGAACTTGCTGATATGAGGAACCTTACGAAGAACCAAGACCTTCTGAACTCATATCTACCTTCTGAAGTGTTACAAAATAATTTATTATAGAAGAATTGCTGAAGACCTACGATATAGCATTTGACTGAAGCCTGAAAGTTGCCTGCTCAAACTTCATATATCATTAACGTCTAAAGCAAGTTTGATTCATTTAAGGAATATTTTCAGAGATCCTTTTTGCTGTCAAAGTCATATTACCTTAAAAAGGAACCTGCTGTACGTGTCAGAGCAGTGTTGCAGACTGCAATACCTGCAACTCTCAAAAGTCAGAAGCTTTAAAGGAGATTGTTTCACAACGTTCTAAACAACATTTAATGCTATCTCTCAACGGTGAATGAGCTCTCCTCAACGGATTCATTTCAAGACTCTATATATAGCTTCTTAAAAGACTTTGTAGGTGGCGAAGCCTAATAGAGAGTCGGCCAAAACTCAATAAGAATTTCATCAAGCCAACACTCTTCTGAAATTACTTTGAATTTCCTTGTACTCAGAATCTCTCATTTTTGTATCCTGAGTCATACTCAGTTAACCTTTGTACAAGAACTCTGGTGTTTAAGTTTCTTAGAAACTTAAACTTATTTTCATTGTAAACATTGTAAAGTGTCTGAGAGCTTGAAGAGGCTTGGAGGAACAAAGAATACTTGCTATTTAGCCTGAAGAGACGTGTTCAAAGAATACTTGCTGTTTAGCCTGGAGAGGCTGTGTCCAAAGAATACTTGGTGTTATCCTAAAGAGGCTGGGGTCAATAATACTTGTATCAGATCTGATTAGTGGAAAATCCAGTGATGTGTTTGCCCTGGGACTGGACGTAGCTCACTGTGTTAGTGGGTGAACCAGGATAAATTGTTTGACTAAGTTTTCTTAACCCTTATCTCTTTACTTTATATTTCAACTAACAAAGAAGGGTTCTAAAAAGTGGTATTATAAATCTGCGCAGCTAAAAACTTTGTTCTTCACGTGAAACTCTTTAAAAATCATTTTACTAAACTTGCTGAAGTGCATCAGCAAGTTGCTGAAAGCTCCAGTTTCGGAAGGTTGCTCAATTCATTTGTTAAATACTTTGCTTGTTCAAAAGGTTTTCATAAAATCTGTAAAGAATTATAAAACACTATTCAACCCCCTTCTAGTGTTTCCTGTGGTTCTAACAGCTTGCAGTAGCAGGTAGCAGGTAGTAGGTGTCAGCAGCACAAACTCCACTTTTTCTGGCCACAGTGTACTTCACAACAGACATTGCCTTTTTTATGACTAGAAATATGATTTTTTCCAAAAAGCAAATGTTCTGACTTTCTAGAAGGATAGGAGGCACAAGCAACTAAGAAAGGTTACGGTTGACTTGAGTCTTCAAAAAGAATTAGCAGAGAAGCACTTTTCCAAAAAGTACTAGTCTCAGTACAACGTCTCTCTCCTTCAGAAGGTTTCTGGCTTCAGTAGGTCTTGATCACTCAGCAGGTTCCTCTGCTTCAGCAGGTTGCACCCCATCAGAGGGTTGCATAATTTCGGAGGATTGTTGTATCAGACATCTTTTGAAACACAAAAACTACCTTTCAGCAGAAAGCTATTCTTTCTCATAAGGAATATTAACCAAATTTGTTATTCATTAAAACTCAGGATTATGAGACTTAAACATTATTAACCATTTAATAATTTTGAGACTCAACAAAAACGTCCAGAGATCCCCCAAAACTACCCTGTTTCTTGCTTGAGCGAGCCTATTCTCGCTCAAGCGAGATATGTAGAATCTCATTTTCACATTTTTTTGCTGCATAATTTGCTCAAGCGAGTCCTTTATCGCTTGAGCGAGAATGCTGAAACTTAATGTCTTAGTTTTTACTCTTAGTCCTTCCTCTTATCCTTTCTCTACTCTTTTCTTATTGCTACTCTTAGAATCATTACCCTACAGTCTCATATATGTAATTAGTCTTAATTTTCGGGATGTTACAATTCTACCCCCTTAAACAATTTTGTCCCCAAAATTGGCCTAAGAAAAGAACGAACAAAGATCCTTACCTTAACTGAATAACTCTGGAAATTGAGAACGAAGATTCTCCTCCTTCTCCCATGTTGCCTCCTCAGGTGTCTGACCTTCCCAAAACACCTTCACCAGGGGGATTGCCTTATTCCTCAGGGTTTTGACACTTCTGTCAATAATCCGTGTGGGCCTAATGGGAACTGTGAGGTCTTCCCTTAATTGCACTTATTCGGAGCTAATGATGTGTGAAGGGTCATGGACATACTTTCTCAGCTGGGAAACATGAAACACATCATGGACTCGAGGAAAATGGGGTGGTAAAGCTATCTTGTAAGCTAAAGGGCCAACCCTCTGCAGGATTTGGAATAGGCCTATGAATCTGGGGTTGAGCTTTCTGGCTTTGATGGCTCGCCCAATGCCTGTGACAGGAATTACTTTAAAAAAATACACGGTCCCCTTCCTCAAATTCTAAATCCTTTCTTCTCTTGTCAGCATAGCTTTTCTGTCGGCTTTGGGCAGTAAAAGTTTTTCCCTAATGACTCTAATCTTGTCTATGGTTTCCTGCACTATCTCCGGACCTAACAGGGTTCTCTCACCCACGTCATACCAACAAAGTGGGGATTTGCATTTCCTACCATACAACGCCTCATGGGGTGCCATGCCTATACTGCTATGGAAACTATTGTTGTAGGCAAACTCTATGAGAGGTAGGTACCTATCCCAACTACCCAGTTCCTCTAACACACAAGCTCTAAGCATATCCTCTAGGGTTTGGATGGTCCTCTCAGACTGGCCGTCAGTCTGAGGATGGTAAGCGGTACTAAATCTGACTTTAAGTCCCAAAGGCCTGGTGAAGCGCACTCAAAAACCTAGAGGTAAACCTAGGATCTCATCTGAAATTATGCTAGAGGGAATGTCATGGAGCTTGACAATCTCCTTGACATACAAGTCTGCTAACTTATTCATGGAATAGGTATTCCTAATCGTAGGAAATAGGTCGACTTAGTTAGCCGATCCACAATGACCCAGATGGCGTCAAACCCTGCTTGGACTCGAGGTAACCCTACCACAAAGTCCATAGCTATGCTCTCCCACTTCCACTCAGGGATCTCTAAAGGCCTAAGGGTTCTAGATGGTTTCTGGTGTTCTATCTTAACTTGTTGGAACACTAAGCACCTAAAAACATAATCTGCCATCTCCCTCTTCATGCCATCCCACCAAAACATCCTCCTCAAGTCCTGATACATCTTGGTAGTGCCAGGATGTATTCATAACTTGCCCCTGTGGGCCTCCTCTAGAATCTGCTGTCTGAGACTACCCCCTTAGGGACACAGACTCTCCCTTGGAAGAGAATCATCCCATCCTCCGACTTAGAAAAACCCAGTTGTTCCTTCATATCCTGGAGGTTTGGGTCTGAACCCTAGGCTCCCTAAGCAGAGCTCTAAGCTCACGGGTAACCTCTAGTCTGTGGAGTTTCAAACTACCTTATCTAACCTCAACATTAAGGCTCAAGTTTCTAAAGTCCTCCAGTAACCCCATCTCATGTACCATCATAGATGACACATGTAGGGATTTCCTACTGAGGGCGTCAACCACTACATTGGCCTTGCCCGGGTGGTATCTCAGATCAAAATCATAATCCTTAAGGAATTCCATCCACCTCCTCTACCTCATGTTGAGTTCTTTCTGATCAAAGAGGTATTTCAAACTCTTATGATCATTAAAGACCTCAAACATCACACCATAGAGGTAGTGCCTCCAAATCTTGAGGACAAAAACCACAACCACTAAATCTAATTCGTGGGTAGGGTAATTCTCTTCATGGGGTCTCAACTTCCTAGAGGCATAGGCCACTACCCTCCTCTCCGCATCAACACACAACCTAGCCCTTCCCAGAGGCATCACTATAGACCTCAAAGGTCTTAGACAAATCCGGCAACACAAGTACCCGACAGTGGTCAATCTCTCCTTGAGCTCTAAGAAGCTTCTCTCACACTTCTCGTCCCACACAAAGGCTTGACCCTTACGAGTCAATCTAGTGAGGGGCAAGGCTAGCTAGGAAAATCCCTTGATGAATCTCCGGTAGTAGCCGACCAATCCTAGGAAGCTCCTAATTTTCGTGATGGTCTTAGGCATTTCCCATTCAAGATCGTCTTCTACCTTGCTAGGGTCAACTGACACACCCTCTTTAGAAATTACATGTCCTAGGAAATAAACTCTGTCTATCCAAACTCGGACTTCTCTGGGTTGGTAAACAACTCTCTCAAGATCCCTAGACGACCCTAAGGTGCTGCTCATGCTCTTCTGAGCTCCGGTAGTAGATCAAGATGTCATCAATGATACAACGACAAACTGATCGAGGTAGGGCCAAAAAATCCGATTCATGTAGTCCATGAATACGGCTAGAGCATTGGTTAAGCCAAAAGGCATCACCAAATACTCGTAGTGCCCATATCTAGTCCTAAAGGCAGTCTTGGGTATATCCCCACCCCTAATCTTGATCTGGTGGTAACCAGATCTCAAGTCTATCTTAGAGAAGACCGAAGCCCCTCTAAGTTGGTCTAGGAGGTCATCTATCCTAGGTAGGGGATACTTATTCTTAATGGTAACCTTATTTAGTTTCCTATAGTCTATACACAACCTCATACTCCTATTCTTCTTTTCACTAGGAGTACCGGCGCTCCCAAGGGTGACACACTAGGCCTAATAAACCTCTTAGCTAAGGTCTTCTAATTGGGTCTTAAGCTCACTAACCTCTAGTGGAGACATCCTATAGGGTGCCTTGGAAATGGGCCCTGTGACTGGTACCAAGTCAATGGTGAACTTTATCTCTCGGTCCGAAGGTAAAGTGGTTACCTCACTAGGGAATCCGTCTCGAAACTCCCTAAACGTGGCTACATTGCTCAAGTCAATACTGGAGTCTAGAGTTGAGGAAAGTAACAAAATAAAACAAGCACTCCCATCACTTAGGTATTTAGACACTTGAGTGGTGCTGGACAGAAGTACGAGTGGCTTCTCCCCCGGAAGAGGAGGAGAACCGAAAAAACAACCTCTTTATTGTAGCAATCAAGCATGACCTGGTTTTGGGATAACCAGTTCATGCCAATAATTATATCTATATCCCTCAATGGTAAACAAACATATCCACCTCGAAGGCCCTCCCTTGTATCGCAATGGGCATTTAGAACACCCAAGGGAAGTGGGTATTGCCTCCTTGGGGGGGGGGTTATTACATTCAGATTATAAGGTAAGGCAATGACATGTAAGTTTAACTGCTTCACACAATCACATGCAACAAAGAATGGGTTTCCCACGAATCAAATAATACAATTAAGGTCTTATCTCCTAGGTTGCACGTACCTTGCATCAGATTATCAGCAGAAGCTGCCACCTCACCACTAAGGGTGAAGACTCTCCCAGTGGGTTGGGCACTCATTCTTCATATGGTCGGGGCTCCTTACACCAATAGCATACTTTCTGACCGTAGAGACATTCCCCACGGTGCTCCTTCCCGCACTTGGGGAACTTGGGAGTGTCCCCTTGGCGTTGGGATGGCCGAGTGACCAAAGCGACGTTGCTTTGCCACTTGTGCCTAGAGCCCTTGCCCTGGTTAGGCTCTTCCAGCTTCCTCTTGCCCTTGTTGTCCGACGGTGGGGGTGGTGCAGCTCCCTTTAGAATCTTCTCTGCGATGTAACACTTGTTGACCAGGGTAGGGAAATCCCTGATCTCAAGTTTCCCAACCCGATCTAGCAATTCGAGTCTCAGTCCTCCCTCAAACTGTGTGCATCTCCATTCTTCATCTGGAACTGTCTGCAGATACATGGAGTACTTAGCTAGTTTTTCGAACTTGGCCACATACTGGCCCACGGTCATACTCCCTTGCTTTAGTTGAAGGAACTCAGCTTCCTTCTGCCTCCAAACAGTCGCTGGAAATACTTCTCTAAGAACAATGTCTGGAAAGTCCCCTAGGTGAGCAGGGCTTCAACAACTGTGGCTCGGACACTAGCGGTCTTCCACCAATCCTTGGCCTCTCCCCTCAGCATATACCGCAAACCCCACTTTGGATTCATCAGCACACTTCATTACATCGAAGATCCTGTTGAGATTGCGGAGCCAGTTCGCCGCCACGTCCGGATCATAAACCCCATTGAATTGTAGAGGGTTATGTTTCCGGAACTCCGCTAACCCTTGGACAGACGGATCCACCGTAGCAGGAGGTGGTGTCCCCGCCGGTCTTCGGATTAGTTTTGCTTAATACAAGACCACACTATAAAAACCGTGGCTTAATATGACAACACTGAAAAACCGCGGCTTAAATATGAACAATACTGTAAATTTCGTGCCCTAATTAAGCCTATGGCCACACTTTTAAACGTAGCCTAAAATAAAAACTAAAACCATTGTTTGAAACTGTGGCCTAAACATATGGCCATATTTCATAAAATTGTGGTCTAAAACAAAAACCAAAAATTGTGGCCTCAAGCATACCTATAAAACCGTGGCTTAAACATATGGCCACAGTTATTAAAGCATGGTCTAAAACTAAAACACAAAACCGTGGCCGCGGACTGCTTAAAAAAACCGTGGCCTTTTCCATTATATTAGTCCATGGTTTTTCTGGACAGTGTGGCCTAACAATAAATCGTGGCCTTTGGGTATAGACCACAACCACTTAGACCATGTTAAGGAAACCGTGGCTAAACCGTGGCTAAACCGTGGCCTTAGATTTAGGCCACAGTTTTCTTACTTAAGGCCACAGTTTTTTATCATTGTCTAAGACCTTAAATGTTGTAGTGTTGCAAGACGGCTGCTTTTGCAGCAGCCTTCTCTCGAGCTACCTCAGCATGTTGGCGGTTGGTCTCCACTTGCGCCCTGTTGGACGCCACTTGCTTTCCCATCATTTGGGTGAGCATCTGAAGAGCTGTAGCCATAAGATCCGGGGATGGGTCCTGAGAAGAAGAATAAGAAGAAAGGTTGGCCCTAGGACGACCTCTCCTGCCGCCTGCCATAATCCTCTACATATCATTAAGTAAACATCGAGGTAATCAGTCTCTCAATTTACATAATAATGCATATAAGAATAATAACAAACTTCAGGAACAACTAATCCACAGCCCAATTGGATGGAACTGCTCTGATGCCAAAATGTAACGTCCTAATTTCTAATTCGGAGATTTAGTCTGTTGGAAACCAAATCTCAAATTTCTGAAATTATTTCGCGCCATTGAGATATCGGACAACTTAACCATACATCATTTAAGCTACTAACGCTCACTTAAACAACATATGATGATGGAAACTGGTAAAATAAACATAATATTGCCCAAAATGGCTACAGTCATCCAATACATAATAGCAAAGTTGAGGATACCCCATACATGTGTCCTGACACAAAAGAGAGTAAAGGGCACACATGTACAGTCATATCCCCTCCCAAAAGAATATATATAAAATTCATGTTTCCAAATCTAACATTAATAAAAAGGGCTACACGTGCCCACTAAAAATACAACCAACAACTCCAAGCTCCTAGCTCATGGGCCTGTGCGTGGAGGTACCTGCGCATCTAGAATATGGTCCATGAAACGTGTGGTGAGACAAGGTCTCAGTGAATAAAGGGAGAGCACATTGTTTGGAACGATGAAAACATCACAACATTTCAACTTATTTTTATCAAAACTAAAATTAAGAAAACCAGCAATCTCCAACAAAATTGAGTTGGAAGATGACCCATCCTAGCATGCCATGGAGCCCTTGTATCTTGGGATTGAGTTGCCAATGATGAACCTTATTTAGTTGTCTTAAATAAGTAAATCCCATCACAAATGTCACCGTATCCAATCATCTTCTTCATGGCTTGGTCCTGTATCACACATTTATTAGCAAAGTAAGTCACCATGCAATTTAAATCTTTAATTAATTTATGGATGGAAATTTAATTGCAACTGAATTGTGGAACAAAAAGAACTTCGTTCAATTTTATGTGGTTGTTAATTGACACAGTGCCCATCTTCTCACCAAGACAACTTCCCCGGTAGGAACTGTGATATGCAATGGCTCCTCTAGGATACACACATCCAAAAGATTGGAATATAATGGGGTTATATGATGTGAAGCCCCACTATCCAACACCCAAGTGTGTGGAATATGAATTATTTTATTACCACACATGTGATCATGTTGGCTATGATCTTTGTTGCCATCTGAGCTTCATGTAATGCATGACTACTCGAACCTCGTTCTACTTGTGCCCCATTGCTTTGACCATTGTCAGCCCAAGCAAAACGCGCTCCCCCTGAATGTTTGCCCGCACCAGAGGCATGATCATTCTTCTTCTCTGGAGTCTCGGTTGAACCGAGCTCTAATGCCATATAAGATTTTGGACCGTGGTCTAACTCAACCCCAAAAGCTCTCGAACATAAAAAGATTCTACTGAAAGGTATGGTTTGTTGATTATGTTTCAGGTTGGATATTAAGAAGACTTGATAAGAATCAGAAGATCAGGATCAGAAGAACAAATGCAGGATTTAATATAAAGCAACTCGTCTGAAGCGTAGAAGCTGTCTGAAGAACGCAACTCGTCTGAAGTGTTGAAGCAGTCTGAAGAACGCAACTCGTCTGAAGTGCTGAAGCTGTCTGAAGAACGCAACTCGTCTGAAGTGTTAAAGTTGTCTGAAGAACGCAACTCGTCTGAAGTGTTGAAGCTGTCTGAAGAACTTGAGTTAGGCCTGGTTCAAAATTTAATAGGAAGCTTCTACGCACTATTCGATTCTCCTTGTATATATATATGCATGCAGAGCTATCTCCAAGTACTTTATCTTCTAATTATCTAAACTGTGCTAAAATAAACACTTACTTCTGGGCTGAGTGTCTTCACACGTACCATCCCCCCATTTTTATAATATTGGAGACCCTAGAGAATTTGGAGCTAACATGAGATATTGGCCTTTGTAAGTTTGGAGACTCGTTATGGAGTACAATAGAGGACAAATTGGCATCATCTATGGAAATCTAGTAAAGGTTACTCTACTCGCTCAATCTGTTTAATAACCATTTCATTGTAAGCTTTGGTTTGGACCCTCTGATTTTTATTTTGCTGTGAAGTACATCATTGGGTGTAAATAGTAGTTGCCGGTGTTATAAGTTGTTGTTGTTGGGTTGCATCTGTTTCTGGGTCTGAGTCATTTTTGGGTTTTCTATACGTGGTGAGCGGGGGGTTGTTGATTTTCTGCACTCAACCATGGGGTTTTCTACACTCAGCCATAAGACCACCTCAATCATTTGAGACACCAAAGAAATAATATTCCTCTAATAAAAGAACTTCAACTAATCCTCCTCTTTTCCAACACCAGATAATCACCATTAAAACAGCCCCTTCATGGTTATGAGGCACACAGGGACCTCTTGGTGCAACAATTTCTCGAGCAAATTCAGCACCAGGAAGAATCACAAACAAACCGTCATTTCATGAGTTCAAATGAGAAGAATAGTGAATAACAAATAGTGAAGCTGTTGAAGGCCGACTTCATTCGAGAAACCTAGTATGCTACCTTGGCTGGTCAATGTAGTGCTGGGTAAAAAGTCAAGTTACCAATTTGAATAAATGCTTCTCAAAACATCATTTTCCACTTTTAAATATTAACAAAGCTTGGGCTTGACTTGTTTAGCTCATTTATAACTTCATTTTTTTTTGTTTTTATGAAAAATTTTCTTTAAATATTTTTAAAATTTTATGAATTTAGTATTTAATAAATATTTTAATATTAAATGATAATATAAAAATCAAAATATATTCTTAATATATGGTATGTGTAGTTAAAAAGTTCTAAAATATTTTATTTTTTAAAATTCGATGCATAACTTCTTAACTAATATAAGAAATATTTCAATACATATTGTCATATATATAAAGTAATTCTTATACTTTTTTACTTTATTATTTATTTTAAAAATAAACTTATAACTTTATGTTTCTTTTCTATTTTTTTTACTAATCTTACTTTACTTTAATTATGTTCATAAGGGAATGCTAATGTACTCCCACCTGATTTGTAGAATGAGTACATTAACAAACTACACCTTTTTATTTTGACAAAAATACCTACATCTTTCTTTCTTTAAATGATATAAGAATGTAATTTAAAATTTAATTATTTTTTAAATTTTTATTTTTTAATCTTCTTTCCTCTCTCTCCAATTAATTACTATTTCTCATTTCTCTCTCATCTCTCCATTATGCTCTTTCTCTCTCCCTCTTTTATTTTTTCTCTACACTTCATCATCAATGAATGTCGGGGTATATAATATGGATGCAAATGAAAACCAATCACAATTTTATGAACAAAAAATAAATTTCACTTTAATCGTCAAATAAAAGTTTAATTTAAGATTTGATTGTTTAATCATTCTTTCTTTAATTCCTTTACGTTTAGTTTGTAGGTTTTGTAATTTTTCTATAAATTTTGATTTAGAAAATTTATCAACGGAGAGGTAATAAACTTTCAAGCTTCACAAGTACAGAGAAAAATAAAAGGAGGGAGGGAGATAGAGCATGTAAAATAAATAGAGAGGAGAGAGAAACAAGAAATAGAAATTAATTGGGAGGAAGAGGAAAGAATATTGAGAAATAAAAGTTTAAAAAATAATTAAATTTTAAATTACATTCATATCCATAAATTTAGATCATTTAAAGAAAGATAGACATGGGTATTTTTGTCAAAATAAAAGGTGTAGTTTACTAATGTACTCCATCTACAAGTTAGGTGGGAGTACATTAGCATTCCCTTATTTATATTAATTAATTATTATATATATAATAAGCGAGCTATTCATGAGCCCTTAATGCCAAGCTTATAAAAGCTTGGGCTTGGGTCATTTAAATAATCGAGTCAAACTTTAAGCTTGAGTTAGTTTGTTTAATTACACAAACAAGCTTGATTGAGCATTTAACGAGCCAGACTCAAATAGTTTACGAATAGCTCAGCTCATTTACAACCTTATTTCCACGCTCACACGGTTACTGTCTGAACCGATCAACCTATTAGAGCAGTTCTTACAAAATCAAACTTGGTCGGGCAGATGATTGCCTGGTCGATGGAGCCATCTGAATATGATATTCAATATGAGACAAGAAATTCTCTAAAGTTATAGGCTCTGGCCAACTTTGTGATAGAAATGACGGTTAGGTACGTTGATTCCTCACCGTCCACACCAAGGACTGTTCATGTTGATGGCTCGTCCAATGTTAAAGGAGCAGGAGTTGGAGTGATATTGGAGAAAAACGATGGTATGTTTACTAAGCAATCTTTGAGATTTGGTTTTCCTACATCTAATAATAAGGCTGAGTTGAAGCGTGTTTGGCCGGATTGACGACGACTAAAAAATAGGGAGCCACGATTATAACTCTATGTAGCGATTCTCAACTACTAGTCTCCCAATTCAAGGGTGAATATTAAATCAAGGAGCCGAATTTGCAATTATACTTGACCCTTGTGAAAAAATCACGCGATCAATTCTACCAAGTTGACTCATAGCACGTTCCCCAGGAACAGAATGTGAGAGCAGATGTTTTATCCTGTCTTCTAACACAAAGACCGGGAAATACTTAGACGATTATTCGAAAAACCTTGTATACACCAAGCACAACATAACCCTCGCTGGTAATGGCAGGGGAGGTTCAACCATCATGGTTGACGCCATTAAAGGAGCATTTGCAAAATAGATCTCTTCCTTGGTACGAGAAGGGAATTCGGAGGATAAAAAGGATGGCCTTGTATTACATCGTAATTGGCCAAAGAATGTATAAAAGAGGTTTTTCCACCCCTATGCTCAAGTGTTTAGAGCTGGATGAAGTTACTTACGTCTTGTTCGAGGTCCATGAAGGCTGTTGTGGGCATCATCTCGGTGGACATGCGCTCGCTAAGAAAATTCTACGAGCAGGATACTATTGGCTTACTTTGGAAAAAGATAGTACGAAATATGTTAAACAGTGTGATGCTTATCAGAGGTATGCTGACTTCCATAAAGCTCCACCTAAAGAGTAATCTATTTAGTCTGTTCCTAGGCTATTCTACCAGTTGCAACTAGACATCTTATGTTGAGTCTCAATATAAATTAAGTATTCAATTTAATTCAAGACTCTTTACCCTTGGTTTTAATGTTTAATAAATTTGATTATATATAAACAGATTCTAGTTCAAAAGGTAGTTTGTCTTTGTTATTGCAGCAAAACTGAAATGAGCAAATCTTCAAGTCAAAGCAACTATCTAAAAAATTGATCAACCTGCTGAAAGTATGTGCGTACTGAATTTGTACCTGCTAAACACATACTCTCTGAACTATCACTCAATGACGTGGCAATTCGAACATGCTGAAATAAAGAACTCTCTGAAGAACTTGAATCTGCCGAAGACTCTCTCAATCCTCTGATGACGTGTACCATTCTTTATGCCGAGAAGTTTTACTGAATTCGTGCAAAATAGTATCTGTCAAAGTCAGAAGGCACTCTGCGCAAAGACTTAAAAGTCTCTAAACATCTTCTGCCATCATCTTCAAAAAGAAGCTTTTACAGATTTCTTTCCGCATCTTATGGAACATCGTACACGGAAAAGGAACCTCCATACCTGCTGTGTGTCAGAGCAGTACTATCTCTGCACACCTACTCTACTCAAGTCAAAAGCTTTCACGAACTTGTCTCTCAATGTCTTTTTGCTCAACGACTATTTTTCTAGATGCTATATATAGCTCTATGAAAATCCTTGAAAGCGAGAGAACACGAGCCAAATAGAAAAACTAGAGAAGCTCTCGAGAAATGAAAAAGAGAAGAGTCTCAGCCAACAGAGTGAAAAGGCCAAGTCAAGAAGTAAAATTTATCAAGCCAACCCTCTGAAGAAACAATTTCTGCTGAGCAAAATACAGAGAAGAGAAAAGAAGAAAATACATCCCAGTTATATACTTGTATCTCTCTGTTTTTCCTTGTACTTAGAATCTTCATCTTTGTATCATGAGTTTTACTCAGTTATCCCTTTGTACAAGAGAACTTGTGTTTAAGTTTCTCTAAAACTTAAACTATCTATCATTGTAAACACTTTTAAGTGTCTGAGAGCTCGGAGAGGCTTGGAGAAATAAAGAATACTCAGTTTAGCCTGAAGAGGCTGTGGCCAAAAAATACTTGTTAGCCTGGAGAGGCTGTGTCCAAAGAATACTTGTTTAGCCTGGAGAGGCTGTGTCCAAAGAATACTTGTTGAGCCTAGAGAGGCTAGGTGTGCAAATGATACTCGTTGGGCTTGGAGAGACCAGGTGTGCAAATAATACTCATTGTAATCTTGTGAGATTAGTGGAAATCCAGTGGTGGTTTGCCCTGGGACTGGACGTAGCTCACTGTGTTAGTGGGTGAACCAGGATAAATTTTTGTGATCAAGTTCTCTCTACCCTTAACTCTTTTACTTTCCGTTGTTATCTGATTTATCTAACCAAGGGGGGTTTAAGAAAAGTAGTTTTATTAATCAACGCAGAAAACAATCTTTTCTTCACACGAAAATAATTTTAAATTACTTTTACACAACCTTCTGAGTTGCATCAGCAAGTTGCTGAACTTCCCAGTTTCGGAAGGTTGCTCAAATATTTTTAAATCAGCTTGTTTGTTTTAAAAGGTTTTCAAAAATCTACAAAGAGTTATAAACACTATTCAACCCCCCTTTTAGTGTTTCCTGTGGTCCTAACATCTTAGGCCCTTTTCCCTTCAGCACCAGGGCAAGTTCAGTATCTTATTATGTTAGTGGATTATTTCGCAAAGTGGATTGAGACCGAGATGATGGCTACTATCTCCTCGACTTAATTCAGAAGTTCTTTTATAAGAATATCATCAGCCCTTTTTAGAATTCCTTAGTTCGTGGTAACATATAATGGTACACAATTTATTGATAGAACTTTAGAGCCTTATAAGAAGGCATTCATATCCGACAACATTTCACGTTAGTTAATCTTCCGCAGATAAATGGACAAGCAAAAGCTACAAAACGATGTATTTTGAAGGGATTAAAGATGAGATTGGACGAGGCTAAAGGACGTTGGGCAGAACATATAGACCATGTTTTGTTCTCTTATCGAACAACTCCTCACTCGTCCATTCGAGAGTCTCCATTCTGATACACATACGAAGTAGATGCAATAGTTCTAGTAGAAATCAGAGAGGCATCCTGGCGAACTGGGATAGTAAATGAAGGTGAAAATCATAAAGCAATTCGAGAAGAACTTGATTTCTTTTATGAGTCTAGGGCCATAACACATATCTGAGATGAAGCGGCTAAGCGCCAAGCAGCCTTGCAATAAAAGAGGAGATTTATTCCTAGAAATTTTCAAGTTGGGGATCTTATCTTATGAAGAGTTGACATTGACAATAGAAACGCCTCTCAAGGAAAGTTAGCGCCTAACTAGGAAGGACCTTATTGGATCACTAATATGACTGGATGGGGAACTTACCGACTTGAAACTTTATCCCGAGAGACTATTCTGAGACACTAGAATGTAACTCATTTGAGGAAATATTGTAGCTAAGTTATAAGGTTATATTAATTACATTTTGATGTGGACGTTTTGCATATTACTTTGTATATGATATTATCAAATATTCACTTGACAATAACAAATTTCTTATTATTATAATCATTCATGAAATTTTCACTTAACATTAAAAAATTCTTATGATTATAACCATTAAAGTAACATTTACTCAACATGTTTTCACATTCTTTCTAGCACCGTAGGCCGATTTAAGTTCAAACCTTTCAAGATGCATCCAGTATCACTTGGTGGGGCAACTCCAACCCTGACCCTTGCCTCGGGTACATTTGCCCAAGTAAGGTGGTCATGTATGTCTTCCTCTTCCCTCTACTTATGGGAGAGTAACATTTTTGAAACACAAATCATTAAAAGCCTAAAAGAGCATCAAAGTGTGATGATAAGTTCATTCCATTTCAAGACATAATATGAACTTCCCGTATTAGCTCGACGAGTTAGAGCAAGTTGACCCATAGAGTTAAGATTTATTGGTTTAAAAGATTATTTTATTGGATTTTTTAGTTTTTTTTATGTTTTTTTTAATTCTTGGGTGTGTTGATGGTGTCGACACCAATCCACCAATTCATGGGCTACATTTATGTTTTTTATTTTCTTATTTTTTACGTGACAACCTACTAACCTAACTATGTGGGTTATGTTTTTTCGACCAAATGTAGTCAACCCACCCCGCCCCCATTTTAGTCGGGTTGAAGATGGAACTAGTTGGGAGCTTATCAACTTTGACACCCCTGTTTTGACCCTAATTCGTGGACGTCATCCATCAAGATGTTCATTTTGAAACTGACATTCACCTATTTCTCATGATAAAATCATTAAGAAACATTCACTTGACACTCATAAATTTCTTATGAATATAATCATTGAAATAACATTTACTTAACATGTTTTTTCATTTTATCTTTGGCACATTAGGCCTATAAGCTCAAGCCTTTCAAGAGGCGTCCAGGAGCACTTGGTAGGGCACCTCCAATCATTGACCCTTGCCTCGGGTACATTTGCCCAAGTAAGGTGGATAATTTCTTGTGTGAATTCCTTTCCTCCATTTACTGAAGGATAACATTTTGAATCACAAATCATTAAGAGCCTAAAAGACTATATGATAAGCTTAATTCATATCAAGACACCTTATGAACTTCCCTTATTAGTTGAGTTAGGGCGAGTTGACCCATTGAGTCAAGTATATTATTTATTGGTTTAAAATCTTATTTAATTGGATTTTTTAGTTTTTTTTGTTTCTCTAATTATTGGGTGCGTTGATGACAACGGTCCACCAATTCATGGCCTACATTTATGTTTTTTGTTTACTTAATTTTTGTGGGGCAACCCACCAAGTCAACTATATGGGTTATGTTTTTTGACCAACTCTCAAAATCAGTCAACCTGCCCCGCTCCTTTTTAGGGGTAAAAGTGGAACTAGTTGGGGGTTCATAAGCTTCGCCACCCCTAATTTGACCATAATTCGTGCACGTCATCCATAAAGATGTTCATTTTGAAACCAACATTCATATATTTCTCATGATTAAAATCATCTAAGAAATATTCACTTGACATTAACCAATTTCTTATGATTATAATCATTCAAGAAATATTCACTTGACATTCAAGCATTTCTTATGATTATAGCCATTCAAATAACATTTACTTAGCATTTTTTTTCACTTCCTTTGTGGCACATTAGGTCGATTTGAGCTCAAACCTTTCAAGAGGCATCTAGTATCACGTGGTGGGGCACCTCCAACCCTGACCCTTGCCTCGAGTACATTTGCCCAAGTAAGGTGGTCATGTATGTCTTCCTCTTCCCTCTACTTAACGGAGAGTAACATTTTCAATCACAAATCATTAAGAGCCTATAAGAGTGTCAAGTGTGATTATAAGCTTAATCCATTTCAAGACACAATATGATTAGCTCTACGAATTAGAGCAAGTTTACCCATCCACTTAAATTTATTGGTTTAAAATCTAATTTAATTGGATTTTTTAGTTTTTTTTTATGTTTTTTAATTCTTGGATGCATTGATGGTGTTGACACCAATCCACCAATTTGTGGGCTATATTTATGTTTTATTTTCTTATTTTTTGCACAACCCACCAACCTAACTATGTGGGTTATGTTTTTCATCCAACACTCGAATTCAGTCAACCCACCCCGCCCCCATTTCAGGCAGGTTGAAGGTGGAACTAGTTGGGGGGTTAATAACCTTGACACCCCTAATTTGACCATAATTCGTGGACGTCATCCATCAAGATGTTCATTTTGAAACTGACATTCACATCATGATAAAATCATTAAGAAACATTCACTTGGACATTCACAAATTTCTTATGATTATAATAATTGAAAAAACATTTACTTAGCCTGTCTTCTCAATTTATCTTTGGCACATTAGGCCGATGAGCTCAAACCTTTCAAGAGGTGTCCAGGATCACTTGGTAGGGCACCTCCAATCCTAACCCTCACCTCGGGTACATTTGCCCAAGTAAGGTGGATAATGTCCTATATGTCTTCCTCTTTCCTCCATTTACTGGAGCATTGTAGAAACCACAGGAAACACTAGAAAGGGGGTTGAATAGTATTTTATAAACTTAGACAGTTTTTGGAAAACTTTTCATAAGCAGCACCTTTTTCAAAGAGATTTTTATAACTTGCTGAAACTGGGAGTTTTATACTTGCTGAAGCAACTTCAACAGGTTCAATAAAACAGTTTAGAAAATTTGTTTTTCAGCTTAGTGTTATAAAACAACAATTTCAAAACCCCCTGGTTAGAATAAACTGAATATAAATGTGTTTAGGGATGAGAGAACTTAGCCAAAGATTTATACTGGTTCACCCACCACCACTGTGAGCTACATCCAGTCCCAAAGCCAACCAGCTAAGGATTTCCACTATCTGATCAGATATACAAGTATACTTTTCTATCAAGCCTCTTCAGCCTCTACTACAACAAGTATTGTTTCACTACCAAGCCTCTCCAGGCTCTAAAACAAGTATTGTTTAAACAACAAGCCTCTCCAGGCTCAACAGAAAACTGTTTAAGAAGAAAGATAGCCTAAGCTTAAAACTACACAAGTTTGAAGCCTAAACTGGGTAAGATGTACAATCTTCTGAGTTAAACTCAGGATATGAAATTTGAGTACAAATGAAACAAATTGAAAATATCTCAGAGAAAATTTAGCAGCACTTCAACAAGTTGACGTTCGTTCTCTCTTTTTCAAATCTGCATGATGTCTGGTATTTATAGAGAGAGAGAGACTTTGAGATCCGTTAGACTTCTCTACAATCCCGTTGTGAAATAGCTTTTCTCCCATTGAGACACATGCTTCTAATAGCTTACTGCAGCAGACAAAGAAGAGGTAGGTATACAACAACGCTGACTCTACTTTTCTGAACACAGTGTACTTTCACAGCAGAGACTTCCTTTTTGGTGAACAAAGATTTGAAATATACCAAAAAGGTTCTGATATGCCTTACCAGAAAGAATGAGATGCAGACAAGTCTCACTCCAAAGATGATTTGAGAAGTACAACGTCTCCAGGCTTCAGAGAGTTCGATTATCTCAACAGGTCCAGGTACTTCAGCAGGTTCATCTCCTTCAGAAGGTTGCACCACTTTAGAATTTATTAACTAAGGTTTGGGACATTACCTCAATTGAACAACTCCGGATATTGAGAATGAACCTCATCCTCATTCTCCCATGTGGCCTCCTCAGGCGACTAACCTACCCAAATTACCTTCACTAACGGGATGGTCTTTTTCCTCAAGGTTTTGACACTTCGGTCAATAACCATCAGATTTTCCCTTAATTGTACTGATCCCGAGCTTATGATGTGGGAGGGATCATGGACATATTTTCTGAGTTGATACACATGGAAGACATCGTGGACATTGGACAAATGGGGTGGTAGGGTTATCTGGTATGCAAGAGGACCAATCCTCTGCAGGATTTGAAAAGGGCCAATGAACCGGGGATTTAGCTTTCTGGCTTTATGGATCTACCTATGCCTGTGATGGGAGTGACCTTCAAAAACACATGTTCACTTTCCTCAAACTCCAGGTCTTTCCTCTTCCTATCAGCATAACTCTTCTGCCAGCTTCGGGCAGTCACCAACTTCTCCCTAATCCTCTTGATCTTATCAGTGGTTTCTTAAACCAACTCTGGACCAAACAAGTTCCTCTCCCCCACCTCACACCAACAAAACGGGGGCCTACACTTCCTACCATAAAGTGCCTCATAGAGTGTAATACCTATACTGCTATGGAAACTGTTGTTATAGGCAAACTCTATGAATGGCAAGTACCTATCTCAATTACCCTTCTCCTCTGACACACAATGTCCTCTAGGGTCTGGATGGTCCTCTCAGACTGACCGTCAGTATGAGGATGGTAAGCAGTGCTAAACCTCAGTTTAGTACCAAATGACTAGTGTAAAGCGTTCCAAAACCTAGAAATGAATCTAGGATCTTTATCTGACACAATGCTAGAGGGTACACCATGGAGCTTCACAATCTCCTTGATGTACAGGTCTACTAGTTCGCTAAAAGGGTAGGTAGCCCTGATAGGTAGGAAATGGGCCGACTTAGTCAACCAGTCCACTATGACTCAAATGACATCAAAACCTCCTGGGACTCTAGGCAGCCCCATAAAAAATTCCTTATATATGGCCTCCCACTTCCACTCTGGGATCTCCAAGGTTTGGAGTGTTCCCGAGGGTTTATGTCTTTCTGATGTTCTACCTTAACCTGTTGACATACAAGTCACCTAGAAACAAACTCCGCTACTTCCTTTTTCATGCCATCCCACCAGAACATACCCTTCAAGTCCTGATACATCTTGGTTAGCGCTTAAATTGATTGTTTTAAAATCAGGGCGCTTCAAATTTGGGCGTGAGCGCCCTTACAGTTAAAAGTTAGGGCGCTCCATCTGCGCGGCCTGAATTTGTAATTACTTTCTCTAATCAGGGTGCTCCCAGACGCGTCCTTATGAGCCCAGTTTTTTGTTTTTTATATGCTGTTATTTGGAAGCGCCCTCCCAATAAAAACATTTTTTTTAATATGTTGGTGTTCAGGGCGCTTCTTGGAAGAGCCTTCCCATTCCTTTTTATTAATTTATTTTTCCCATCAGGGCGCTCATGTGAGCGCCCTCCTCTTCCCCTTATTTTTTTGTTTTATTTTTCCTTTTCCCCATTTTTTTTCCCTAAACCCTAATCTGATGCAAAAGCACGTTCCTCGTCTCTCTCTCGCGCCCTCTTCCGCTCTCTCCCTCACCCCTTCCCTCGTGCTTCCTCCTTCTTGTGCGCTCACCGCCGGCCGTCAAAGCTTGCACCACCACCGTCTTTACTGCTGCACACTCCGCCATCTGAGCTCACCTCTGTCCCGGGAGAGGAAGGTCCCGCCACCATCTCCAATGTTGCACTCTCCCCCACACATCGCGCCCTAAACGCAACAGCCACCACCGTCAACCACAGGGGAGGAGGCCTGGAAAAGGAAGGAACATGTTTTGGAAGAGTATTGGTTTGGTATTCAAGACTCCGAGAGACGCCATTGAAGGTTTGAGTTTCGAACATTTTTAATTTTGCATTATGTGTTCAACCTTTGAGAGTAAGGGTTGTCGTACGCACGAGGAACGGTACAATTTAAATTCTTAGTACTCACACTTACTGAGTAAGATAGATTTGTGGAAGATTGGGTTGTTTGTGAAGATTATAATAGTAAAATAAAATAAATCTGAGACGAAGAGAAACAAAGATGAAATTGAGCAAATAAAGGAAACTAGGATTGAACTTCGTCTGTCGCACCCCTCTTGTATTCTAAAAGTCAATGATATCTAGGAATTTATAATTATAAATATTGAAGTCCAAATAAATTTCATTCACATTGATTTCTCAAGTATGAAATTCTTAGAACAATCCCCTAAACACCAATTCCTTGGCTGCTTAACAAATTACCTAGCTTTAAGATCAATTGTTAACAGCTATCAATAAATTGAATCCTATTCCTAGTGTATTCAACCCATTGAGTGTTTTTACCCAAATCAGACTTAGAAAACTGCTTCCCATGTAATTCAATAAATCACATCATAACTCTGGTACAAAGACGGAAGTTAAGCATTAAGAACAGAAATAAAAACACCAATATTATAAAGATAGAGATTCCTAAATAACAAAGATCCAAAATACAATTGGGGATTGAATTGACTACGTTCAATCCTAAAAAGAGGTTTAGCTACTCATGGTAGCCATTACAAACCAACAAGAGACTGTCACACTTTTCTCTGCCCAAGACTCCAGCTCCAACTCTGTCTGCCGTCTTCAACCCTAAAGTCCTTTTAAAAATTGTTCCGACGGGATGTTTAGACTCTGCTTGTGGCCCATTAAAATTTAGGTTACGTTTCCTGCGCTTCACCTGCGCTTAGCGCAGGTGGAGCGCAGGAAACAACAACTAGTTTCTTTGAATTATCCTCCTTTGAAGCTTGCTCTATGTTGTTCCTGTCCTTGCTCACCGTCCTCTTGATGCTTCATTTGTACTTTAGCTTTTTATCTGTAAAAATAAACAAATTCTTTATCAAAATAGCATCAAGTTCAGATTTAGTTTCAATAAATACAGGAAGCCACAATTTAAACTAAGAAAGGTGAGATTGGGTATAAATTCAACAATTCATTATCAATAAGTGTTGTAATTTACCTGGAAATTTTACGTAATTCTAACACTTATCAATGCAATTCGGGAAGAGGGTATTCCATTCAATAGGGTTCATGGAATACATGCCTTTGAGTATCTAAGCTTGGACTCGAGGTAAAATCAAGTTTTCAATTCAGCAATGATCAATCACATTACTTTAGTTATGTAGAAGGTTCTTGAATGCTACAAAGGTTTTGAGGACATAAAAAGGCTTGTGGATGTTGGTGGTGGTCTTGGGATAACCATTAGCATGATCACTTCCAGATACCCTCATATCGAAGGTATCAATTTTGACTTGCCTCATGTCATACAACATGACCCTTCCTATCTTGGTATGACCTTTACTTACTTGTTCTAATCCTGGGGAAAGTTAAAGAATTATGTCTCCACTCTCTTTGTTTATTTGTAATGTACTATGTATCATAAGTCGTGCATTATTAAGTAGTATATTGATAAGTGCAAAATATATGATAAATTATTGTATAATTATTGTACTAATCAAGGATAAATTGGTAAATTTATTCCCCAAATTACCTCTTTTTAGTAATAAATGCATATTTTGTGATTATTTAATTCAAATTTGAATTTGATACTATTTTAATAGAAAATCTGTTGATTTTGTAGATAAAAGGGAAAGTTTTAAATGGAGAAAGAAGATAGCATCTATTTGAAGAGAAAATCTGCAGATGAGATTCTAAATGGCAGCAGATCAAGATAAAATATGCAGTCATTTAAACAAGGATTCTGAAGATAAAATTCTCAATTTGAATTTGAAGATCAAATCAGCACAAAATCAAGCTGAAAAGAGGGAAATAAGGAAAGCAAAATAAACAAGGATAAGATCAGGAAGAGATCAAGCTGAAAAAGGAGAAAATCAGGAAAGCTGACCACGCTCCACCTGCGTTGAGCGCAAGTGGAGCGCAACATTTAATTAGCTCTCTGTTTCCTGCGCTTTATCTGCGCTGAGCGCAGGTTGAAGCGCAGGAATATGGAAACAATTTTTAAAGGGATTTCAAACAAGATTACTTCCAGATTTCAGATGGCTTCCCAACTTCTATTTAAAGGAACCTTTTGCACAGATCATAGGGAGACGACGGAGCAGAGCTAGGGCTGAAGAAAAGTGTGACAGTTTCTCCGTTGGTTTGTAATGACTACCATGCGTAGCTAAACTCTCCGATAGGATTGAATGTAGTCGATTCAATCCCTGATTGTATGTGAATTCTCTTTACTATCTATGAATCCCTGTTTTTATGATATCGGTATTTTTATTTTGTGCTTAATGCTTAGCTTCCGCCTGTGTGCCGGAGTTATAGGTTGGTTTTATGGGGTGCATTGGAAAATGGTTTTGTAAACTCAATAGCAAGTTTGGGGGAGCCTAGGAATAGGAAACTTGAACTCTGATTGGTAAAAATACTCATAGTAGTTGCTGAGGAATCAAGGCAAATTGATAGCGTATACAAATCGAAAACAGATCATTAAAGTCGAGGTAATTTGTCACTGGGAGAACCCGTATGAATTATTTCTGAGTATTTCAAGATCCGGGGAACCTACGTGGAATAACTTAATTTGTGCTAAGGTATCATAATTACATATTCATAAATATTATTGGGGTTCACATACGAAAGGGGTGCGATAGACGAAGTTCAATGCTAGTCCAAGTAACTTGCTCTACCTATCTCAATTTATTTTCTGTTTTTATTTACTTTCGCAATTCTCAACAGTCAACAATCATGCTTTCTACTTGATAGTTGTGACCACTGATCTTTATAAATTGAATTGTTCCCTGTGGATACGATACTCTTACTTACTATTATACAGCTGGGATTTTGGTACGCTTGCCAGATTCTCAACAAGTATTTTTGGCGCCGTTGCCTAGGAACAGTGTATCAATTTTTAAAGACTTGGGAGGTTTATTCTATTAAGTTGTATATATTTTATTTTTTTGGATTTTTATTTTCTATTTTTTAGGATTTTTAGGATAATTTTAATTTAATTTTATTTTTATTATTCTCTTCCGTGTTTTTCCTTTTTCGAGTTTCTTGATTTATGCTCTTGCGGGGTCAGGTGTCTCCAAATCAATTGCAATTTGATCCAGAAATAGAGAGGACATCTAGAAGGAACATGAGCAGAAACAAGAGAAGGGGTAGAGGAGAAGTCAGGAAGAAAACAAAAATATGGCTGAAGAAGAACAACCAAGGAGAAGAGTCTTAGGAGACTATGTCATGCACCAAGGACCTCATCATTACTCAAGCATTGTTTTACCAAATACAGCGAAGTCCTTGGAGATGAAGGCTACACATTTAAACCTCATTAGTGCCCATCAATTTGCAGGATAGGATAATGAATATCCACATACTCATCTCTCTACTTTCTATGAATTAATTGGTACTATGAGACAACAACAAGGTTATCCTTTAACACATGACAGACTCTCAAAACTGGAAGAAAAGATTGATGCTTTTATGCAGAATTTTGATGGATTCAAGAAGAATAGAGAAGCATCAATCAAATCCTTGGAGAATCAAGTTGGTCAATTGGCAAATGAGATGGTAGAACATAAAAAGGGCCACTTTACAGCAAACACTCGAACCAATCCCAAGGAGCACTGCAATGCAGTTACTACTGATGGTAACACCATAGAAGAGAGTGATTTAGAAGAAAACATCATATCTGAAGAAACGTTGCTCACAGAGGAGATTGTGCAAAGGAGTGTTCAAGAAGAAGAGAAGCCCGAAGCAGTTCTGAAAGATGAAGAAAAGGCAGAAAAGGTCTACAGCACAGGTAAGTCATTTGACCCAAGTAAGTTTACTGTACTAGTTTCTATTGGTAATCAACTAGTTACCAAAGCTTTATTAGATCTTGGGGCGAGCATCAATTTGATGCCGCTATCATTTTTTAAAAGACTGGGAATTTTGAAGGTCAAGCCTACAAAAGTGAAGTTACAGCTTGCAAACAAGACCACTCAACATCCATATGGGATAATTGAAGATTTGCCAATAAGGGTGGACAAGTTTGTATATGCTGCAGATTTCTTCATTGCCGAAATGGAAGAGGAGGATACTGATGTCCCCTTAATCCTAGGATGACCATTCATGAAAGCTGCCAAGGTAATAGTTGATGTTGATCGGGGAAAATATCAAATCAGCTCTAAAGATGAGAGCATAATTTTTCATTTAGATAGAGGAATTCCCCAACAAGCTGAACCACCAGATCAACTGAAGATAGATCCTACTGATGGGATCTGCATTATTCATTCTGAACCAAAGCTGCAAAAGGTAAGGAAAGAGGAAGCCATTCAAAGTGTCCTTGAGCACAAGAAGAAGAAGAAGGTTCCCAACATTCTGAGGAAACCAACAAGAAGAAAGAAGCAGTTGCAGGAATCTATGGTGGAATTCAGGTTCAAAAAGAGGAAAATATCAACATCAGAAGAAGAAGAAGACAGTGAAGTTGACAGTGTAGATCAGGAAGAGATCAAGCTGAAAAAGGAGAAAATCAGGAAAGTTGGAACGAGAACCACGCTCCACCTGCACTGAGTGCAAGTGGAGCACAACATTTAATTAGCTCTTTATTTCCTGCGCTTCATCTGCGCTGAGCGTAGGAATACGGAAACAGTTTTTAAAGATTTCAAACAAGATTCCTTCCAGATTTCAGATGGCTTTCCAACTTCTATTTAAAGTAACCTTTCGCACAAATCATAGGGAGACGGCGGAGCAGAGCTAGGGCTGGAGAAAAGTGTGACAGTTTCTCCGTTGGTTTGTAATGGCTACCATGTGTAGCTAAACTCTCTGATAGAATTGAATGTAGTCGATTCAATCCCCGATTGTATGTGAATTCTCTTTACTATCTATGAATCCCTATTTTTATTATATTGGTATTTTTATTCTGTGCTTAATGCTTAGCTTCCGCCTGTGTGTCAGAGTTATAGGTTGGTTTTATGGGGCGCATTTGAAAATGGTTTTGTAAAATCAATGGCGAGTTTGGGGGAGCCTAGGAATAGGAAACTTGAACTCTGATTGGTAAAAATACTCATAGTAGTTGCTGAGGAATCAGGGCGAATTCATAGCGTATACAAATCGAAAACAGATCATTAAAGCCGGGGTAATTTGTCACTGGGAGAAGCCGTATAAATTATTTTTGAGTATTTCACGATCCGGGGAACCTACGTGGAATAACTTAATTTGTGCTAAGGTATCATAATTACATATTCATAAATATTATTGGGGTTCACATATGAAAGGGGTGTGATAGACAAAGTTCAATCCTAGTCCAAGTAACTTGCTCTACCTATCTCAATTTATTTTATGTTTTTATTTACTTTCGCAATTCTCAACAATCAACAATCATGCTCTCTACTTGATAGTTGTGACCACTAATCTTTATAAATTGAACCGTTCCTTGTGGATACGATACTCTTACTTACTATTATACTGTTGGGATTTTGGTACGCTTGCCAGATTCTCAACATATATTCAAATTCAAAAGTAAAAGATACCAAATAACTAATGTTGCACGAGTGAAACACGTTGGTGGAGAAATGTTTGAAAGTGTGCCTAAAGCAGATGCCATCTTTATGAAGGTGAGTGGATGTTGGTTGCTGTTAGTGTTAGGGGAATAAGCTCTCTGAATTGCCTAGGTAAAGTTAATGGCAATGATGATTAAGGAACTCTATTTAATTTGAATGAAAACAATTTAATTAAAGAGAAAAATCGTATAATTTAATTCAAGTATTAGTAGCAGTAGTAGTAGTTGAAGGCATATACAGTTGTTGAAACTGGCAGTCCAGGTAATAGTGTTGGTTCTTTTGAAGTCATCATCACTAAAGCGCCAGTAATGACAATTGTGGCAATCCAGGCAATAGTGTACAATTTATAAATATATGACATTTGTGGCGGTCAAAGACCGCCAGTAATAACAATTGTGGCGGCCCCAATCAGGGCGCTTCAAGAAAGTGTCCTCCTCATCACTGAAAACTAAAAAATGAGGGCGCTTCCATGGAGCGCCCTCCCAAATAGACGCTACGCTGAGAGTGCTTCCGTGTTTTTTTTAAGTGCCCTAAAATGACTTCCGTCAGGGCGTTTCCAAACACGCCCTCCTCTCAACGACCATACAAGAGCGGTTTCTATTAGTGCGCACGGAAGCGCCTTTTTATGGTGCACGGAAGCGCCCTTATTGGCCTTTTTTGGCATAGTGTGAACTTGCTCACATGAGCCTCCTCCAAAATCTCCTGACTCAAACTAACCTCTTAGGGACACAAACTCTCACTTGGAAGAAGATCATCCCATCTCCTGACTCGGAAAAACCCGACTGTCCCTTTCCGGTCTGGAGATCTAGGTCTAATGCCTGGGCCTCTTTAATCTTAACTTTAAGCTCATTGGTGACCTCTAACCTGGAAAGTGTCAGACAGTCCCCGTCAAAACTCACATCAAGCCTCAGGTTCCTAAACTCTTCTAACAACTCCATCTCATGCACCATCATGGATGATACGTGCAAGGACTTCCTACTCAGGGCGTCGGCCACTACATTTTCTTTGGCCGGGTGATACTTCAACTCAAAATAGTAATCCTTCAAGAACTCCATCCATCTCCTCTGCATCATGTTGAGTTCTTTCTGATCAAAGAGATACTTGAGACTCTTGTGATCACTGAAGACCTGAAACCTCACCCCATAAAGTTAATGTCTCTAAATCTTGAGGGAAAATTAATACCACAACGGCTAATTCTAGGTCTTGGGTAGGGTAGTTCTCCTCATGGGGACTGAGTTGCATGGAGGCATAAGCCACCACTCTCCTCTCCTGCATTAACACACAACCCAACCCCTTTCCTGATACATTACTATAGACCTCAAAGGGTTTGTACAGGTCTGGCAATACTAGAACTGGTGTGGTGGTTAACCTCTCCTTGAGTTCCATGAAACTCTTCTCGCATTTCTCATCTCACACGAAAGCATGACTCTTACGGGTCAACCGAGTGAGGGGCAAAGCTAATAGGGAGAATCCCTTAATGAATCTATGGTAGTAACCAGCTAAACCTAGAAAGCTCCTGACCTTAGTGATGGACTTAGGCCTCTCCCACTCAACCACAACTTTTATTTTGCTAGGGTCAACTGACACACCCTCTCTAGATATGACATGCCCCGGGAAATCAACTCGGTCCATCCAAAACTCGCATTTCTCAAGATTGACAAAAAGTTTCTTCTCCCTCAGCACTCCTAACACAATCCTAAGGTGTTGTTCATGCTCTTCTAAGGTTTAGAAGTAGATAAGGATGTAATCGATGAGCACAATGATAAACTTATCCAGGTAGGGCCGGAAAATCCGGTTCATGTAATCCATGAATACGACTGGAGCATTAGTTAAGCCAAAAGACATCACCAAATACTCATAATGCCCATATCTAGCCCTAAAAGCAGTTTTGGGGGTATCCTCACTCTTCATTTTGATCTGATAATAGTCTGACCTTAAGTCTATCTTAGAGAAAACTGATGCTCCCCTAAGTTAGTCTAAAAGGTCATCTATCCTAGGTAGAGGATATTTATTCTTAATTGTTACCTTATTCAACTGCCTAAAGTCTACACACAACATCATACTCCCATTCTTTTTCTTAACCAAGAGCAATGGTGCTCCCCAAGGTGACACACTAGGCCTGGTGAACCTCTTTTCTATTAACTCCTCCAGTTGTTTCTTAAGTTCACTCATTTTCACGGGTGACATCCTATAGGGGGCTTTGGAAATAGGCCCTATGCCCGGCACAAGGTCTATGGAAAACTCAACCTGTCGGTCTGGAGGAAAGGTGGTTACCTCACTAGGGAAAACATCATGGAACTCCCTAAATGTGGCTATACTACTCAAGTCAGATTTAGACTCTACCATTGAGGAGAGCGGTAAAGTGAAACAATGACTCCCATCAGACAGACATTCAGAAATTTGGATGAAACTAGACAATAAAATTGGTGGTCTCTCCCTCGAAGGAAGAGGAAGAGTTGGAAAAACATTTTCTTTATTAAAGCAGTGAAGCATAACTTGATTATAGGACAAGCAATTCATGCCTAAAGTGACACTAATGCCCTTCAATGGTAAACAAATCAAATCGATCTTGAAGGCCCTCCCTTGTATCACAACGGGGCATTTCAGACAAAGAAGGGAAGTGGGGATTGCCTCCTTGGCTGAGGCAATGACATTTAAATGGAAAGGTAAAGGGATGGCATGCAGGTTCAACCTTTCCACACAATCATAAGCAATAAATGAATGGGTTGCCCCAGAATCATACAGTACAATTAAAGGAACATCATTCAAAACACACGTACCTTGCATCAGGTTATCGGCCTTAGCCGCCGTCTCACCGCTAAGGGTGAAGACCCTCCCGGTAGTTTGGGGTTTGGGCTGGTCCCTCTTCTTCGGGCACTCCCCCGCCATGTGCCCCGCCTCAAAGCAGTAGCAGCATTTCCTCTAGCCCATCAAACACTCACCCTTGTGGCCGTTGCCACACTTAGGACAAGTAGGAGTAGTAGGGGTGAAGGGGAGAGCGATCTGTTTGCCCTTTCCTCCTTGAAACTGTGCCTGAGTGTTCCTTCCGGTAAGTGCCTCTTCTCTCTTCCTCTTTCCATCCACCCAAGCCTTCACAACTGGCTTGGGTCCTTCCTCCCCCAAGCTTTGCTCGATCACCAAGCATTTGACGACCAAAGAAGAGAACTCCCTCAATTGGAAGGCAGCTACTATCTTCTTGATTTTAGGCTTCAGGCCCGACTCTAAGTGAGAGCACTTCCAACCTTCATTGGGATTGACCTATAGGAGGGTGTGGTATTTGGTGAGCTCCTCGAACTTGGCCACATATTAGCCCACGGTCATGTTTCCCTGCTTGCAGTTGTAGGAACTCCAACTCCTTCTGCTTCCTCATAATATCCAGGAAGTATTTCTCTAGTAATGTCGCTTGGAACTAGAGTTGTCAATATGTGTTGAGCTTGGTAAGCCAACCCGACCCAACCCGACTCACTGGTGGGGTTGGTATAGGATGTCAACGGGGCGGGGCGGGGGCGGGTAGTGCCTACCCGTATACATACCCGTTAAAATTAACGGGTATCCACGGGTATTCACGGGTACCCATTAATGTTTAAGAATTTTAATTTTATAAAAAAAAAGAGAGGAAATATTATATAATAATTATAATATCATACTATATAAATAAATAATCATTATATAATACCATTACGTGTCAATATATTAAGAATATCATAAAAAATAATATAAAATAAATTATATCTCATCATAAAATAATAAAAAAATCATAATATTCAACTATATTTAATAGAAAAAATATGTTTTAATGAGTACCCAGGTACCCACGGGGCGAGTAGTATAATATCCGTCCCCACCCATTATATAAATATGCGGGTATCCATTGCGGGTATATCCACGGATCTAGCGCCCTTCCACCAGTTCTCGGCCTCACCTTGCAGCATGTAGGTGGCAAAGCGCACCTTGAACTCATCCCCGCAGAACATGGCCTCAAAAATCTATACATGGCATTGAGCCATGAGTTTTTTGCTCCAGGGTCATAAGCTCTGAAGCTGCCAAGCCCTGGACAAACGGGCCCATCACTACCACAGGGGGTGGAGGTGATATCCCCGCCAGTCGGCGGCTCAACTCCTATAGCATTGTGGCATTGGCAGTGGCCTGCTCCCGCGTTGCTGCAGGCTGATCGCGGGCCGCTGCTGCCTGCTCCCCCATCATCTGAGAAAGCATTTGAAGTGCTATGGTCACAAGGTCGAGATTAGGACCCAATGGCAATGGGGAATTAGATCGCGGCCTACCTCTCATTCCGCCAACCATGATACTCTACACATCATTAGTAAAATATCGAGGTGATCGGTCTCTCAATTTCATAATAATGCATAAAGATAATAGCTAAGTTTAGGAGTCACTCAAATCCATAGTCAAATTGGATTGAACTACTCTGATACCATAATGCCATGTCCTAATTTCTAAATTCAAGAATTATGACTGTTGGAAGCACAATTCTTAAATGTGTGAAGTTATTTCGCGCCATTAATAATATCGACATTCAAACACATAAACAATAGCTTAGGTAATCCAATAGTTACTTAAGCGTAAACATCAATACATTCATCTAATAATTCAGTAATGTGCCAACATTGGCTCAATGCAACATAATACATAAATCTATAGGCATAATGGGATACAATTATATACATGCATCTTGAATTAACAAAAGGAATCCACAAAGGCCTCACATGTACTAAAATATCCCACCAAAAGAATGCACTAATATGCCTATACAAAATAAACTAAGTCAAAAGAACTGGGCCATGGTGAGACCCTTCCAAAAGCTCCAATACCCAGGTCAAGCATCAGGACGGGAACCCTGCATTATGTCCGAATATGAACCACAATGTGTGGTGAGACTAACGTCCTAGTGAGTGTGATAAAAGCAAGCAGTGTGGGAAGAACAAACATACAATGTGCAGCAACCAATCCATATACTCAATCAAATCACAAGTCAAACTAAGACAACGTAGTGTTAGTCCTCAAGTGTTTAACCCAACACCCTAGGGGTCTTTCCACTTTACATGAGGCTAGACTAAGCTCAGACTAACAAGAACCATCGTTCCTAATGCCATTAGGACCTTACCCCTAAACTGTGATAGATTTTAGCAAGCAAACATGTGTAGGTTTTATTCATGAATAAATTAAATTCCTCATTGGCCATAGGCCCATGAATACTCATCTTTACATGATTAAGGTTCATTAACATAAGGCATGATCATTAATAAACACGAATACACATAATCAAACTATTCCTTGAATTCAATGATAGTTTAGGAAATATGATACACAATCATGACAAATTTATTGTAATAAACTAAATTAACCAACTTTTTTAATCCGTGTGAAGTAGTCAAAAGGTTCTTATAATTAGGTTTGTAGGGAGTACCATTTAATGATTTATATGAATCATTAATTTTTTTCATGGGGTTTTTTTATTTTTCATATGGTTCCGTGCTTAAAAAAAGGATAAAAATGATTTAAGTACAATAATTGCACAAGTGTTATTTTTACTATATTTGTTCACAAAATTAGATTTAAGAGATAAAAATAAAAACTTATTTTTACATTCTTTTTCACTTATCTTATTACATGGATTGACCCGTGAACCACATATCAAATACTTAGCTTGAAATTTGAAATAGATGGAGCTCCTTCCGGAAAATTCCAATAGGAAAGAGAGTAACATATTTTTTTATTAGAATTTTCTAATACTTAAGAGAGAACAAACCCGCTTAAGACGTGGGGTAATTTAATGGAAAAAGTGACCTAAGCAAGTCGAATTATAAGTCCTGTAACAAACAAGTGTACATGATCGATATATAAAGCTGATGAGATGGACATTAAACTTAAAATCAAACATCTAGATGCTATATAAATAAAGTAGATCTGGCATTATATTTGTACAACTAAAAATAAAGTAGAACTGACAATAAAATAAAAGGAGAGGACGAGAGGGAAGGGGGGGAACAGTAAAATATACATCGTCATAATAATAATTCAAATAAGTGAAGAATCCCTTGAAACACTACCGAGAAGATGACAACACCACAGGGTCAGAAGTAAACATCGTGATTATCCCACTTTCATCAACATCAATCACAAGGATGACATGTTTGTTTGTAGGTATAACTCGAGCTCAAGCAATCACAGCAGCCTACGTGGTCAGGTTCACGTGCTTAGCATATGTGACACCATTGGGCTTATGCTTCATTTGTGGGAGTTAAGAGTTTGAAAAGGATATTTGGACCCAATCTTCAAATGGCTATACAACAATGTGACACACTGAAGAGATGTAAAGTTTACTGAAACCACGTGAACATCTCCTCAATTTGTTCCATTTTGACAAGTGTTGTATTACTGTTACCACACAGGTCCACGTGCGAACCCATTGGTTTTTTTGTGCATACATTCAAAACATATGATTATTTTTTGAATTTATGTATAAAAAAATTTATATCGATATATTGTTATCATATTATTTAAAAATAAATGACATTTTATGTATATTAAATAAGTTTAATATATAAATTAATATACACTGTAAGTGTAGAGAAATTTTACACAAACATCCAATAATATGTTGTCATATCATTTATTAAATTTAATAATACGTCATATTCATTAAGTGAGTTGGCGACAGACCATTGAATACATGTATAAAACTTCTTTATATTACATATCAATTAAACCCATATTAAAACATGTACATCAATGACATTATTAGACGAGTGTAATTTTTTTACATACAGTGCATACCCATTGATTTTTTTAAAATCAAATTTAAGTTTTAAATCATGATTAAAATATCTTAATATTAAGGGAAAAATATGTTTTTCGTCCCTATAGTTTCGGTCAACTTTGGTCTTTGTCCCTGTATTTTAAATCCCATTTTTTCCTGAACTTTCTAAACCCCCAAACAGTGGTCCCTGTCCGTTAATGAGATCTGTTAACCTGATGAGCTGGGTAACAAAAGTTACATATTAGCCTCAATAATGGCCCGAAATGGCTGACTCATCTAATTAATCTTTTTTTATTAATTTTTTAGTTATTAAAATAACCATAATTATGAAATTAGGTTTTTTATCGGGTAAAATAACTCAAGTGAAAAGCCTGTTTGTGGTGATAAAAGCTAATCTCGAAAAATCACTTTTTATCACTTTTGATTCTAAGAACAATCTGGGGATTAGAATCAGATCCTCTTACGGGACTCTTTTAAAAAGTAGGTTTACAGTGTTTACTTTGAAGAATTTATGAAAAGTTTACTTTTATGAAGAGTTTCATACAAATTGATTCAGAATTTCATCAAGTAAAACTCTTGTTTGAAGTTTAGTTTTGATAACTTAGAAATAACAGAATTAGAACTAATTGATTCAGAATTTCATCAACTACAGTTCTAAATTACAGTTTTGAAAACCAGAAAGAATAGAATTGCAAAGCAGTCAAAGTAGAAGATTGAAAAGAAAGAAATATTTGCATTGAATGTAAATTGAAGAATAAAGTAAAAGAAACGAAAAACAAAAGAACTTTGTAAAAAGAATGTAAACAAAAGAAAGAAAAGATAAAGAACAATGTAAAAACAATTGCATTAATGAAAAGTGGATGAAATCACATACTATTACTCCTTGTAACCTGTGTAGTCGCTGATAGATTGGACATTTAGGTGTGTCAGAGATTTAAGTATAAGTGATTTGCCAACCCTTATTACATAGAAAGTTCACCTATTTATAGCTTTCTAATCCTAACGGCTAACTAATGTACAATTGACACATCATCAACCTCTATGTGCTGGCAGCCTGCATGCATGCCACGTTTTCTGCTAACCAGAAAACTGCTCTTTCTTCTTTGCACTTTTCAAAATACTCCTCTAGGATGTTGACACCTGTTCTTGATCAACAAACTTCCATAACTTCTTTTAACTGCTTTTCTGGTCTTTCTGTTTGCTCGAATAGCTCCTTCGTGATTCAGAAATCTTCTAAGTCTTCATGCACCTTGTTTTCGATTTGTCTCTTCTATGAGGTCGAACATTTGCTTTTCGATTTCTCGAAATCTGCTTCTGGATTTCTTTACTTGTAATCGAATGCATCCTACATTTTTGACACTTAGCTTTTTCTGTTGTTACTTGGGTTCATTAAATACTTCCTGATTTCGAAATTTGATTGTATCTTGTGTGCCAAGTGTCAGTTTATGTTTGGCTGAACCAAAGGTCATGAAGACCACCGTCCACCGTCCACTCAACCTCTTTATGAAGGTTCTTTTCATTGGACGTTTGAAGAGGTTCATTTATGAACCTTCACTCTTTTTGCTCCTATAAATAGGAGCTTCATTTGGACGTATCCTTCATTCCTTCTCATTCTTCTTCTTTTCCTTCTTTAATCCCTTCAAAAAAATATGAAGAGGTTTATTCCTTTGGCTATTGCGTTCAACCCAATCTGGAATGATTTCATTTTTTATAAGGTTGACGAAATAGCCAAAGTTATAAGCTTTTTCAACCTTTCTTTTTGAAGGTTTCTTTTTAGGTTGAACGTAGTAGCCAATTTAAGGTTCATTTACACAATAAATGAATCTTTTATTACTTTCCCAGGCTGACATTCATTTCTACCCCGAGCACCAAGGTTGTTCGATCAAACCAACAATACATTCATTTTGCCTTGGCTCAATCAAAGCCTGTGGGGGAAGAAGAAGAGGAAGAGGTCTGGAAGACAGGAGTCAAGTACTCTTTGTAATTTAGGATAATTATATTTCTTTTCTAATGTAAAGAGCACATAGGAGGATAGTTTCTTTTCTAAAGTGTATTTCCAATGTATTTGAACTCTTATGTAATTCGAATTTGGATTATGAATAAAAGAACTATCTTTTTCTTTTCTGGATACCAGAAATGTAATATCTTCGAGTTCATTTGTTTCCTTTTTTCGAATTTCTGAAGTTCTCTTTATATCAACTTCAACAAAGAACTTCTAAGTTATCAAATTCATTAGCAAACTCGAAAAGTTAATCTTTTATGTTTTCTGTGAACTCGAAAAAGTGTAAAGGACTTACAGACTTGTGAAATTCGAAATACTTAAAATTCAAATCCGAACAAACCCTAATTTAGTAATTAGGATTATTTTAATAATTAAAAATCAATAAAAAAGTTAATTAGATGATCAGTTAGTTATTTGAAACTTACTATTGAGGCTCATATGTAACTTTTGTTAGCCAGCTCATCAGGTTAACCGATCTCACTGACGGGCAGGGGCCACTGTTTGGGGGTTTAGAAAGTTTAGGGACAAAAAAACACAGGATTCAAAATACAGGACGAAGACTAAAGTTGACCAAAATTATAGGGATGACCTAATATTAATATATGATATTTATTGAAAATATCTAAGCTCTTCAAAAACACTAGTACTAGGAGGTAGGAGCAACATAAGTGGAATTATTTAATTAGCAAATGACAAAGTGGCTGCTTTAAATCATCTTATTATGTTGTTGTCCAATATCTTCACTTCAGATAATCAGGTGCATAGGCCAGGGTGTCTCCACTCTCCACCAATTAATTATGAGTAATGACAATTAACTTACCCATCAGTCATCAGCATTTTATTAATTGCGCACATGAAATAATGATGATTGGATATGATCAAGAACTCAAGCATTAGGAAAGTGTTTTATTCGGAATTGTAGAGTTTTTTTTTTTTTCAACCATAGAGTTTCAACCTATGGCCTCCTACAGATTTTCTATACTGTAAAAAAAATATTTTTATTTATCTATTTACTTATATATTATATTAATTACATTGTTCTCAATTATATCTGTATATTAATTTTTAAATAGTAATAAATGTTTCTCTATTGAAAAGACATAATTAAAAATCGATTTTTTTAACGTGTACAATGTTTAGGGATGGTAATGGGTAAGGTTTGGGTATATGATACTATAGTACCTGTCCTCATATCCGCATTTTAAAAAAATACTTGTACGAGTAAATTGTCAATTTGATCCTTGAAAATGTTGCTCATTGTCAAGTTAATCTTTGAAATGACAGAAATTAAAATTAAATCCCTGAAATTGTAGTTCGTCCGTCAAAACAGTCCCTCTGTTAACAAAAGTAAATCTTTCAAGGACTACTTTGACAGTGTTTTGTTAGTTTTAATGATTTATTTGAATTTACGTACTAAGATTTGAAGGATTAAATTGACAGTAAGTATCAATATACAGGGACTGAATTATACTTCTGTTAACAGAGGGACTATTTTGACGGATGAAATACAGATTCAGGGACTGATTTCTAGTTTCTGTCAATTCAGGGACTAATTTGACAATGAACAACACTTTCAGGGACTAAATTGATGATTTACTTATACCCGTATTTGGACCCATACCCAAGTGGGTAATGATTATAATACTCGTGCCCGTACCCGTTGGATACTTAAGTACCCGTACTCGTACCCATTATCCACACTTTTGTTAACTATAAAAATAATAAATTAATTAGAAAATGAAAATTAATTAAAAAGCAACTCCAACACAAACGAAAAATAATCCATAGGTCATCCAAATTCAACTATAGTTGAGAAAATGAAAAAAAAAAGTTCAAGTTTTTCTATTTTAGTGTTTAGGGATACAAAATTATAACATTTTCAAAACTATAACATTTAAATTGATTAAATTAGTAATATATTAATAGTTTTTTATAACTATAATATATATTAACATTAATTAATTTTTTTGAAAAAAATATTAATTAATAATATAAATTAAATTAATCATATGTATATAAATTAAATTAATTATATATATTATATAAGTGCGAGCATGAGTAGGGTACCATAATAACCGTACTTGCACCAGTACCCATTAAAAAAAATATGGGTAATTACTCATACCAGGACCCAAACTCATTTAGTAGATAACTCATTGTGGATAATTTTTGTGGGTACCCACTAGATCTGGGTCTAATTGTCATCCTTAACAATGTTATACATGATAATAAATAAAAAATGAAAAATATTTTATTAAAAAATGTAATATTTTATATTATCAACACATTGAATGTTGTGATCAGGGTGAAGCTATTCAAGGGCTAAAGAGGACCATTGCCCCCCTTGTTTTTTTTTAAAAAAAGAGTTATATATATATATATATGATAAGTTAACTTGTAACTGATAAGGTAATTTATTCAATTAAAAGTGTTTGGTTTAAATAGTTGATTAATGTAAAATAACATAAAAGACATGTTTACATAGATTTTTTATATAAATTCTATTTTTTATTTTCTATAAAAAACTACAATATTTGGTAATTATAATTTCATATTTCATTATAATTTTTAAGTTCTTATTAATTTTTTAGTGATAAAATATCATATTAAAATTAAAATAAAATAGTGAAATAATGAAAATAAACAATATAAAATAAACAGTAAAAATAATAATAATTAAAATAATTTACAAAATTTTTAAATTACTTACACTATTTATGCATGTGTATGTATATAATAATTAATAATTAATTACTAATAATTACTAAATAACTACCTATATACTTAAATACATATACAACTAAAATAACTACCTACATAATTAAATAACTAACAACATAATTATGTAACTATAATTAGAAAACATAAATTAATCAAATATTACCTGAATGGCGGCTGGTGGTGGTTGATGGTGGCTAGTGGTGGTGGACGGCGAAGGAGGAAGAGGGAGGAGGGACAGAGAAATAAAGGGACTACTGTTTAAGGTTCTGATCGGTTCAAAATGAACCTTTGTACGAGGGAGAGTGTTTAATCGGTGAGGAATTGAAGTTGGGGAGTGGAAGAGGGAGAACGAAGTTGTGGCCGGAGGGAGGGAGTAGAGGGACGAAGGGGAGATTATGGGAGGAGGGGGAAGGAGAATAGGTGAGGGGGAAAGGGTTTTGTGCGCGTAAGTTTTAAATGTAGCGACGACCTGGCTGTCGCTACGTAAAAAATTGCTTTGACGCGCCAAATTTAATTTTTACTTAAAAACGTAACGACGGCCCAGTCGTCGCTACGCATATTTTTTAAATTTTTAGAAAATAAAATAATTAGTTTTTTAGTATAGGCCGTCGCTACAGTGCAAAACGTAACGATGGCCAGACCATCACAGAGTATTAATTGCACAACTACGTGTTGAGCTGCGCATTTAATGTTTGTAGCGACAACGTAGCAACGGCTGGATCATCGCTACTGTTTCGTGTCTAATTCAGCGTATTCTTGTAGTGACTCTAATAGTTTATCTGTTTATTCTAAAGTGTTGTTTGTGATAATGTTGCACAAATTAAAAAATAATAATTAATATTTTTATTTATGTTCTAATTAGTTTCAATTTTCTTCATAATTATCTCTATCATTAGTTATTTATGTGAATATTTGGGTGTGATTGATAAAAAATGAAGTTGTATATCTTTAGCTTTTAAATAAAACAATAGAAATAAAAACAAAGCCCACCCTTTTATATATATATATATATAGAGAGAGAGAGAGAAATAGGAGGATGGATCAAATTACACCCGTGTAAGTTACACCAAGTATTACACTTTTAATAATTTTAGATCAGATATGAGTTTTGTTAATCCAACTGTTGAATTATATTTATTCATCATCGTAATTATTTGACATATATGACGTTAATCTTGAGACATCATGATGACATATCAAAAATTTTGGATTAATGTAAATTTTTATATATATGATCTATATGATAGTAACTTTTAATCTAACAGTAGATTACTTAATACAATGATATATTAAAAAGTAATTCAATTGTATTTATATATATATGAGGAGTGATCAAATTACACCGGTGTAAGTTACACCAAGTCTTACACCATTTAATAACTCTTTAATAGATCATTGTATTAAGTAATCAACCTTTGGATTGAAATTTACTATTATATAGATCATATATATAATTTTATATTATTTCAAAATTATTTAATATGTCATTGAGATGTCTCAAGATTAATGTCATATATACATGCATTTAAAATATATGAAAAAAGCAACCATTTGAATATCAATTTATTAGTGTTGAAATTTTATGAAATTTGATCCAAATAATCAAGATGATGAATAAATATAATTCAATGGTTGGATTTGTAAAAATCACATTCAATCTAAAATTATCAAGACTTTGTGTAAATATAAATATATACATATATGAGCAGGGTTCAAATTACACCAGTGTAAGTTACATCAAGTCTTACACCGTTGATAACTTTAGATTTAATGTGATTTATAGTAATCCAATCGTTGAATTATATTCATTCATCATCTTGATTTTTTATGTCAAATTTCATAAAATTTGAACACCAATAAATTGATAATCAAATGGTTGCTTTTTTTTCATATATTTCAAATGTATAAATGACGTTAATCTTGAGACATCTTAATGACATATCAAATAATTTTGGATTAATATAAAATTTTATGTATATGATCTACATGATAATAACTTCCAATCCAACGATGAATTATTTAATATAATGACATATTTTAAAGTTATTCAGCAGTGTAGGACTTGGTGTAACTTACACAGGTGGTATAAGTTACACCAAATATTACACCGTTAAATTTTTTTTTTTCAGAAATCATTATATTAAGTAATCCACCGTTGGATTGAAAGTTACTATCATAAAGATCATACATATAAAATTTTACATTATTCCAAAATTATTTGATATGTCATCGAGATGTCTCAAGACTAACATCATATCTACATTTACTATATATGAAAAAAGCATTCATTTGATTATCAATTTTGACTTAAATATGTTTTCGGTCCCTCTAAAATACACATGTTTTCATTTTCGTCCCCCTAAATTTCTTTTTTTATCTTTTCGTCCTCCTAAAATTTTTTCTTTCCAAAATAGTCATTGTCGTTAGAATAGTTAACAGAGTATTGATGTGACCGTTAACATCTATGCTGACTGTCTTTCTCACATATATGTGACATCCACCTCAGCAATCTATGTGTCATTATTGATCCTATGTGGAATTTACAAATCAAAAACCTATTTATTTTATCCACCTAAGCAAAATGGTCACGTGCTTTGCACACCACCTTCTTCCACATCCCCCTGGTGCATTCCAACCCCCCTTCTATCTCTTCTCTGCATCACACCAAAGAACCAACTCTCTTCTCATCTAATCATATGCGAATGTGACGAGGAGCTCAATTCCTATGAGGTCCTTTGAGGCTCACGACTTGGAAGTAGCAATGACACCTATAGAGAGACCCTTCATCTCACGACCATCCTCCTCATAACCTCCAAGGAAGTAAGCATCTAAAAACCACCCTGCCCGACATTGAACACATCTAATTGTCAAATCACTCATATATTTTCTTCTCAATAAGGAATGTTAAAACTTCAATTTAACAATCCTGAAAATGAAGCACATTAATTATAGTGCTACACTGCAACATGGCAGAGCTTGACAGAGACAATGCATGTGTCGCGATGGTGAAGAAGGGAAGCTACGGTCTTGGGATTGTTGTAACCTAGCTTGGTGACCACGAGTGCTAGCAACATGGAACTCTGGTGCGATGGATAGTGGTGGCATGAAAACACTGCTACAACCAATTTTTGCACACGTCAATAGGGGCCTTCACCGGCAATGGGGAGGAAAGTTAGTGACTGTCTCACCGGTGACGGTGGCTTCCAGTGACTAAGTGATGAAACAATCACTAATATTAATCTTTATATAGTGATTGAAGTTGTGGAGGAAACTCACTGTTGCAAGGGGTTGGCTAGGAGAGATGATTTGGTGATGAATGGTAAAGGATAAAGAAGGTTAAATTATGTTTTTGGTCCCCCAAAATATCCCGATTTTCTCATTTGGTCCCCCGAATTTTTTTTTCCCAAGTGGTCCCCCAAAATTTTTTTTCATTCCCATTTGGTCCCTCTGTTAGTGCACCGTTTATTATCTCTGTTAAATACTTGTGTGGCAGCTTAGGTGGACAAAATAAGCATACATGAGATGCATATGTGTCATCTTATGTGTCCTACATGACTTATATCACCACGTTTCATGAAAAAAACAATTATAGAGTTCATCAATGTGACTCACAAAAAGGCGTTGATTCACCACCTATAGGCTTATTTTATCATGTAGGACACATAAAAAGACACATATGCATTCCATGTATGATTATTTTGTCCAGCTAAGCTGTCACGCAAGCATTTAACGGAGATAATAAACGGTGCACTAACAGAGGGACCAAATGGGAATGAAAAAAAATATTGGGGGACCACTTGGGAAAAAATTTGGGGGACCAAATGGGAAAATCGGGATATTTTGGGGGACCAATAACATATTTTAGCCGATAAAGAAATATTTGTAGAACGGTGCTAGAATCAAAATGAGAAAGAGACATTTGAGTGTGTTCTTGATGGGAAAGTGATAACGAAAAAGATAGTTAGTGATAGAAATAGAAAAGTTGGTTCTTTGGTGTGATGCAGAGAAGATATGGAAGGAGGGTTGGAATGCACCAACGGGATGGGGAAAAAGGTGGCGTGCAAAGCACATGACCATTTTGCTTAGGTGGATAAAATAAATTGGTTGTTGATTTGTAAATTCCACATAGGATGAATGATGACACATAGATTGCTGAGGTGGATGCCACTTATTGTTGAGTCTCAAAATATTATTAAGTGATTAATAATGTTTAAGTCTCATAATCTTGAGTTTTAATGTATAAAAAATTTGGTTAAAAGTATCCTGAAAGAAGGAACATATTCTTTTAAAGGGATTTTCTGTGTTTCAGCAACCCTCTGAAAGGGCAACTCTCTGAAGTTATGCAACCCTCTGAAATGGTGCAACCTTCTGGAAGAGAGGAACCTGCTGAAGTATCAGGACCTGCTGAAGCCAGTGAACCTTCTGAAGTCGGGAGACGTCGTACTGAATATTGTATCTTCTTGGAAATGAGTTTCTCTTATGATCCCTTTGAAGACTCAAGTCGTCTCTTTGCTTTCTGCCAACTGTCCACACCTCTCTCTTTCTGACAAGGCAAATCAGAAACTTTTTGGTATATTTCAAATTCCTATTCACCAAAGAGTTAGTCTCTGCTGTGAAAGTACACTTTGCTCAAAAAAGTAGAGTCAGCGTTGCTGCACACCTACCTCTGTTGTGTCTACTGCTGCAAGCAATCAGAAGCTTGTGTCTCAATGGAAATAAATCTCTCACAACGGGATTTATAGAGAAGTCTAAATGGTCTAAATCTCTCTCTCTCTATAAATACAAGTCTTCATGCAGAGAAGAATAGAGTGAACGAATATCAACTTGTTGAAGTGCTGAAAAAATTTCTCTAAGAAATATTTACACTCTATCTCATTTGTACTCAAATTTCATATCCTGAGTTCAACTCAGTAGATTGTACATCTTACCCAGTTTAGGCTTTAAACTTGTGTAGTTTCAAAGCTTAGGCAATCTTTGTTCTAAACAGTTTTTCTGTTTGAGCCTGGAGAGGCTTGTTGTTTAAACAATACTTGGGTTTGAGCCTGGAGAGGCTTGTCTGTAAAACAATACGAGGGGTTTAGAGCCTGAAGAGGCTTGACTGTAAAAGAATACTTGTATATCTGATCAGATAGTGGAAATCCTTAACTGGTTGGCTTTGGGACTGGACGTAGCTCACAGTGGTAGTGGGTGAACCAGTATAAATCCTTGGCTAAGTCTTCTCTTATCCTTAACTCATTTAAATTTGATTTATACTAACGTGTGGAGGGTTCTGAGTTTGTTGTTTTATAACATTAAGCTGAAAAACAATCTAAATTATTTGAAGAACAAGTTTCATAAACTGTTTTATTGAACCTGCTGAAGTTACTTCGGCAAGTGTAAAGCTTCCAGTTTCAGCAAGTTATAAGAACCTCTTTGTGAAAAGTGCTGCTTGTGAAAGGTTTTCCAAAATCAGTTTGAAATTTATAAAACACTATTCAACCCCCCTTTTAGTGTTTCTTGTGGTTTCTACACATGTGTGAAAAAGACAAGTCAACATAGATGTTAACGACCACATCAGCACCATGTTAACTATTCTAACAGTGAGGACTATTTTGAAAAGAAAAATTTTAAGGGGACGAAAAGATAAAAAAACTAGGGGGATGAAAATGAAAATGAAAATGCTTGTATTTTGGAGGGATCAAATACATATTTAAGTCATCAATTCATTACTGTTTAAATTTTATGAAATTTGACACAAATAATCAAGATGATGAATAAACATAATTTAACGGTTGGATTGATAAAAATCACATTCGGTCTAAACTTATTAATGGTATAATACTTAGTGTAACTTATACTAGTGTAAGTTAAACCCTCCTTTATATTTATTTATATATATATATATATATATATATGGGAGGGATCTAATTATACTAATGTAATTTTATGAATCTCAAAATAAATAAATAATTTTTTAATTAATTACTCCCTCCTTTCCATATTATATAATTATTTAAGGTTATTCACATCAATTAAGAAAATTTTAATGATGTCTAATTTTGTAATATTTTCATTAAAATGTCCTCTTTTAACTTTATCTATTTCATTTATTATAAATAGCTAAAGTAATAATCCATAAAATTAAATAAGGCAATAGTTGAAAAAAACATTAAATTAGTGTTGAATTTTTAAAATAAAAAAGTTTTGGAACATAAGTAAAAAAATCAAAACCATCAAAAGATTTGGAGAGGGAGCATTCAATAAAAATATTTTTATTTTTTCTAAATTTATTTAACGTAGACTTAAATATTTTAATCAATAATAGTCATAATAAAATATTTACAAATTATTTATTAAAAAAAGTATGATTTAAATGAAATATACGATTTGGATAAGATTTTATATAAAAATAACTTAAATTAAAATGAATAGAGGAAAAAATGAAATTTAAAATATGATGATTTAAATTTTTAAATAAGATTTGGATAATATTAAGTTATTTTTTAATTTAGAATTATTTGAAGTTATATTATGTTTAATTTATAATTATTTTAAATTGTAAATAAGTTTATGATTAAAATATGATTAAGTTAACTTTTTAATTTTATAATCATTTTAAAATATTTTTGAAGTTAAATATGATATAAATTTAAATTATCATATTTAAATTATTTTCTTCTATTATTCAATAAGATATGATTTTTAATTTATAATTATTTGAAATTATTTTTTATTTTCTTCTATCAAAAGTAATTTTTTTTTTAAATTATTTCCTTTCCTATTCAAATATTATTTATTCCCTCTAGTCCTATTTATAAAACAATTCAGATCAAATCACACATCTTTATCTTTATCTTTATCTTTATATATATAAAAGTAAGATAGTGAAAGTAGCATATGAAATTTAAAAGGAGGACATAATAGTAAATTCTTTTCAACAAAACTTCTAAAAATAGAAGTATCTTTTACACAGTAAATATTATAAATGATTAATATTATGAATCACTGTTAATTAATCATAGTAATTATATTAATGGAAATATCACTATAATAACAATTAATAATAATTTAGAACATATCTAATAATTTTAAAAAATAAATAACAAAATAATATAATACATAATTTTAAAAAAATATAATATGAAATTTAAAATATGCTCAAGCACTTAAAAATATTTTATTATTATGTTCACAGTAGTTATGGTAATTATTTAATTATAGTTATTATTATTATATTAAATATTAATATTAAAACACATTTTAACAATTTTGATATTAAAAAACTTTTATAACATAAATAAAAATATAATATATAATTTAAAATATAAAAAAATATTTTAACAAGCTATTTTTAAGATCGAGCTATTTTAGCACCCACAAATAGAGATGTCAATAGGACGGGATAGGAGCGAGTAGTACACTACCGTATCCATACCCGTTAAAATTAACGAATACCCATGCGGGTAGCGGATATTCACGGGTATCCATTAATGTTTAAGAATTTAAGTTTTATAAAAGAAAGAGATAAAATGTTATATAATATTATATAATATAATATCATATTATATTAATATTATAAATATAAGCTATCATTATATAATACAATTACGTGTTAATATATTCAAAATATTATTATAAAATAATATAAAATAAACAATAAATCATCATAAAATAATAAAAAATTATAATAATCTAATATATTTAGTAGAAAAATATATTTTAATGAGTAGGCGGGTGCCCGTGAGGCGGGTAATATAACATCCATTCCTACTTATTTTGTAAATATGCAGGCACTGTCAGTATATATTCCATGGGTATCCACATATACGAGTTTTTTTTTGTCATCCCCACCCACAATTTATATTGTTGATAATTTGAATGATTACATGTTTCATTCATTCCTCATGAGAAAAAATCTTTTTAGTTTTGACGGCTCATGTCTGGTAGATGCCCACTTTAATAATCTTGATGTTCATACTCCCAAATTCATCAATACAATAACTTCATCATAACTTCCAAATCATGAGGTTAAAGTAAAAGTAGGTGTTCCCATGTTGTTGAAAAATATAGATTAGTCTTCTAGATTGTGCAATGAGATAAAACTTATCACTAATCAAATGGGCACATATGTTTTAGAAACAAGAGTCATATCAAGCAGCAGTGTTAAACTTATCATTACTCAAATGGGCACATATGTTTTAGAAGCAAGAGTCATATCAGGCAGCAATGTTAGAAAAAAAAAAGTTTTCATTCCAAGACTCTCACTAATTCCATAAGATAAAAAGACCCCTTTCAAATTTTAACGAAGACAATTTCTAATTGCAGTCTAATTTGCAATGACAATCAATAAAAGTCAGGGACAATCTCTTAAACATGTTGGATTTTTCCTTTCAAGACTGTTTTTTTTTTCACGATCAGTTGTATGTTGCACTCTCAAGAATAACATCATGTAATGGACTTAAAATTCTTATATGTGATGAAGAGTGAAATTCAACTAACACTACATCAAATGTGTTTTTCAAAGAAGTCTTCCAAATTTTAATTTAGATAAGTAACATCTTTTCTTCTTTTCATATACATATGTTTTATATTAACTTCTACCTTATTTTAACATTAATTTCTCTTTTATAGGGATTACATCCACCTTCCTATCTCTAATAAACAGAGTTTATCTTCATAAGTTAGATACTTTATCCAATATATATGTGTGTGTGTGTGTGTGTGTGTTTAATCCATTTTCATAGTAACTCTTTTACTATGTAGAATTTCTTTTCATACACAAATTTATACACATTCAAACCAAAATATATTTTAAAATAATTATAACAGTTAACTTTAAAATTTATTTTCCTAACATTCCCATTACGAGCGTCCTCCGTGCATCGCACGGGTAGCAGACTAGTATTAAAAAATTAATGCATTGATTTAAAAAAAAATCTCTACAAGATTACAAGTTTACCCCTATTTTAAATTACATTTCACTACCATAGTAATTGTGTTAATTTAAAACCTTTAATGGTTAATAATGGAAAATATGAGAAAAGATATTAAATTCTTCTAGATTTGTGTATTTAGTCTTATAAATCTTTTATCCCGACAAATATATTTTTTATATGATTAATTTTTAATTTATTTTTTTTTTCAAAATTAGAATTTTTTATTAGCATTCAAATTGGAGGAAGGTTTTCAATAGTTTTTATTTACCTAACTCTTTTTCATATCTTTAATTATTGACCTTTCTTAAAAAAATACTTTTCATATCTTTACTTTTTTAAATCACGAATTATTGATAAGTTTATCGTAATATATATTTTTTAAATATTTTTTAATTTTTTTCATCAACTCATATTTACTATTTCGTCCCGATGCAACGCACAAGTACTACACTATCAAAGTAACAATATATGAAGATACAATAATTTAAGAGTTAAAATACACCACATGGGGTCGATCGTTCTAGATGAAAATTAGATTAATTATTTCCTATTGTTGTTTCCTATTGTATATTGTTTCATTTTGCAATGTGTAACATCCTAAAATTTCTAGAATAAATAAAATAAAATAAAAAGAAGAAATAATAGTATTATTATTATCTTTTATTATGAATATTATTAATTAATTAAAAAGGGGGGATGGCGGGTTGGAGTAGGCCCAACCCAAGTAGATATTTAAATAAGGGAAGAGTTATCTATTTCACCCTATCCTTTCTTCAAACGTCAGATAACGAAACCTTAGGGAAGAGAGAAGCGACTCCACAAGGAGAAGATGCTGCAGAGTAGATCATCAAGGGAGTTCTGCCGTTCACCGTTGATCGTCATTCCTAAGGTACGGGGGGGAAGGGGTGCAACTATATGTGTGTACTGGAGTACTTGAGTAGTGAGGGAAACCATAAGTCCCTCTAGGATCTCTAATCTTTGAATTTGAAGGATGATTTATATGTTGAAATTGTTCTGTTTGATGTTGATTGGTATGTTTTGATGTTATGTTCTTGATGTATTGGATGATGAAAGTGAGATTGTCGAAAATGGGTCAAATTAGGATTTGAGGGTGAGATTTCATAATTGATTGATTGTTGATTTAATGGTAATCCGTAGGAATAATTGATGTTTTCAGTGAATTTAATCCGTAAAAACGTGCTTAAACAAGTTAGGAACTTAAAGAATTGAGTAGAGATTGAAGAAGGGGGGGTTAAAAGGGGCGAAAACGCAGGTGCAATCGCGTTCTGCGACACTTACGCTCCACCTGCGCTGAGCGCAGGATGGAGCGTAGCTCTCTGGAACCTACGCTCCACTTGCGCTGAGCGTAGAGTGAAGCGTAGAAACGAGGATCAAGCTTTTAAATATAATTTCAACAGATTCCTTCCAAATTTCAGATAGTTTTTCTTAAAACGCGAAATTGAGATGGATGTTTGTGTAATATATGAATTGTTTATGGTATTGATGAGATTAATTTGGATGTATATAGTGCATTAACTGTGGCATGAGGTATGGTTATGTGATGATCTTATATTGATGTTCTTCGTGTATTTTATTCAAGATGTGATGTGGAATGAACTGAGTAGATGGTGTTGTATGAGAAATGTATAAAATGATGTTGATGCATTGAGCATGAGTACATGAGGTGTGATACATGAGATGCATGCCCTACAAAGGGTGGTGACCATGATGGGGGACATTCGATGCAAGGGCCCATAGAGGGGGTGCAACCTACCGTGTGGTGTTAACGGTAGAGCCGTCATTGAGGGGGCGAATGTCTTTGCAAGGGCTCATCGAGGGGTTGCAACCCCCTTCTAGTGTTTCCCTGTTTTTTCTTACAGAGTTGGCACGTTCTCTCTCATAGTCACTATTCCTACGTGTCTCTCATAGTCCCTGGAAGATTGAAATAGGATTCTGAATGAACCTTCTTCCTCATTCGTATGTTGAGCTCAACATTTGCCCTCATTGCCTCCATTGTCGACGACGTTCTTAGAGTCGATGGAGTGGTAGCCATTTTCTGATCCAACATCCATGAAAGGGAAAGGCAGTGTCGCAGAGAAGAGGAACAATGTTTGTAGGTCTTCGTCCTCCTCCTCAAGCTCGCGAAGACAACGGTGTTCATGCGGTGATGAGTTGGCCCTTTTAAGGTCAAAATCTATAAAGAATCCTGGCAGAATGTTCTGGAGGTGTCCTAATTGGGATGTAAGTATTGAATTAGTTGGTTATCTTCTTGTAATGGTCAATATATGGAGGAAATTTGTTGAAACTCTATTTCCTGGTGTATTTTTCTGGGTTTTTGCGCAGAGAGAGGTGACCTCCAACTATTTTCGTTGGGCTGATGATGAAATGCTTGATCAAAGTGGAAAGTTTGAGCAGAGTGTAAGGATTGATGAGTTATAGTGCCATGTACAAGAAATTGATGATCTCAAAAGGAAGGTCGCAAAGCTGCAGAAGAAATTAAGTGATGAAAGGACAAAGTTCAAGGCAGCTCTCTATTTCCTGATGTTTTCCATGGTGATGACAATGATAATGTGTGTATTGCCAATGATGAATTTCGAAGGAGTTAGGAAGAAGATGTAATGCAGTGGAGGAACTTATTGTTTGGAGTTGTGTTAAGATTTTGGGTCTATGAACTTTGATTGTTAATGAAACCTTTTATGTAGCCATTTCAATTTGATCATCTTTGTGAGAAATGACAAAGTTTAATTTCTGCCAATGTTTGTGAAGGGTTGTTTGAACAAAGATGAATTGATATTGACCAAACTAAACAAGCTACACTGAAATTGATCACTTTGGATACAAATTGTAGTTGGCATTAAAATAGGTTCTTGAATTTCGTAAGTTGAAAATAGAGCATTTTGGATACAAAATAAAGGTGGCATGTAATTCTAAGCCAAAAGATGCCACCATCAGCAAGTGCTTAATAACTATTGTCAAATAAATGAACCTAATTGTAAAACTGAAATTGAAAATTACATCATAAGATGAGACCATCATCCATACTGAATAAACATAATCATTCTATGGTTCCCAAAGTTCCAAAAACAAAATAGTTTCTCCTTCAAAGTGTCATATTGTAACACCAAAATACACTTGACAAAAAACAAAACATATTTCTATACTTTTCTTCAACCAATATTTGAGTGGTTCATGCATCCTTCTTTGTACTTGTCAGATCTGATTGTTGAGTCCCTCCTTCCTCATTTGTAGTAGGTAATTCAGGGTCTTCATATCCATAAAATTTCTTTTCCTCATCCTAAAATCAAAACACAGTAAGCTTAGGGATGTAAGAATGCATAATGTGTGAGATAAGAAAAATAGTAAGCACAGGGTAATAATTTACCACTTGGCGCATGTAATCCATGTATGTCTCATCTTGAGTTAATCCTAATTTTGTAGCAACTTTCCTCCAGTCATATGCTCTGCTTGAAGCGACTTCTTGTGCAATTACCATAAGGTGATGCAAGATGTTGTTTGCCTCAGTCAGTTGTGGTGGCAATGTGGGACCTTTCACTTGCTGATATTAACCACCAAAAAGTAAATGTCAGAATTGTAACAAGTTTAATGGTATAATGGAAAGCCTAAATGTTGTCATCACCTGAATGTACATGGTGGTGTTATGAACATTCTGTAATAGTTTAATTTGCTCAGTAGTGGAAGTTGGAATATTGATAGCAGTTGGAGGTAGCTCTATTGGTTGCATTGGAGGAGGTTATGCATTAGCAGTTGAGGAGGTTCCACATTGATCCTTGCATGCATCAAAATAGATTCACAGAAAACAACAAAGAGGGCTATTTTAATTGCAAGTAACTTTAGGAATACCTTGGACTTATCTTGCAATGGTATGGTGTTTGGATTTTGTTCACCTGGACCATTTGTCCCCTGTCAACCAACAATGTTTAGTTATTAAAGTGCTTAGTAAAAAAAGGAAGATACAATGAAATGTAACCATTTTACCTGTGTCTCAGATGGAGGATTTGATGTTGCAGCTGTATCAACATTGGTCTGGGTTGGTTCTTCTGTACTGATAGGTCTCTTTGGTCATTTTCTGGTGTTATGCCCATACTAGTGACAATTTCCACAACTATATGTTGTATGAGACCTTTTCAATTTTTGGGGTTTGGGTCCTCGTCAGGTTCTCTTCTTAACTTTTTGGGCCTCCCTAGGCCAGGCTTGTAGTTGGGTGGGAGGATGTTTGGTTGGGTTACTTTTGGCCACATATCTTGGCCATTAATAGGAGATATTGATGGACCATAGGTCAAGTGCTCGTTTGGTTTACAGTTGAATAGAATTGATTCTGAAAATTAATGGTTGAGATGGATGATACACATTTTATGAAGCACATTGGACAAATGTGATTTAAAATCAATTCTGTAAAACCATGGTTTTGTATTTTCAAAAGTAAAAACAAATAGACTAGAACTCATATGTCTTTTGTTGAGTCTCAAAAATATCATAAGGTTGTTTATAGACAACTAGATTCCCAAAGTTTTAATGGTTGACAAATTTGACTTAAATTACTTATCATAGATACACACATGCTTTAATGCTTCATCTATGATTTCAGCAAGAGTCACTATGAGCCTACATAAAAAGACAAAGTGTTGAAGTTGTCTGAAGAAGCAGAACTCGTCTGAAGAGTTGAAGCTGTCTGAAGTAGTTCAACCCGTCTGAAGTATCAGTGCCGTCTGAAGTCTCACTTATGACGTGGCACCCTCTGCTGAAGCTTGTGAAGACTTTTCTGAACCTCTGCTGCACGTACCTTTTCAAACATGTTTATAGCAAGGAACACAGAGACCTTTCCTGGTGATTTTTGAATTTCATACACCACTGAGGAAATCTCTGCAACGCAGTCTCTGCAGCAACATTTGCAGCAGCCTTATGGCAAGAAAAACCTTGCACCGTGTCAGAAACATCAGAGCTCTCAGAAGCATGTCTCACAACGGATTAAATAGCATTTAATGCTATCTTTAAACGGTGGTATTTCAACGGATTGAAGTTTGGGTATAAATACCCCTCCATGAAGACCATTATACAGAGAGAGAAGCGAAAAAGAAAAATTAAGTATACAAGAAAGCCCAGAGAAACATCACGCTGCAAGTTTTTACTCTGTAACAACTCTCTGATAAAATTCGCTGTACACATTTGTATATCCTGAGCATACCTCAGATTTTATTGTATATTGTATTGGTTTGAGCTTCAAACTCGTATAGTTTAAAAGCTTAAACTCCTTTCTTTGTAAACCTTGTTTAGAGCCTGGAGAGGCTTGGTTGATAAAAGAATACTTGGTTGTAGAGCCTGGAGAGGCTTGGTTGATAAAAGAATACTTGGTTATAGAGCCTGGAGAGGCTTAGTTGATAAAAGAATACTTGGTTATAGAGCCTGGAGAGGCTTGGTTGATAAAAGAATACTTGGTTGTAGAGCCTGGAGAGGCTTGACTGCAAAAGAATACTTGGGTGTAGAGCCTGAAGAGGCTCGACTGTAAAAGAATACTTGTAATCTTGAAAGATTAAAAGAAAATCCAAGTGCTAGTTGGCATTGGGACTGGACGTAGCTCACAGTGGTAGTGAGTAAACCAGGATAAATTCCTTGGCTAAGTTTTCTTACCCTTATCTCTTGTCAATTCTTTTTATACTAATCAAGGGGTTAGAGTAATTAATCTGATATTTTATAAAGGCACAAAAACATCTTTTAAAATCAGTATTTTTAGACCGTCTGAAAACTTCAGACAGTCCTTTAAGAGCCTGTCTGAAATCGTGTTTTTAACACCTGTTTGCGAAAAGCTTTCTAAAATATTCAGAAACACTATTCAACCCCCCTTCTAGTGTTTCCCTGTGTTCCTACAGTTGGTACCAGAGCTCTACTCAGGGTTGAAGCACCTAACAAGTGTTTGAGGACTGAAAGATCCAAATGGAAGCTTCTAACAGCAACAGGCAATACATCATAGAAGGAGCCTCTATCACAAGACCCCCAGCATTCAATGGAGTGGATTACCACTACTGGAGAGATCGTATGAAGTTGTTCATTGAGAGCAACAACATTGATGTTTGGGAGGTGGTCACTGATGGAGATTATGTGCCTATGCAAAATGATTTGCCTATACCTAAGACTGAATGGACCCTGGAGCAAAAGACTAGAGTCCAGATGAACGCTAAAGCAAAACTCTATCTGATATGTTCCTTGAATAAATCAGAATATGAGAAGGTCCATGGATGCACTTCTGCCAAGGAGATTTGGGATACTCTTGCAGCAGCCCATGAAGGGACTGAAACTGTCAAGCAATCCAAAATCAGCATGCTTATACATCAGTATGAGATGTTTAAGATGGAAGAAACTGAAACTATTGACCAAATGTTTGGGAGGTTTCAGACCATAACCAATGGACTCAGGTCCTTAGGAAGAAACTATGAATCTGGAGACAACAACAGAAAGATTCTAAGAAGTCTACCTAAGTCCTGGAGACCCAAAGTCACTACCATTCAAGAGGCAAGAGATTTGAACTCTCTGAGAATGGAAGAACTGTTGGGATCTCTCAAAGTCCATGAACTTGAGCTTGGAGAAGATGACAACAAGAAGAAGTCTCTAGCTCTAAACTCCAAGGTCAAACAGTCTAGTCATGGCAGCATGAAGGCTATGCAAGTTGAGGACACTTCAGAAGCAGATGAAGATTCTGAAGACAGCTCAGAAGATGAAAATGATCTTGCTCTTTTAAGCAGAAAGATCAAGAGAATGTTGCAGAACAGAGGAAAGTTCAGAAAGAACCAACCGTCATCATCCAAATCAAGTAAGACATGTAAAGAGTCTAACTCTGATAAAATTACTTGCTTTGAATGTAAGCAACCAGGACATATGAAGGCTGATTGTCCAAGACTGAAGAAAAACAACTTCAAGAAGTTTTTCAAAAAGAAGAAAAGTCTTATGACAACATGGGAAGACCTTGATGAATCAACCTCAGAAGAAGAAGAAGAAGACACTTCAGAAGAGGCAAATATGTGTCTCATGGCTAGTCTACCATCCTCAGACAGCTCTGAAGCTGAGGTATTTCCTCTTACTCTACAAGAGATGTATGATGATCTGGTGGAAAGTTCTCAAGAACTTGTCCAAGAGTATAAGAATCTATCCAAAGCCCACACAGAAATGTGTAACAAATATGAGGCACTTGAGATAGAACATATTATGCTCAAAGAAAAAGTTCTTGAGACTAAAAACTGCAGTTCACAAGCTGTGTCTGAAGAAAATGAGAAACTTCATAAGCAGGTTGTGGAACTGACAAAAGATCTGGCCAAATTTGTCAAAGGAACTAAAAATCTGAATATAATGCTTGGAAATCAAAGGCATTCCCTTGACAAAACTGGACTAGGCTTTTGTGATCATAACTTGTCTGAACCTCCTACTGTCTTAAATTTTTCTAAAAAGAAGGTTACTGGGTGTTCTCACTGTGGTAAGCCTGGACACAATGAGGCTCAGTGCAAACACAGGAAAAAGACAAGGCCCAAAGCTAACAAGAAAGGACCCAAAAGAATATGGGTACCTAAAAACTTAATTATTCCTGTTGTAGATGTGTTTAACAGGACAAAGGAGACCCCACAAATGGTACCTGGACAGTGGGTGCTCGCGACACATGACAGGAGAAAGGTCTTTGTTCCAAAACCTTAGACCTAGAGCTGGTGGAGTGGTCACCTTTGGTGGAAATCAGCAAGGGAAGATCATTGGAATAGGGACTGTAGGTATATCTCCTTCATCCCTTATTAAAAATGTACTTCTAGTGGAGGGACTACAACATAATTTACTGAGCATAAGTCAATTATGTGACAGTGGTTATGTGGTATCCTTTACTAAGGAAGGATGCATAGTCAAAGACTCCTCTGAGCAAATCCTCTTTACTGCTAAGAGACACAGCAATGTGTACAAAATTGATCTAGAGGATCTAGCAAGTCAAAATGTAAAGTGTTTCATTTCTGTTGAAGATGAAAAACAGATTTGGCATCAAAGACTTGGGCATGCCAGCTTGAGATTAATCTCAAGATTAGCAAAACACAATCTTGTTAAAGGATTGCCCAAGCTTTCATACAAATCTGACATTTTATGTGAAAGCTGTCTGAAAGGGAAACAAACAAGACACTCTTTTAAGAGTAAAGATGTTGTTTCAACTAGCAGACCACTAGAACTTTTACACATTGACTTGTTTGGTCCTATTAGAACAGAAAGTCTTAGTGGTAAGAAATATAGTTTGGTCATTGTTGATGACTATTCTAGATTTACTTGGGTGTTATTCCTAAGAAGCAAGGATGAGACTTTTAGGAATTTCACAATATTCTGCAAGAAGGTACAGAATGAGAAAGGATTATGTATCTCTGTTATCAGAAGTGATCATGGTGGAGAGTTTGAGAATGCAAACTTTCAAATGTTCTGTGATGAGAATGGCATCTCACACAATTTCTCTGTGGCTAGAACACCTCAACAGAATGGGGTTGTTGAGAGAAAGAACAGAAGTTTACAAGAGATGGCAAGGACCATGCTCAACTCATGCAGCTTACCAAGAACCTTCTGGGCAGAAGTTGTTAGCACAACATGTTACCTTCAAAACAGAATATTGGTAAGACCAATTCTTAAAAAGACTGCCTATGAACTGTGGAAAGGAAGAAAACCCAACATATCATATTTCCACACCTTTGGATGTGAATGTTTTATACTCAACAGCAAGGATGATCTTGGAAAATTTGATGCAAAGTCTGATAAAGGATTTTTCATTGGATATTCTGAAACATCTAAAGCCTATAGAGTGTATAACTCTAGAACTTTAACTGTTGAAGAAACTATTCATGTTAAATTCAATGATAACAAAGAGACTGATAGGGAACTATCAGATCTAGAGGATGATTTTGCAGGAATGGAGCTGAATGACCACAGCAGCTCGAAGGATGAGCAGCTGTCTGAAGTACCTACTGTTACTAAACCTCTTCAGACAAATGTTGAGTCTCAGACAGATCAAACAGATGTGATACCTCCTCAGAAACCTGATTGGAAATACAAATCACATCATCCTAAAGAGCAAATCATTGGCAGCACTTCAGAAGGAGTTAAGACAAGATCAAAATTCAAGATTCTGAATTCTCTTGCTCTCCTATCTGAAATAGAGCCAAGGAACATTGATGAAGCTCTGCATGATGAAGGGTGGATCCTAGCCATGCAAGAAGAGCTGAATCAGTTTGCTAGGAGTGATGTCTGGACCCTTGTTCCTAAACCCCATGGGAAAACTATTATTGGAACCAAATGGGTGTTCAGAAACAAGCTGTTTGAAGAAGGCAAGGTAGTCAGAAACAAGGCAAGATTAGTTGCTCAAGGATACAACCAGCAAGAAGGTATTGATTTCACCGAAACCTTTGCCCCAGTGGCCAGGTTAGAAACAATTAGAATTCTTTTATCTTATGCTGTAAAAAATGGCATCAAGCTATATCAAATGGATGTTAAAAGTGCCTTCCTCAACGGTCTCATTAAAGAAGAAGTTTTTGTTAGACAACCCCCTGGTTTTGAAGATATTGCCTTTCCTGAACATGTTTTCAAACTCAAAAAGGCTCTCTATGGTCTGAAACAAGCCCCAAGAGCTTGGTATGACAGATTGAGCAGTTTTCTAATCTCAAATGGTTTTGAAAGAGGAAAAGTGGACACAACTCTTTTTAGAAAACAGTCTAACAAAGATCTTATACTTGTTTAGATATATGTTGATGACATTATTTTTGGTTCAACTGACTCTTCATTATGCAAGGAGTTTTCAGAGTTAATGCAATCAGAATTTGAAATGAGTTTAATGGGTGAACTAAAATTTTTCTTAGGACTTCAGATTAAGCAAGATTCTGACTGTATATGGATCCATCAAGAAAAATATACAAAGGAAATGCTTAAGAAGTTTAACTTACATGATTGCAAACCCATGTCAACTCCAATGCATCCCTCTGCATCTTTAAATAAAGATGAGAAGGAAGAACCAGTGAATCAAACTTTGTATAGAGGAATGATTGGATCATTACTATATCTAACAACAAGCAGACCTGACATAATGTTCAGTGTATGTCTGTGTGCTAGATTTCAATCTGATCCAAGGAGTACTCACTACAAAGCTGTAAAAAGAATTTTCAGATATCTTAAAGGTACTACTAATCTTGGTCTGTGCTATAAGAAAAGTAAGGATTGCAGGTTAATAGGTTACTGTGATGCTGATTTTGCTGGAGACAGAATTGAAAGAAAAAGCACTAGTGATGGATGTCATTTCTTTGGAGAAAATATGATTAGCTGGTCAAGCAAAAGGCAAAGTACAATTGCCTTATCAACAGCTGAAGCAGAATACATCTCAGCAGCCAGTTGTTGCTCACAACTGTTATGGGTGAAGTATCAGTTAGAAGATTTTAACATTACTATATCTGCTATACCTGTTTTGTGTGATAATACAAGTGCTATTAATTTGTCTAAAAATCCCATTCAACATTCTAGAGCTAAACATATAGAAATAAAACATCATTTCATTAGAGACTATGTTCAGAAAGGTATTTTTTATATTCAGTTTATTGATACAGAGCATCAATGGGCTGATATATTCACAAAACCTCTGACTGAAGATAGATTTAAGTTCATTAGAAATAATCTAAACATACATGCATTTTGAATGTGTGTGATCTGATCTGTCAACAATGATGCATCTGAAATTTCAGCTTGTCTGAAACAAGTGACTTGTCTGAAATTTTGGGTTGTCTGAAATCCATATGGGTGTCTGAAATCTGTCACTTGTCTGAAGTAAACAAATGACGTGGCTTTATGAGACGGTTTAATTCCATTTATTTTGTCTCTTCCACTTCGCACGTTTTCCTATGTCTGCGCAGCCAGTACATGCCATCATTGCTTTATGGATCTATAATTACAGAAGCTAGTGGGTCACAGAATTTCACCGTTCACTATTCTTTAGTCATCTCTTGAGATCCTTCTTCTACAAGCAATTCTTTTTCTCTCTCAAGTTCTTCAGAAAACTCTCCAATGGCCCCTAAGAAATCTGCTGGAAGCAACATCGTGAAGACTAAGGGTGTAGTTCTGGAGGATCTTCAATCTCTGGGAATGGACTTGTTTGCTGAGTTCGATGCAGCTGGGTGGACTCCGTATTTCAATCACAACTTGACACAGTGGCATGAGCAAAGTGTGATGGATTTCTGGGCTACTGCCAGAGGAATAGCCAATCCTCAGGGTATCTACACTAGCATCAAGGCCACAGTACGTGGTGTTCCTGTCTTTGTTGATGAAGATATCCTTGCTCACATCTGTGAGGTCAGGACTGAAGGAGTTGTATTCACTCCTGGCTGGGAAGCAAGAAATGGAGGACAGAAGCAGTTCACAGAGTTTCTGTATGGCACCTCTGAACCAGTAAGCTTGGATGCAAAGCATATGTCAGACAAGGCTAGGGTTTTGCATGCCATCTTAGGGTGCTCTATAATCCCTAAGATTGGAAGCAGAAACCATGTTTCTGAGTTGGAGAGATTTTTTCTGATTCACCTACTGCAGAAGAAGAAGGTGAACCTCCCCAACATCATAATGTACCACATGCAGAAGCGTCTCAGAGACTCTGCTGGGAGCTTCCCTCACAATACCATCATCACCAAGATCTTGCTGCATTTCAAAGTCCCCATTGAGAGGCTTTTTGATCGCCTTTCACAACCTGTGTTTGGAGAATCAAACCTCAAGAGCATGGGAGTGAAGCTGACTCCAAGACCTCCCTCTCCGTCCATGAAGGAGAGCCTTCTTCTTGAGAAAGCTGCAAGAAGGAAGACAACAATGGAGGTTCTTGAGAATGAACTCAGAGGAGACATAAGGAGGCATGAGTTCAAGCCATCAAAACCCTCTCCTCAAGCAAAATTGAAGAAGCTACCTGTAAGGAGTGCTGCTAAGGTAGCATCTGCATCTGTGCAGAGTCAGGTGTCTGAACCTGTTCAGAAGGCATCACAAAGGCCATCTGAAATTGTGGGTCAGTTGTCTGAACCTGTACAGACTCCACAGCCTACTTCTGAAATGGAAGGACAAGCTCAAGAGGCAGATGAAACTGATGCAGTTGTAGCTGAGCCATTGGCTGCATGCCCATCTGATCCTGAACTCATTCAGGTAGCAGCATTGGCTAATGCTCTGGAGCAGGAGGAGCTGGAGAAGAAAGCAGAACAAGAGAAGACTGATAGAGCTATTGCTATTGCTTCACAATTGGCCTATGCTGAAGATGATAGGCAAGCAACCATAGCTGAGGGAGCAAAGAAAAGGAAGAGGTCAAGTGCACCTCAGAGAAGGAGAACCAAGAGCAAGCTACTTCAGACTGCACCTGAACCTAGGGTGACTAGAAGTATTGCCTCTCAGTTGATAGCAGAAGATGAAGCTGAGAAGTATCAAAATTTTGTTAAAGCTCAACAGTATTTTAAAAGGAAAAGGGAAGAAAAACAAGCACAAAGGGAGAAGGAAGAAGCAAAGGCAAAAGAATCTGAGGTAACCAAGCCTCCCTACAAGAGAATTAAGGTGAGATTTGATAATGTAACTCCTTCACCACCCTCCTCACTAGAAAAACAAACACCTCATCAACTCTCACAACCTTCACCACAACCTTCACCAAAACCCCTATCACCTGAAAAACAACCATCACCACCCCCCACAAACAGAAGACCTACCCTCTGAACCTTCCAAACCCTCTGAACCTACCTCACCACAACCTTCAGATAATCAACTCTCTGAGCCTACCTTACCTTCCCCACAAACCCATGACCTTGCTCTGATACCACTCTTACCTTCATCACCTCCACCACCTACACATTCTCTGGAAGAAGAGCTCTCTGCTGAAAAAGAGCCAGTGCTTGCTGATGCTCTACAGTTATCTCTCCTTCATTCTGATCCCTGCTCACTGCCCAAGTTTAGCACCCTGTCTGAAGAGCTACAGTATTTCAGATCAGCACCTGCTGTATCCTTGCATCATGGCTTAATCAGGAAAACTGCTGCTGAAGTTCGAAATCAATACAGTGCTCTTTCAGGTGGATTAGAAAAGATCAGGAAGGGTGTCCCTCCTGCACATATTTGGGATCCCATCAATCCATTCTCAAATGATTCCCTGAGGCTGAATAATGATGAATGGAGCTTTGTGAGGCAGCTGAACACTGAGTCTGAGCTGTTTCAGAGGGATCTGCACAAGGGAGTTGGGATGAGAGGCTACAGGCCACCTAGAACTTGTTCAATCAGGCCAACCACTAAAATCTTGGTGAAACCTGATAGAATAGTTCCTAAGTATCCCTTACAGGAAGAGAAATTCAAAGGAGCTAAAATCTATTCAAAGAAAAACTCACCTCTGTCTGAAGTGATGAGTCCATCAGAGTGGGAATCTTTACCAGAATTCATCAGAAACCAAGGAGGAGGCCTGGATCATCTACTTCAAGATTGGATGTGGTCCTCTTACTGGAAGATCAGAGAAGATGCTGGATCTTCTTCTGGATCAACTGGTCCTGATGTTGATTCTGATGTTGGACTTGGAAAGTCAACCAATGTCAAATATCACTATATGAGAGATCACTTTCCCCTACCTGCTGACTCTTTCAATGAAGATTGGGTTCTGCTGAATCCTATTGGCACCTTCTTTTGCCCTGTGTTCAGCCCATCTGACTACAGATTGCAGCCAGGATTTAGAGTGCTTAGATTTGTTTGCCCCTACATCTAGCTCATCTTCTATGAATCTGAGCAAGACTTGGCTGAGGAAAATCTGAAGCTGAAGTCCAAAGTGAAGAAACTTGAAAAGAAGTGTGCTGATCAAGAGCAGAAGACTAAGCATCTAATTGCTCAACAAGAGCAGATTCTTCAAGAACAACAGCTTATCAGATCTGGTCAGCAAGACTTAAAACCTCAGTGGAAGCCGCAATAAACAAGGCCAAGGATGACTTGATTTCCTTTCTGACTGAGGCCTTGCTGAAGAAGAAAGATTAAAACTGTTAATTTTAGCCATTGTCTTTTGCTTATTTTCATGTTTATGACAAGTGTCTGATTGTTTGTTTCTTTATCTGAACATTCCCTAAATACAATCAGTGGCTTATCTCATAATTTTTTAGTTGATTGTTAATGCTATGATATCGGTTTTATCTTAAATTATTGCTCTGTTACTGTTTTGCTCTGATACTCCCTTTTGATTGATGACAAAAGGGGGAGTATTAAAATCTAACAAAATCTGAATCTGAAGTGATTACAGGACTCAGGGGGAGTACAAATGTTTTTCTGAGAAATCTGAACAAATGAGTGAAATATACCTTAAACAGATCCTGTTAAAGGATATTTCTATCTCAGGGGGAGCTTTCTTATTCTTAAAAAAAAACTGATTACAGATTTGTATATTTTAACCAAATTTGTCATCATTAAAAAGGGGGAGAATGTTGAGTCTCAAAAATATCATAAGGTTGTTTATAGACAACTAGATTCCCAAAGTTTTAATGGTTGACAAATTTGACTTAAATTACTTATCATAGATACACACATGCTTTAATGCTTCATCTATGATTTCAGCAAGAGTCACTATGAGCCTACATAAAAAGACAAGGTGTTGAAGTTGTCTGAAGAAGCAGAACTCGTCTGAAGAGTTGAAGCTGTCTGAAGTAGTTCAACCCGTCTGAAGTATCAGTGCCGTCTGAAGTCTCACTTATGACGTGGCACCCTCTGCTGAAGCTTGTGAAGACTTTTCTGAACCTCTGCTGCACGTACCTTTTCAAACACGTTTATAGCAAGGAACACAGAGACCTTTCCTGGTGATTTTTGAATTTCATACACCACTGAGGAAATCTCTGCAACGCAGTCTCTGCAGCAACATTTGCAGCAGCCTTATGGCAAGAGAAACCTTGCACCGTGTCAGAAACATCAGAGCTCTCAGAAGCATGTCTCACAACGGATTAAATAGCATTTAATGCTATCTCTAAACGGTGGTATTTCAACGGATTGAAGTTTGGGTATAAATACCCCTCCATGAAGACCATTATACAGAGAGAGAAGCGAAAAGAAAAATTAAGTATACAAGAAAGCCCAGAGAAACATCACGCTGCAAGTTTTTACTCTGTAACAACTCTCTGATAAAATTCGCTGTACACATTTGTATATCCTGAGCATACCTCAGATTTTATTGTATATTGTATTGGTTTGAGCTTCAAACTCGTATAGTTTAAAAGCTTAAACTCCTTTCTTTGTAAACCTTGTTTAGAGCCTGGAGAGGCTTGGTTGATAAAAGAATACTTGGTTGTAGAGCCTGGAGAGGCTTGGTTGATAAAAGAATACTTGGTTATAGAGCCTGAAGAGGCTTGGTTGATAAAAGAATACTTGGTTATAGAGCCTGGAGAGGCTTGGTTGATAAAAGAATACTTGGTTATAGAGCCTGGAGAGGCTTGGTTGATAAAAGAATACTTGGTTGTAGAGCCTGGAGAGGCTTGACTGCAAAAGAATACTTAGGTGTAGAGCCTGAAGAGGCTCGACTGTAAAAGAATACTTGTAATCTTGAAAGATTAAAAGAAAATCCAAGTGCTAGCTGGCATTGGGACTGGACGTAGCTCACAGTGGTAGTGAGTGAACCAGGATAAATTCCTTGGCTAAGTTTTCTTACCCTTATCTCTTGTCAATTCTTTTTATACTAATCAAGGGGTTAGAGTAATTAATCTGATATTTTATAAAGGCACAAAAACATCTTTTAAAATCAGTATTTTTAGACCGTCTGAAAACTTCAGACAGTCCTTTAAGAGCCTGTCTGAAATCGTGTTTTTAACACCTGTTTGTGAAAAGCTTTCTAAAATATTCAGAAACACTATTCAACCCCCCTTCTAGTGTTTCCCTGTGTTCCTACATCTTTCTCTTATAAAACCGATGAACATAAGCTCCGGGTCTCTCATGTTTATAACTTATTGCACTTACTGCATGCCTACATGGTATACCCACTAACTCCAAAAAATTACATGTGCATGACTGTTTGGCCAAATCGACAACAAACTTTTGTGGAGCCATGCTATGAGTCACTTCAAATTTTAACCCCCAAGCCCATGTTGGAAACCAATGTGCAGAATGTTCAATCTCTCTGTTTAATCTTCTCCAAGGCTTAGGTAAGTAGGTAACACCTCACCCTGATACTTATCAAGTTTTTCTCTCAGTGTTGCAAATCTACTCATTATGTAACATCTAATCCACTCAAACATTGCAATTATGGGCTTATCCCTAGCTATTAAGATTATACTATTAAAGGACTCACATATATTGTTCATCAAAACATCACATCTTGGATAGTAAGGAAAAGCATGCTTACACCAACTTCTGGTCGGGATTACATGCAGCCACTCATATGCCTTCTGGTCAATCTGCTTTATCTGGTCCATTTTCTCCACAAATGCCTCAATATAAGTTGACTTAGCTACTCCCATCATAAGATCTCTAAGTAATGTTCCACCACCGAATTTCTTCTTGAAATTGGCATAAAGGTGCCTCACACAAAATCTATGTTAAATTCCTTCCAACATCTCCTCAAAAATTGGTATTAAACCCTAAAACAGAAAACACAAGTGATTACAACAAATGATAAACCAATCTCATGCTCATTAATATCAAAGTTTTAAGAATATAGAGAAGGTACATTTTGCTAGTCAGAAATAAACACCCATCTGTTAGTGGTGACATCCCCAATATCCTCCAATAACAATGTCAAAAACCACCTCCAACTTTCCTTGGTTTCTGTTTCCACTACAACAAAAGCTAATGGAAAGTATTGGTCATTGGGGTCCCTACCAACTGCAATAAGAAGCTGACCCCCATTGGAAAGCATTTCCGTTGTTGAATACTCTCCCACAAGTATCGGTAAGAACCAAAGTCTTGATTCTGAATGTAGCACTGCCACCTGTTAGTATATGCACTAGAGACCTATATGTTTTATTTCGAACATCCATCACTTATATCATATTATTATTTTATAAAGGCAATTCATTTATTAATTCTTTTAGAATATAATTATTGTCCTTAGAATAGTAAGCTTAAACTTCATAAGAAATCAAGTAGATGACTTGATCGTGAGATCTTACGAAGAACTATTCTTAAAATAGTCCCTAGTCAAGTATCATCTTAGGACAAAGATGCATTCAGACTAGTATGTGAGTTCATTGATGATCACATCTCACGGATCATGGATATGAGATATCATGTGCCCACATAAGTACATATTAAGAGTAATAGTGTACTGGACAGACCCACCTTAAGAACGTTGCATGGATTGTTACATAAGTGTCATGAACGTTTCTTAAATTGATAAATCTTATATGAAGTCCTTTAACCTGAAATCACTACGATTCCTACATAAGGAATTATATGTTTTAAATATCATCAAACGTTGCTTGTAAAAGGTAATCATAAAGTTGGTATTTGGACATATAATAAATTATGTGGAGGAATGTGAGTGACCTAGATGGGATTTGTCCCTCCTACGTAACAGGAGTTATATCTATAGGCCTCTTGATAAAGTGAGACTGCAAAATGCATGGCCATGCTCAGGAGAATAAACATGAAATGTTTATTTTCTGTACAGTCTACTTGGGGATCAAGAAAACATAAATTGAACTATACAAGGTTGACACATTCTATGCCCTTGTATCCAATTAGATATTTGGACAAAGGGACAGATCATATAAATTATTATCATAAAATAGGATTCGTCAAAGTTGTTGATAATCTCAATATTTGAGTAGTAGTGATGTATTGCTTGATATCGTTCACTATTTATGATATTAAATATAAAAGGGTTTTATTTTAATATCATAACCAAATATTAAAAGCCTATTGGGTCACACGCATACAACAAGCCGCTAGGAAAAGATAATAATTCTAATTTGATTAGAATTATAACCTAATGGGCCAGGCCCATATGTGTTAGGGATAAGTGAGTGAAGGGTAAAACCCTAGCCACCACCCTATAAATAGAGCATGAGATGCATTACCCTAGAGACACGAGTAGTCGCTCTTACTCTCTAAACACTACTAGCAGAGTTGAGGAGGGTTTCCTAGTTCGGCTGTTGGCGTGGACACCTCTAGAGACGTGGCTGCTATTGCCTCGTTTACAATCCTCATAAGGTATGTCATTATGTTTCATGCCTTTTATGCCTTAATTCGTGTTTTCGCATTAACGATCATAACAAGGGAGGGAATCCATTTATTTCGCTGCACCCTGACCACATGCTTGATTCCTTTCAATTGGTATCAGAGCGTTGGTTTGCGATAAACACTTTTTAGGCTTTTAATCGTTTTTAATATGTTGATATTCGGTTTCTCTGTTGAAAACGCAGTCTGTACGTTGAACGTTGTTATCTGCGCTTCATCTGCACTGGGCGAGGTGGAGCGCAACATACAGGATTTTGAATCTGATACCTGGACTTCACTCACGCTGAGCGCAAGTAAAGCGCAAGTGAAGCGCAGGTGAAGTGCAATTTACAGAATTTAAAACTGGAACCCGCGCTTCACCCACGCTGGGCGCAGGTGAAGCACAGGTGCGCGTTTCAGTTTATATTGTTTCCATTATTGATTGGTTTATGTGCGATGTGTGTGTGTGTATATATATATATATATATGTTCTGGTGTTAGAGGGTCCCATGGAACATGAAGAGTTCATGTCTTGGGCGTCAAAGGGTTCAATTGTTGAAACCTTGTCTCGACTCAAATATTGGCTGCGATAAGCATACCACTTATCAATCTGCTGACAAGAGCGTATTCGAATGATACGGGGGACTTACCTGTTTACAGCTTCGTGAAGTATTCGTTTGATGCAAGACACTTATTGATGCGGGAACCCTGTGCTAACATTGCGTGGTGTGTTATTTCGTACGCGCGTTACTCAACCTCGCTCAATATATACATCTAATTATATCACTTGTTTTACAATCAATTTGCATGATGATAGGTTATGGCCTTAGTTGTTTTATTTAAATATGACCTGCGTGTCGTTCCTTACCTCCTATATTCCATTTGTAATTCTCTTCTAATATTTATCCCCTTGTATGTTAAACGAGGTTTCTTCTTATTATGTAATATAACCAAGAGAACATCGAGTCAGTGGAGCATGTGGAGACATGTGGATGGAGATTTCAAGATTATATACATGTTGTAATTTTATATTGGTATTTTAGGAGTCCATAACCATTTCATTTGTTTGTATGAGATGCATGCTTATGTGTTTTTGTTAAATGGTTTAACAAAGAAGTAAAATTAAAATGATCAAATCCCTCAAAGAGAATATTAAGTCATATTTTGCCTTCCAATGAATAACACTCGTTAAGACTAGAATCGATGAAGTGTGGGTCTGCCAAAGCAGGGTACCTTTATCTATACTAGTAAAACACGATAGGATAAAAAGTAATATCCGACTGTTAATCATTGAGTTTTGACTTAACCAGGTATATTCAATATGATTGAAGACCTAGAGGCACTAAGTTAGGCATTAATTCATAAGATGAATTAGAATAAGAGTTACTCACCTAACTATCCAAGAGTTGTATGAGATACAATTGGAAAGCGTGTTCCTACCTAAATAACCTTTTCTTAAGCGATCAGCCAAAGCTGACTTAAAATTAGGTGAAATATGGATCTTGGCCCAGTAGAAAATCTAGTGATGGGATTTTCTGATTTTATATTGAGGGTACTTATTTTGAATCAAAATAGTGGGAGGCATATTTAATTAAAGACCTTATTAAATATGATACTTACGTGCATAATTTTCTGTTAATAGATAACCATGGCAACGAACACAACAAGTAACCTTTCACTGAGATCTGTCCTTGAGAAGGACAAACTGTCTGGAACTAACTTTCTAGACTGGTACAGAAACCTAAGGATTGTCCTTATGCATGAAAAGAAGTTGTATGTCCTGGAAGAGCCCGTTCCTGAAACACCCACTGCAACTGCTTCGAAAGCTGACAAGGATGCTTTTAAGAAGCATCTGGATGATGCTCTTGATGTAGGTTGCCTTATGCTTGCTACCATGAATGTTGAACTCCAAAAACAACATGAGAACATGGAGGCGAACGATATGATCATACATTTAAAGAGACTTTATCAAGGCCAAGCTAGGCATAAACAATTTGAAGTCTCAAAGGCACTTTATCAATGTAGACTGGAAGAGGGAAGTCCTGTTGGTGCTCATATACTCAAGATGATTGGGTACATTGAAAACCTAGAAAGGCTTGGATTCCCATTAGGCCAAGAGTTGGCCACTGATCTTGTCCTGCAATCGTTGTCGGACAGCTATAGTCAATTCGTCATGAACTACAATATGAATGAATTTGACAAACCACTGCCAGAATTGCTAAGCATGTTGAGAACAGCTGAGCAAAACATTAATAAAGGAAAGGGGAAGGCCATATTGATGGTCCAACCTGGAAAGGGCAAGGGCAAGAAGAAGTTCAAGAAGCCCTATTTCAAATCAAAGGACAAGGACAAAGACAAGCCTAGTACCTCTGCTTTGAAGCTTATGGGCGGGATAGCTAAGGAAGGAAAATGCTTCCACCGTGGCCAGTCAGGACATTGGAAGAGAAACTGTGCAAAGTACCTGGAGGAGATCAAGAAGAAGGGAAATGAGACTTCCACTTCAGGTATTTATGTTATAGAAGTCAATATATCTGCTTCTGCATCTTGGGTATTAGATACTGGATGTGGATCTCACATTTGTATGAATATGCAGGGTCTAAAAAGGAGTAGACCATTGGCTGAAGGCGAAGTCGACCTGCGAGTCGGAAATGGAGCAAAAGTTGCTGCTTTAGCCGTAGGAACTTATCATTTAACTTTGCCAACTGGGCTAGCTATTGAGCTACATAATTGTTATTTTGTGCCAGCCATGAGTAGGAATATTATTTCTATTTCTTGTTTAGAGAAGAATGGTTTTTCATTTATAATAAAGAACAATATTTGTTCAATTTATTTAAATGATATGTTTTATGATTGTGCAAAATTAAACAATGGACTGTATGTTCTTGACTTCGAAGTGCCTATCTATAACATAAATGCTAAAAGGGTAAAAACAAATGATTTGAACCCAACTTATCTTTGAGATTGTCACCTAGTCCACATAAATGAGAAACGCATATCCAAACTCCACCAAGATGATTATTTGGACTCCTTTGATTTTGAATCAATTGAGACATGTGAATCTTGTTTATTGGGGAAGATGACCAAAACCCCATTCACCGGAAAAGGTGAAAGGGCTAGTGATCTTCTTGGTCTCATACATAGTGATGTATGTGGGCCTATGGGCACAATGGCCAGAGGAGGTTATCAATACTTCATCACTTTTACTGATGATTTCAGTAGATATGGATTTGTGTATCTAATGAAACACAAATCTGAATCCTTTGAAAAGTTCAAGGAGTTTAAGAATGAAGTACAAAACCAATTTGGCAAGACTATTAAAACACTTCGATCAGATCGAGGTGGAGAATACTTGAGCCAACAATTTGATGACTATCTAAAAGAGTGTGGGATAATATCCCAACTCACTCCTCCTGGAACACCTCAATGGAATGGAGTTTCAGAAAGGAGAAATCGAACTCTATTAGATATGGCTCGATCCATGATGAGTCATTCCGATCTCCCCAACTCCTTTTGGGGTCATGCTTTGTTAACAGCAGCCTTCACACTAAACCGTGTTCCATCTAAGGCTGTCATAAAGACACCACATGAGATATGGACTGGGAAACGACCTAGTATGTCTTTTATGAAGATTTGGGTTTGTGAAGCTTATGTTAAACGCCAAGTTTCAGATAAGCTAGGACCCAAATCAGATAAGTGCTTATTTGTGGGATACCCAAAAGAAACTAAGGGTTACTACTTCTATAATCCTAGCGAAGGTAAGGTGTTTGTCGCTAGGACTGTTGTATTCTTAGAGAAGGAATTTGTCTCTAAGAAAATAAGTGGGAGGAAAGTAGAACTTGAAGAAATTCAAGTACCACAAAGTAGCAATGAGCCAATAATGGAACAAGATCAGATACCACAAAGTGTTGTGGAGCCACCTGCTCAAGTAGCACAAGACTTACGTAGGTCAGATATGGTACATCACCAACCTGAGATATATGGTTTTCTTGTGTCTCAGGAAGGGGATGTATTGCTAATGGATTAAGATGAACCAGTGACTTACCAAGAAGCACTTTTGAGTCCAGAATCTGAGAAATGGCTTGATGCCATGACATCTGAAATGGATTCCATGTATACTAACAAGGTATGGACCTTGATTGAGCCACCCGAAGGGATAAAACCCACAGGGTGCAAGTGGGTTTTCAAAAAGAAAACTGACATGGATGGTAATGTAAGTACCTTTAAAGCACGATTGGTTGCTAAGGGTTTCAAGCAAATTCATAGTGTAGACTATGATGAAACCTTTTCCCCAGTTGCCATGCTTAAATCTGTTCGAATCCTGCTTGCTATTACAGCTTACCATGATTATGAAATCTGGCAAATGGATGTCAAGACAGCCTTCCTGAATGGAAGCCTTCTTGAAGATGTGTATATGACACAACCTGAAGGTTTTGTTACACCTGAAAATGCTGGAAAGGTATGTAAGTTGCAACGATCCATTTATGGATTAAAGCAAGCTTCTAGAAGCTGGAATCTTCGTTTTGATGAAGCTGTTAAGCAGTTCGGTTTCATTAAAAATGAAGACGAACCTTGTGTCTACAAAATGGTTAGTGAAAACATAGTGGTTTTTCTGGTTTTGTATGTAGATGACATACTCCTCATAGGAAATGACATTCCTACACTTCAGTCTATAAAGACTTGGTTAGGAAATTGTTTTTCTATGAAAGATTTGGGCGAAGCAACCTATATGTTAGGTATCAGGATCTATAGAGATAGATCTCGAAGATTGCTTGGCCTAAGTCAAAGTACATACATAGACAAAATGTTAAAACGGTTTAACATGCAAGATTCTAAGAAGGGATTTTTGCCTATGTCACATGGTATAAGCCTATCTAAGGATCAATCTCCTTCCAGTAAAGAAGAGATAGATCGCATGAGTAAGATTCCTTATGCATCCGTTATAGGGTCTATCATGTATGCCATGTTATGTACTCGACCAAACATATCATATGCTTTAAGCATGACTAGCAGATACCAGTCTGATCCCGGTGAAGGTCACTGGACAGCAGTCAAGAACATCCTTAAGTACTTAAGAAGAGCTAAGGATTCATTCTTGATATATGGAGGTGAGGAAGAGCTACTTGTAAAGGGTTACACTGATGCTAGCTTCCAAACCGACAAAGATGATTCAAGATCACAGTCAGGTTATGTGTTTTATTTGAATAGTGGCGCTGTGAGCTGAAAAAGTTCGAAGCAGGAAACAGTCGCTAATTCTACCACAGAAGCTGAGTATATTGTGACCTCAAATGCTGCGAAAGAGGTCGTTTGGATCAGAAAGTTCATTATTGAACTTGGTGTAGTTCCTACCATTGTGGATCCTATAAGTCTTTATTGTGATAACAATAGGGCTATTGCACAAGCCAAGGAACCCAGGTCTCATCAACGATCCAAACATATACTTAGACGTTTCCATCTCATCCGAGAAATCATTGATAGGGGAGATGTGAAGATATGCAAAGTGCATACAAATGACAATGTTGCAGACCCATTGACAAAACCCCTTGTGCAACAGAAGCATGAAGGGCACACTAGATCATTAGGCATTAAAGTTATGTCTAAATGGCTCTAGTGCAAGTGGGAGATTGTTAGTATATGCAATAGAGACTTATATGTTTTTTTTCAACATTTTTCACTTGTATCATATTATTATTTTTTAAAGGCAATTCATTTATTAATTCTTTTAGAATATAATTATTGTCCTTAGAATAGTAAGCTTAAACTTCATAAGAAATCACGTAGATGACTTGATCGTGAGATCTTATATGAAGAATTATTCTTAAAATAGTCCCTAGTCAAGCATCATCTTAGGACAAAGATGCATTTAGACTAGTATGTGAGTTCATTGATGATCACATCTCACGGATCATGGATATGAGATATCATGTGCCCACACAAGTACATATTAAGAGTAATAGTGTACTAGACAGACCCACCTTAAGAACGTTGCATGGATTGTTACATAAGTGTCATGAACGTTTCTTAAATTGATAAATATTATATGAAGTCCTTTGACCTGAAATCACTACGATTCCTACATAAGGAATTATATGTTTTAAATATTATCAAACGTTGTCTGTAACAAGGTAATCATAAAGTTGGTATTTGGACATATAATAAATTATGTGGAGGAATGTGAGTGACCTAGATGAGATTTGTCCCTCCTATGTAACAGGAGTTATATCTATAGGTCTCTTGATAAAGTGAGACTGCGAAATGCATGACCATGCTCAGGAGGATAAACATGAGATGTTTATTTTCTGTACAGTCTACTTGGGGATCAAGAAAACATAAATTGAACTATACAAGGTTGACACATTCCATGCCCTTGTGTTCAATTAGATATTTGGACAAAGGGACAGATCATATAAATTATTATCATAAAATAGGATTCATCAAAGTTGTTGATAATCTCAATATTTGGGTAGTAGTGATGTATTGCTAGATACCGCCCACTATTTACGATATTCAATATAAAAGGGTTTTATTTTAATATCATAACCAAATATTAAAAGCTTATTGGGTCACGGGCATACAACAAGCCGCTATGAAAAGATAATAATTATAATTTGATTAGAATTATAACCTAATGGGCCAGGCCCATATGTGTTAGGGATAAGTGAGTGAAGGGTAAAACCCTAGCCACCACTCTATAAATAGAGCATGAGATGCATTACCCTAGAGACACGAGTAGTCGCTCTTACTCTCTAAACACTACTAGCAGAGTTGAGGAGGGTTTCCTAGTTCGGCTGTTGGCGTGGACACCTCTAGAGACGTGGCTGCTATTGCCTCGTTTACAATCCTCATAAGGTATGTCATTATGTTTCATGCCTTTATGCCTTAATTCGTGTTTTCGCATTAACGATCATAACAAGGGAGGGAATCCATTTTTTCCGTTGCACCATGACCACATGCTTGTTCCCTTCAAACCTTACTAACCAAAGCCAAGAAGTCACATTCTTGCTCACATCTCACCCTCACCCTTAACTTGTCAATATTTTCAAACTTTATCTCCCTTCCATTTAAAACAGAGTGTTCCAATATGGCTTCCTTGAACTCCTTAAGTGTTTCAAACTTCATTCCAAGCTTGAATTTAAAATCTCTACACAATTTAGTCCACTAGGTATTTACAAAAGAACAGTGAATTTTTCGTTTTGGTTTTTGTAAAAAGGTTTGATAAAACAAGTTCATAAACTAAACAAAGACAGTAAAATGGTTTTAAAACGAATTTATAAAATGGGGATTGAACTCGTCATTCTCCCTCCTCAGTATTCTATTAGTTCCTGTATTTACGATTTCATTGATATTGATGCAATACTCTAAAGTCGCCTAGGTCGATTCCTCGCACCTAGAGACCCTAAGAATAATATATTTATATATCGATTCCTCACATATCAAACATATATCCCAGCTTTACGAGCGGGTATTCAAGCAATCGATAGATAAATATTTATTCCTAGTATATTAAACCTACCGAGTAGAAATGTTTAGTTCGAAATCAAAGAAATACTTCCCGGTCAAGACTAAGATTTGATAACAAGAACTATCTCGTAAAATAGATTGAAGTGTTAATAGAAAGCGAAACTACCAATGTCAAATGAAAGTAAAATACAAGGAATCTAAACTGAATACATCAGAGTTCGAAGACTTCGTTCAATCCCGAATGAGGAGGTTAGCCACTCATGAAGGATGGAAACCCATAAGATGAGAAATGGAAGAGATGGAGGAAGGAAATCCATGCCCTAGCAGAGCTTCAGCTGAGAAGGGAAGACTTGGAGAAGAGGAATATCGAATTTTTTTTTTCAAAATAGCTCCCTCTGTCTTCTTTTGAACGCCTTCAGCAACTGGCAGAGAAGCGCACGCTCAAGCGCACCAAATGGGCGCTTGAGCACCCCATTGTGTGGCCAAAAAGGGGCAGCGCGCTTGAGCGCGCATTTGGGCGCTCAAGCGCGCAAACTTGCTGCCCAAGCTCCCTTTTTCTCCTCTTTTAACTCCCTTTGTTTCTTAGCTTTCCTTCTAAGTCTTATACCTACACAAAATATATACATCCCTCATCAAATAGCATCAAAACTCCAAATTAAAATAAAAACTAAATACTACTAAAATCAAGCAATAAAAGGACAATTAAGGGCCAAATTAAGAACAATTATCATCCCAAAGTGCTAAAATTATACCTAAAAACTACTAATTTTATGAACTTATCAACTCCCTCCAACTTAGCATCTTGCTTGCCCTCAAGCAAGATAACTCAATCAAAATGGAGTAAGAAAACTGTAACACAAGTGAGATCAAGTCTTTGTCTGAACAAAATCAATTTCCAACCATCAGAACAGCCAGAAAAATCAACAACAACATATTTAGCTCACAAAAATTGGAGTTTTTAGTCAAGTAGAATCAGGATATAAGTGCATTTCAGCTACTTATAGCAAACAGAAGAAGCAAGGGAATTATTCTCACAAAGAACCACTCTCAGTGTATGACTCTCCTGGGTGAGTGTTTCACTCATCCCTCAAAGTAACTGATCAACACAACCTTGCCAGTCATTTTCCATCAAATCACAGACACATTATCAACATGAATCCTAAGGTCTTTGAAGGTTGTAATGAGGCTGGGTTTCCAAGAATCATTGTTTTTCTGGATATTCAAATTCACACTCTTGGGAATAGAGAGCTTTTATACAAGTTATGCATATTTTTCACTACCCCCAAATCTCAAACTTGGAATCCCTCTTTTCTGGATCAGCAACCACCATTTTCTCTTCTTTTTATTGCATTTCTATATACAACCCCGTTTTCTGTTCATTTTTTCTTTTTCACTCAAGGGTTGTTTTTGACCTTTCAACTCTTCTTTTTATATGCCCATAATCGTCAACGCAATTCAATACCCATTCAATTACATAACTTGCACCTAAGCTCTCTTTCCCTAAGCATGGAGGGAAGATTAATTCAATTATATGTAGGGTGCAGGTTTTTAGAACAAACATACAACTCAAATGGGCTATTTGGCACTAGGCTTAAAGAAGAATTTCAACAAATTTTCCAAAGTCATTTTCAAGCTTCTAATGATAAGTAACAATGGAATATTAAGGCGAGACCAGCTTCACAAATCACAATGAGGACTCTTAATTTTCTTCTGGTTTCACTCACTCACTTGGCTCAAAAGAATAAGGTTCTTGATCAAGTTTTCAAATGCTTCAAAAATTTTCCTTCTTCACTATCATGTATAAAATCTTATGCCTCCTCAACTGAAAAATTTTGCTTCTTTTAAGTTCTCAATTTCTTCAAAACTTTTGAAAATTCCTGTTCTAGGCTAAAAAGATGAAATTGAAGCAATTGATTTACTTTTCAGACAAAACTTTCCAAAAAGAAAAATTTTCCGTGATTTCCCTCCAAAATGTATGTACAAGGGAAATATTTGCAGTAAGTTCTGTAAAATCAGTGATTTCCAAAAATTGCTATACTCCTAAGTCAAGAATAGTGGTTTAATTGATTAACAACAAAATAGCATTCTCACAAACAAAATATCCACTATCCGGAACAGTAACAAAACTACCAAATATGTTCAAATTACAAACAGAAAATAAACTATTCTACCAATAGTTACTAAAACTCCTAAATACTGAAATTTAAAGACTAAATTGAAATAACAAGAAAGCAGGAAAAACAAGTAAAACACCCCCTCACTGAATTGGGTCATCCCCATTATCATTAGCAGCTGACTGGCCCCGAGTTCCAACATCAGATGGTCCTGCTCCCCCCGGAAAAGAAGGCTTGTCCCCGAGCCATGAGATATGAGCAGCAAACTGCTCTAGTGTGGACCAAGGCCAAGACCCTGGGACAAGTGAGGACATAGACATATAGGCACTGCGGAAAGAGTCATGAAAGGACGTGAGTCCTCTGTGCATAGTGGCCTGCTGAAGATGGGTATGCTGATGTGCAAGCTCATTGCGTTGAAGGTAATCAATGATTGTGGTGTCCATGTGCGGCATGGGAGGAGGAGATGGAGGAACCTGATAGGCTGGTGGTGGAGAAGGTATGTAGGGATGATTGTGGTAAAGAGGTGGATCCTGAAATTGCTCCGCTGGATTCCGATAGTTCTTTTGAATGTATCTACAGTTGATTAGGCGTCGGATGTTCTTAGTATGGTCTATGTCTGGTACTCCCTTCCTTGAGCACATGTCGGTGATTAGAGATGGGAAGCCTAGACCTTTGTTGGCTGCAGTGTTGGTGACAAAAGTGTGAATTTCTTTTGATATAACTATAGTCAGGTCCACCGAGAAACCACTCATAATAGTGTAGAGGAGGTGGCAGCGGGACATTGTGAGATCAGAGTTGTGTTTTATTGGCACTATGTTGGCCAATAAACACGCCATCCACATTTGAGCCAGAGATTTCATGTTGCTTCTGCGGATGAGACGGGGCCTACCTGCTTGATTGAGCTCATAAGACCGCCCCAGAATACAAAGAACAACAGTTGTGGTGTCATGATTAAAACCTTCAGTATTCCTTCTCAGTTGTTGATACATGCAACCACCTTCTTCCGCAAGCACATCAGGGAGATTGAAGAATTCCCTGATGGCGTCATAGTCATACCTTACCCATTTATCTCTGACCCATGACCTCTTGTCAACAACTCCTTGATTAACGGGATAGGCATTTGCATAAAATTCCTTGACAACTTGAGGATCAAATCTTTGGTAAGGGTTTCCAACCATGTCCCAGCCTCTCCGAACAATCTCATTATTAAATTCATCTTCCTCTCCCGGGCCCAAAATTACACTCCTCTCAGGAATAAGGGGCCACCCCTGAATAGTTTCAAATCGTTGTTGATGCTCAGTACTCCTGAATATAACATTTATTGGAGCTTGGGGTGCTTGGGAGGAAGATTCCCCTTTTGCTCTCTTGGAAGGGTTGTAATTGGCTCGCATTTTTTCCCATTCTACAAAATGTAATTCTTTGAATTAGTGGGCAAAATTAGAAACCATAATAATGCACAAAGCCAACTTGTTTGCATGAAACTAAGTGGATATTATATCAAGTTATGCCAAAAGTATATACAAGTAACAACAATAAGCTCAAATTTAGCATGAGTACCATAAAAAATTTCCACCTAGGTAACTAAGTGCCTATAATTAACATTGAAGTTCAAGTTAAACAATCAAGCACTAAGTTCCTAGTTCAAGACATATATCAAACACTTGGAGAGCTTGAAATTTTCACAAAGAATCCAAGGGGAAAAATCAAGAATTTTCTATCCTATGTACTCACAAAAGTTGTTCCAAAATTGTAGTGAATTTGCTAGAGCTATTTAGCAAGCACAAGTGGTTTGGGCATTTCATCAAACATGTGGTGGGCACACAAATTTCTTATGAAAAAGAGAGCATGCAACACTACCCACAAAGCATTCACACAAATTAAACATTTAATTCAACAAGTAGATAAGCTAAGAAATTTCTAAAATTGAAAATCTAGCCTAAACCTAACCTAATGGGTATCCATGGAAAATGGAAATAGAGAAAGAAAGATGGAAGCAAAGGGCTCACCTTAGATGCACAATGATGGAAGAGGAAGAAGAATGAAATGTGGGAGCTTGAGTGTGGGGGATAATGAAGGAGAAATGAGGGTGCTTGGTGTGTGTGAAGGGGTGAAGAGAAAAAGAAAGTTGAGGAGAAAGTGGAGGCTGTGCGCGCACAGGGGAGAGAAGTTTAATATGCCTTATGATGTGGGAGGAACGCGCACGCTTGAGCGCGCATTTTGTGCGCTCGCGCGCGCTAGGATGGCTGAAAGATTGGGCGCTTGCGCGCCCCCCTTGCGCGCTTGAGCGCCCAGAAATGTGTATTAAAGTGATGAAAAAGAGACATTGGGCGATCGCGCGCCTCCTTCCGCGCTTAAGCGCCCATTCAAACAGAACAGGAAGTTTGAGCGCGCTTGCTGCGTGCAAGCGTGCTTTCAGACAATGGCTTAGGTGCTTAAGGGCCCAAATGTGAGCTTGAGCGCTCATATCAACTCATAATTGGCTTTAGACATAAACTTTGGGCACTCAAGCGCCCAGATGCGCGCTTAAGCGCGCATTCAGACAACAGATTATGCAGCAAAATTGTATCAGAATTATGCAGAAAAAATTTGTGTTTTCAGCCCAAATTTTCCCAACTTTCAACACTCTTTTCTTTCCCAATTCTTGCTCAAATTAATTCAATCCAATCCCTCAATTTTTCTAAATCACATTCCCTATGGACACTCCAATTTTTACAGTTTCTAAGTTAAAATTGAGCTATAGAACTCAAATTTTCCTAAATGATAAAAAACACACAATAACAAGCATTCAACTACCTCAATTTACATTCCAAATCAGCTTTCAGGCAATATATTTCAAATATGCCTCAACATGCATAGATATGCAGAATTCACAGCTATGAGATGATTAAATGTACAGAACGACAAATTGACACATCCACACACAACTTTCACTACCTAACACTTATACACATAAATAAAACACAGTTAACACCTAATCAACACATAAACGAAAATTTTAATTGCAATAACACTAGGTTGCCTCCCAGGAAGCGCTCGTTTAACGTCAAATAGCTTGACACCTGTTTCTTTAAGGCTCCTGAAAGTGAAGGGCAGTGGCAAGCCTTTCAATATCACCCCCAAGTATGGCTTCAACCTTTGTCCATTCATTACCCAGCTTCTGTAGGATTCAGGGTCCTCCAGCTCAATGGCCCCATAAGGTTTAACTTCCTTGACAAGAAATGGTCCGGACCACCTAGATTTCAACTTTCCAGGGAAAAACCTCAGCCTGGAGTTGAATAATAACACAGATTGGCCGGGATAGAATTTTCTCTTGATGATCTTCTTGTCATGATAAGCTTTGACCTTCTCTTCGTAAATCCTTCAGGACTCATAAGCATTGAGCCTCATTTCTTCCAACTCATGCAGCTGAAATTTTCTTCTTTCACCAGTTGTTTGTGGATCAAAATTCAAAATTTTCAAAGCCCATAATGCTTTGTGTTCCAGCTCCACTGGTAGATGACATGTTTTCTATAAACCATATGAAATGGGGATAAGGTTGTTGAAGTTTTGAATACAGTCATGTATGCCCACAAGGTTTCATCCAACTTGATTGACCAATCCTTCCTAGAAGAGCTCACAGTCTTCTCAAGAATTCTCTTGAATTCCCTATTAGAAACTTCAGCTTGGCCGTCTGTCTGAGGATGGTATGGTGATGCAACCTTGTTTCTTATCCCATAGTGTTCTAAAACCAAATGCAGCTGTGAATTGCAGATATGTGAGCCACCATCACTGATCAAAACCCTTGGTGAGCCGAATTTGCAGAAAATTTTCTTCTTCATAAACTTCACCACAGTTTTTGCATCAGCTTTTGCAGCTGCAATGGCTTCAACCTATTTGGACACATAATCCACAGCTACCAAAATATATTCATTCCCAAAAGAAGGTAGTAAAGGTCCTACAAAATCAATAACCCAACAATTAAAGACTTCTACCTCTAGGATGCTATTCAGAGGCATTTCATGCCTTTTAGAGATGCCTCCAGACCTGTGACAATTTTTGCATTGCTGAACATAGAGGTGGGCATCTTTGAAAATAGTTGGCCCAAAAAAACCAGATTGGAGAACCTTAGCAGCAGTTCTCTCTCCATTACCTCCATATGGGGAGCTATGACAAGGCCAAAGAATATCCTTGACTTCCTTATCACTTACACATCTTCTCAGCAGATTGTCAGCTCCAATCTTGAATAAGTAGCGGTCATCCCACACATAGTGAGTGGCATCTTTGAAGAACTTCTTCCTTTGGTGCCAATTTAAATCTTCAGGAATTACCCCAGCTGCCTTAAAATTGGCCATGTCTGCAAACCAGGGCCTTTCCTCCAACAACAATAGCTTTTCATCAGGAAATTTTCTCTGACTTCAGACTCATGTTCAGTCACTTTTTCATTGAGTAGCCTGGACAAGTGATCAGCCACTTGATTTTCACTTCCTTTCTTGTCTTTGATCTCCAAATCAAATTCCTGCAACAATAAAACCCATCTGATTAATCTTGGCTTAGAATCAGGTTTAGTTATCATGTATTTGATAGCAGTATGATCAGTGTAAACAATTACTTTTGATCCTATCAAATAAGATCTAAATTTCTCCAATGCATACACTATTGCCAAAAGCTCTTTTTCAGTAGTTGCATAATTCACTTGAGCTTCATTCAAAACTTTGCTGGCATAGTGTATAGCATGGAAAATTTTAGCTCTTCTTTGTCCTAACACTGCCCCTACAGCATAATCACTAGCATCACACATTAATTCAAACTCTATATTCCAATTGGGGGCAATGATAACAGATGTAAAAATCAATTTTTGTTTTAAAGATTCAAAAGCAATCAAGCAAGTATCATCAAAATTAAAAGAAGTATCCTTATTTAGCAAATTGCTAAGAGGCTTGGTAATTTTTGAGAAATCCTTGATGAATAGCCTATAGAAGCCTTGCATGTCCAAGGAAACTTCTGATGCCTTTCACATTGATTGGAGGTGGTAGTTTCTCAATGATTTCCACCTTTGCTTTATCCACTTCGATTCCTCTTGCTGAAACATTGTGCCCCAAAACAATTCCTTCTTCAACCATGAAGTGACATTTTTCCCAGTTGAGCACCAGATTAGTTTCAGTACACCACTTCAGTACGGTGTTGAGATTTTCCAGGCAATGATCAAATGAACTTCCAAAAACAGAAAAGTCATCCATGAAAACATCAATGATTTTTTCAACCAAATCAGAGAATATAGCCAGCATACATCTTTGAAAAGTGGTCGGTGCATTGCAAAACCCAAAGGGCATTTTTCTATAAGCAAACACACCAAATGGACAGGTGAAAGTTGTCTTCTCTTGATCAGCAGGGTCAACTGATATTTGATTATACTCAGAGTAGCCATCCAAGAAGCAATAAAAAGCTTGACCAGCTAGCCTTTCCAAAATTTGATCCATAAAAGGCAATGGAAAATGATCTTTCCTGGTGGCTTTATTCAACTTTCTGTAATCTATGCACATCCGCCAACCAGTGACAGTTCTTGTTGGAATCAACTCATTCTTCTCATTACAAATCATTGTCATTCCACCCTTCTTAGGAACAACTTGAACAGGACTTACCGAAGCACTACCAGAAATGGGGTAAATCATGCATGCATCTAACAACTTCATCACTTCTTTCTTCACCACTTCTTTCATTGTTGGATTGAGTCTTCTTTGAGGTTGAGCCATTGGTTTATAGTCATCTTCCATAAGAATTTTATGCATACAGTAGGATGGACTAATACCCTTGAGATCAGAAAGTGCCCCACCAATGGCACTCTTATTGCTCTTCAAAATCTTTATCAATTTTTCTTCTTCAGCTTGAGACAACTTGTTGCTAATTATGACTGGTTTGTTGTTGTCTTCAAGAAAAACATATTTCAGATGAGATGGAAGCAATTTCTGTTAGGAATATGCACTAGAGACTTATATATTTATGAACATCCATCACTTGTATCATGTTATTTTATAAAGGCAAACTTATTCTTTTAGAATATAATTATTGTCCTTAGAATAGTAAGCTTAAACTTCATAAGAAATCAAGTAGATGACTTGATCGTGAGATCTTATCAAGAACTATTCTTAAATAGTCCCTAGTCAAGTATCATCTTAGGACAAAAATGCATTTAGACTAGTATGTGAGTTCATTGATGATCACATCTCACAGATCATGGATATGAGATATCATGTGCTCACATAAGTACACATTAAGAGTAATGATGTACTGGACAGACCCACCTTAAGAACGTTGCATGGATTGTTACATAAGTGTCATGAACGTTTCTTAAATTGATAAATTTTATATATGAAGTCCTTCGACCTGAAATCACTACGATTCCTACATAAGGAATTATATGTTTTAATTATCATCAAACGTACCTGTAATAGGGTAATCATAAAGTTGGTTTTTGGACATGTAATAAATTATGTGGTGGAATGTGAGTGCCCTAGATGGGATTTGTCCCTCCTATGTAACAGGAGTTATATCTGTAGGCCTCTTGATAAAGTGAGACTGCAAAATGCATGGCCATGCTCAGGAGGATAAATATGAGATATTTATTTTCTGTACAGTCTACTTGGGGATCAAGAAAATATAAATTGAACTATACAAGGTTGACACAATCCATGCCCTTGTGTTCAATTAGATATTTGGACAAAGGGACAAATCATATAAATTATTATCATAAAATAGGATTTATCAAAGTTATTGATAATCTCAATATTTGGATAGTGATATGTTGCTAGATACCGCTCACTATTTATGATATTAAATATAAAAGGGTTTTATTTTAATATTATAACCAAATATTAAAGGCCTATTGGGTCACACACATACAACAAGCCACTAGGAAATGATAATAATTCTAATTTAATTTAATTAGAATTATAACACAATGGGCCAGGCCCATAAGTGTGAGGGTTAAGTGAGTGAGGGGGTAAAATCCTAGCCACCACTCTATAAATAGAGCATAAGATGCACTACCCCAGATACACATGAGCAATCGCTTTTTACTTTCTAAGGCTACTAGCAGAGCTGAGGAGGGTTTCCTAGTTCGGTTGTTGGCGTGGATACTAATAGAGACGTGGATACTCATGCCTCGTTTGTAATCCTAATAAGGTAAAAACTTTCGTTTTAATACCTTTTATGCCCTGATTCGTGTTTTCTCAAAACGATTATAACAAGGGAGGGAATCCATTTATTTCCGCTGCACCCTGACCACATGCTTGATTCCCTTCAATTGGTATCAGAGCTTTGGTTTGTGATAAACACGTTTTAGGCTTTTAATCTTGTGAAGATTATGATTTTTTGTTGTTTTTCTGCTGAAAAACCTAGAGGCACCAATATTAAGTCATGTTTTGCCTTCAAATGAATAACACTCGTTAAGACTAGAGGCGATGAAGTGTGGGTCTGCCAAAGCAGGGTACCTTTATCTATTCTAGTAAAACGCGATAGGATAAAAAGTAATATCTGACTGTTATTCATTGGTTTTGACTTAACTAGGTATAGTCAATAGGATTGAAGAACCTAGAGGCACTAAGTTAGGCATTAATTCATAAGATGAATTAGAATAAGTTATTAACCTAACTATATATATATATCCAAGAGTTGTATGAGATACAATTGGAAAGCGTGTTACTACCTAAATAACCTTTTCTTAAGCGATCAGCCAAAGCTGACTTAAAATTAGGTGAAATATGGATCTTGGCCCACTAGAAAATCTAGTGATGGGATTTTCTGATTCTTTATATTGAGGGTACTTGTTTTGAATCAAAATAGTGGGAGACATATTTATTTAAAGACCTTATTAAATATGTTTGTTATATAATACTTACGTGCATAGCAACGAGCACAACAAGTAACTTTTATTGCGATCTGTCTTTGAGAAGGACAAAATGTTTGGAATTAACTTTCTAGACTGGTATAAGACCTAAGGATTGTCCTTAGGAAAGGTTGTATGTCCTGGAAGGGCCTATTCCTGAAACACCCGCTGCAAATACTTCGAAAGCTGACAAGGATGCTTTTAGAAAGCATCAGGATGTTACTCTCGATGTAGGTTGCCTTATGCTTACTACCATGAATGTTGAACTCCAAAAACAACATGAGAACATGGAGGCGAACGATATGATTGTACACTTAAAAGACTTTATCAAGGACAAGCTAGGATTGAACGATTTGAAGTCTCAAAAGCACCTTTATCAATGTAGACTGGAAAAGGGAACCCCTGTTGGTGCTCATGTACTCAAAGCAATTGGGTACATTGAAAACCTAGAAAGGCTTGGATTCCCATTAGGCCAAGAGTTGGCCACTGATCTTGTCCTGCAATCGTTGTTGGACAGCTGTAGTCAATTCGTCATGAACTACAACATGAATGAATTTGACAAACCACTGTCAGAATAGCTAAGCATGTTAAGAACAGTTGAGCAAAACATTAATAAAGGTAAAGGGAAGGCCATATTGATGGTCCAACCTGGAAAGGGCAAGGGCAAGAAGAAGTTCAAGAAGCCCTATTTCAAACCAAAGGACAAAGGCAAGAATAAGCCTAGTACCTCTGATTTGAAGCCTATGGCGGGATAGCTAAGGAAGGAAAATGTTTCCACTGTGGCCAAATCAGGACATTGGAAACTTTGTAAAGTACCTGGATGAGATCAAGAAGGGAAGTGAGAATTCCGCTTCAAGTATTTATGTTGTAGAAGTCAATTTACCTACTACTACACCTTGGGTATTGGATACCGGATGTGGATCTCACATTTGTGTGAATGTGTAGGATCTAAAAGGAATAGGTCAATTGGCTAAAGGAGAAGTCGACCTACGTGTGGGAAAAGGAGCAAGAGTTGCTGCCTTAGCCGTAGGAACCTATTATTTAACTTTTCCAACTGGACTAGTTATTGAACTAAATAATTGTTATTTTGTGCCTACCATTAGTGGGAATTTTAATTCCGTTTCTTGTTTAGAAAAGAGTGTTTTTATAAAGAACAATTCAATTTATTTGAATTTTATGGTTGTGCAAAGTTGAACAATATGAAGTGTCTGTCTATAACATAAGTACTAAGAGGGTCCAAACAAATGATTTAAACCAAACTTATCTTTGGCATTGTCACTTGGGCCACATAAATGAGAAACGCATATCCAAACTCCATAAAGATGGTGATCGAGGTCGTACTCAACCAAATATTAATACTCAGAATATGTAGTTAATGGAAAATTAACCAAAGTCGTCTCTCAAGGAATTCAATAGAAAATTCGAATTTATTCACAAGAATTGTTGATTCAAAAGCAAGCAAGGGGGTTTTGTTTGGTTGTTTCTTAAAATTCAAGAACATAAAGCTAAAATTCGAAATTCAGAAAATATGTATGAAAATGGAAGAATTCTCAAGGTCATTCAAATAGGATCTTTCATTGATTTAGAGAAAATTATCAATTCCTACACAAATTCGAATTAACCAATTAAGCATCAATCAATTCATCAATTATCCCATACAAGGATTAAGCAAACTTGTGTGATAATTTAATCCCTAACCTACTGAATTAAGCAAATAGTAGAATCATCTTAGAATTAAGCAAACTAAGATTCAAATTTAGGATCAAGAGGAGAAGAAGAACCATGAAGCATGTATTCCAATTCAAGATTCAAAATCCTAGAATTCTAGAGATTAGGAGAAGAGAAAATGTGCAGAAAATTGTAAAACGAAATTACATAGATGAAACCTCAAGATCCAATGCTTAGAACACTTGAGAATCAACCTTGAATTCAGCCTTCCATGGAGGTTGAAGAGGAAAAACGAAAATGGAAGAAGAAGAAGAAGATGAAGAGACTTCAAATCTGAATTTTAGAAAATGAGAAAAAGTTCCCTCCAAAAGAGTAACTGCCCCTATTTATAGATCTACTCCTAATTAATCAGATCTAAATGATGTTTGGGCCGAAATTAACATGTATGAGGCCCAATACACTAATACAAGTCTTAAAACAATGTTGTTTCTGTGACAGTTTCCGTAGCCCAACTTCAAACTGCAACTGCTCCTAATTGCTTCATGGGAATATAGTCATATAGCATATCAAATTAAAGCCCCGGAAGTTAGCTTTCCAATGCCATTGGAATCACTCAAATCGGACACCTACTGCTCCAGATATCTACAAAACAATACAGGTAGGTCAGGAGGTTTAAAATCCGAAATTAAACATCATTTATAGTTAAAGCCCAATTAAGCCCAATTCGGTAAATCTCAATTAAATCAGTGGATTTCATCACAATTACACTTCAATAAAGCTAAGATTAAAGGTATTAAGTGTGAATAAAATTGTGCTCATCATATGGCTATTTGGAATCTTTTGATTTTGAATCAATAGAGACATATGAATCTGGTTTATTGGGGGAGATGAACAAAACCCCATTCACCGAAAAGGTGAAAGGGCTGGTGATCTTCTTCGTCTCATACATAGTGATGTATGTGGGCCCATGGGCACAATGGCTAGAGGAGGTTTTCAATACTTCATCACTTCTATTGATGATTTCAGTAGATATGGATTTGTGTATCTGATGAAACACATATCTGAGTCCTTTGAAGAGTTCAAGGAATTTAAGAATGGAGTATAAAACCAACTTGGCAAGACTATTAAAACACTTCGATAAGATCAAGATGGAGAATACTTAAGCCAACATTTGATGACTATCTAAGAGAGTGTGGGATGACGCCTCAACTCACTCCTCCTGGAACACCTCAATGGAATGGAGTTTCAGAAAGGAGAAATCGAACTCTATTAGATATGGTTCGTTCTATGATGAGTCACACTGATCTCCCCGACTCCTTTTTGGGGTCATGCTTTGTTAACAGTAGCCTTCACACTAAACCGTGTTCCATCTAAGGCTGTCATAAAGACACCATATGAGATTATGACTGGGAAAAGACCTAGTATGTCTTTTATGAAGGATTTAGGGTTGTGAAGCTTATGTGAAACGCCAAGTCTCAGATAAGCTAGGACCCAAATCAGATAAGTGCTTATTTTGTGGGATACCCAAAAGAAACAAAGGGTTACTACTTCTATAATCCTAGCGAAGGCAGAATGTTTGTCGCTAGGACTGCTGTATTCTTAGAGAAGGAATTTGTCTCTAAGAAAATGAGTGGGAGGAAAGTAGAACTTAAAGAAATTCAAGTACCATAGAGTAGTAATGAGCCAATAATGGAACAAGAGCAGATACCACAAAGTGTTGTGGAGCCACCTACTCAAGTAGCGCAAGACTTGCGTAGGTCAGACAGGGTACGTCACTAACCTGAGAGATATGGGTTCCATGTGTCTCAGGAAGGCGGTATATTGCTAATGGATCTAGAGGACCTAGTGACTTACCAAGAAACTCTTTTGGGTCCAGAATCTGAGAAATGGCTTGATGTCATAAGATCTAAAATAGATTCCATGTACATTAACAAGGTATGGACCTTGATTGAGCCACCCGAAGGGATAAAACCCCTAGGGTGCAAGTGGGTTTTCAAAGAGGAAAACTGACATGGATGGTAATGTAAGTACCTTTAAAGCATGGTTGGTGGCTAAAGGGTTTCACGCAAATTCATAGTGTAGACTATGATGAAACCTTTTTCCCCAGTTGCCATGCTTAAATCTGTTCGGATCTTGCTTGCTATTGCAACTTACCATGATTATGAAATCTGGCAAGTGGATGTGAAGATAGCCTTCCTAAATGGAAGCCTTCTTGAATATATGTATATGCTACAACCTAAAGGTTTTGTTATACCTAAAGGTATATAAGTTGCAACGATCCATTTATGGATTAAAGCAAGCCTCTAGAAGATGGAATCTTCAATTTTGATGAAGCTGTAAAGCAGTTTGGTTTCATTAAAATAAAGATGAACCTTGTGTCTACAAAATGGTTAGTGACAGCATTTGTGATTTTTCTGGTTTTGTATGTAGATGACATACTGCTCATAGGAAATGACATTCCTACCCTTCAGTCTGTAAAGACTTGGTTAGGAGATTGTTTTCTATGAAAGATTTAGGCAAAGCGACCTATGTGTTAGGTATCAGGATCTATAGAGATAGATCTCAAAGATTACTTGGCCTAAGTCAAAGTACATACATAGACAAAGTGTTAAAACGGTTTAACATGCGAGATTATAAGAAGGGATCTTTACCTATGTCACATGGTATAAGCCTATCTAAGGCTCATTCTCCTTCCAGTGAAGAAGAGAGAGGTCGCATGAGTAAGATTCCTTATGCATCCGCTATAGGGTCTATCATGTTTACCATGTTATGTACTCGACTAGAAATATCATATGCTTTAAGCATGACTAGCAGATACCAGTCTTATCTTGATGAAGATCACTAGACAACAGTCAAGAACATCCTTAAGTACTTGAGAAGAACTGAGGATTCATTCTTGATATATGGAGGTGAGGAAGAGCTACTTGTAAAGGGTTACACTGATGCTAGCTTCCAAACCGACAAAGATGATTGAAGATCGCAATCAGGTTATGTGTTTTGTTTGAATGGTGGCGCTGTGAGCTAGAAAAGTTCAAAGCATGAAACAGTCGCTGTTACAAACCCATTAAACCCCTTGTGCAGCAGAAGCATGAAGGGTACACTAGATCATTAGGCATAATAGTTATGTCTAAATGTCTCTAGTGCAAGTGAGAGATTGTTAGGAATATGCACTAGAGACTTATATATTTATGAACATCCATCACTTGTATCATGTTATTTTATAAAGGCAAACTTATTCTTTTAGAATATAATTATTGTCCTTAGAATAGTAAGCTTAAACTTCATAAGAAATCAAGTAGATGACTTGATCGTGAGATCTTATGAAGAACTATTCTTAAATAGTCCCTAGTCAAGTATCATCTTAGGACAAAGATGCATTTAGACTAGTATGTGAGTTCATTGATGATCACATCTCATAGATCATGGATATGAGATATCATGTGCTCACATAGGTACACATTAAGAGTAATGATGTACTGGACAGACCCACCTTAAGAACGTTGCATGGATTGATACATAAGTGTCATGAACGTTTCTTAAATTGATAAATTTTATATATGAAGTCCTTCGACCTGAAATCACTATGATTCCTACATAAGGAATTATATGTTTTAATTATCATCAAACGTTACCTGTAATAGGGTAATCATAAAGTTAGTTTTTGGACATGTAATAAATTATGTGGTGGAATGTGAGTGCCCTAGATGGGATTTGTCCCTCCTATGTAACAGGAGTTATATCTGTAGGCCTCTTGATAAAGTGAGACTGCAAAATGCATGGCCATGCTCAGGAGGATAAATATGAGATATTTATTTTCTGTACAGTCTACTTAGGGATCAAGAAAATATAAATTGAACTATACAAGGTTGACACAATCCATGCCCTTGTGTTCAGGGCAATCGCTTTCTACTTGGGGATCAAGAAAATATAAATTGAACTATACAAGGATTTACCCCAGATACACATGAGCAATCGCTTTTTACTTTCTAAGGCTACTAGCAGAGCTGAGGAGGGTTTCCTAGTTCGGCTGTTGGCGTGGATACCAATAGAGACGTGGCTACTCTTGCCTCGTTTGTAATCCTAATAAGGTACGACCTTTCGTTTTAATACCTTTTATGCCTTGATTTGTGTTTTCGCAAAACGATTATAACAAGGGAGGGAATCCATTTATTTCCGCTGCACCCTGACAACATGCTTGATTCCCTTCAATTTCAGCTCCACCTTTTGTTCTTCTGGCTTTGACTTGGTTTGTAGCTCTTCAAATACCCTCTCTGCTGGTGAGATTTCTTTGGAGGAATCCAAATCTTTTAAACAAGCCTCAATTTCTTTTTCTTCTTCTTCTTCTTCTTCATTCATCATGTCGAAGGCTTCAATTAATGATTTCTCCAAGGGATTTGAATTGTGAATATGCTCCTTAGCAGTTGTGTATAGCTCGTCAAGTATGTCAACTCTGAAGCATTCTTTCTTGTCAGTAGAGGTGGGAATCAGGTAGGCCAGGCCAGGCTTTACATAAACAAGCCAGGCGTGTTTCAAAATTTTAAAGCCTAAGCCTAGCCTTTTACCTGTGATAGGCTTTAATTAGTACCTAGGCCTGGTTCGTTTAAAGGGTTTAAAGGCCTGTTAAGCCTATGAGCCTATTTAAAAGCCTACATGTAATGAAGGCTAGTAAAAAGGCCTAAAGCCTATTTATATTCTTGGCAAAATAGGCCTTTGGACCCGCGAGCCTATTAGCCAAAAATATAAATAGGCTTTAGGCCTTTTTACTGGCCTTCATTACATGTAGGCTTAAAGCCTATTTAAAAGCCTACCTGTTAAGTTTTAGTTTAACATAAAACTCAAGAACATAATTTTTTCTATAATATCCAAATCAGCAGTATCACATTAAAGCTAAAAAAAAATTGATCTCTAAAAGAATTGAGTATGATTTAAGATATGGTAATTATCTCACATTCAACAATAAAATCCCTATTAAAAATCAATTGACAAAACAAGCAAACAGATTATAATTATAATAGTATGAGAAGACGACCTCTCAGCCACATTCACAAAGTCTTTACAACTCTTAACAACAACTCATTCATTGTCCCTAAAAGATATCTACAGTTCATTCAATTTCAAGAAAAAGATACTAGTCGGATTGACAAAGGGCGGCACCGACAGAATATATGAAAAGAAATTGAAAGCATAAGCATAGCAAGGAATACATGAAACATAATTTCAATGATTAACTTGGAGATGAGAGGATCTAAACTCACTAAACTATATCAATAATTCCAAAATCAGACAGAGGTTGAACCGAAGCAGTGAAGCACAAATGAATTTGAAGCAAACGAAGAAAAACTGAAGATTAACTGAAACAAAAATCCTACCTTTTGAATGACGACGAAGCACGGCGACGAAGCACGAACACAGCACGGACGGAGCGCGAAGACGAAGCACGACGACAGAGACGCAGAACAGTGAACGGTGAACAGCGACGCAAAATGCAGAGCGCGACGACGAGTCGGCGACGGTCGACGGAGACGGAGACGAAGAACGGACGCCTGAGCCTGGCCTCGGAGACGAAGAACGGAATGGAGCCTTTGGGTGAGAGTTGGAGGCGGCAGAGTGAGTCTGAGACAAAGAGAGAGGGATTAGGGTTTACTATCATCAGAAATTCACAAATAAAGTTTTAAAAATTAAAATTAAAAATAAACTATAAAAAATAATTTTATAAAAATAATAAATAATATATAAATATAAATATAAAATTATATTAATTAATTATTATTATATTTAAACAGGCCGCCTAGCAGGCTAAACAGGCTTTTAAACCTACTTGGGCCTGGCTCGTTTACATAAACAAGCTTTAAAAAAAGCCTAGGCCTATCTATCTAATAAACAGGCCAGACCAGGCCAGGCTTTAATCAGGCCAGGTAGCAGGCCCCTACCAGGCGGCCTACCTGACTCCCACCCCTACTTGTCAGTGGGGTGCTGGAGTGCTTCAAACACATTGAAATTCACCTCTTCATCTTGCACTCTTACTTTCAGTTTTCCATCTTCAACATCAATTATTACCTTTGTTGTCTTCATAAATGGACGACCAAGAATCAAAGGCACATTCATGTCTTCTTCAATGTCCATGACCACAAAATCCATCGGAAAGAAGAATTTATCTACTTTCACCAAAACATCTTCAGCAATCCCCTGAGGGTATTTGATGGATCAGACGGCCAATTGAAGAGTCATCCTTGTAGGCCTAATGTTCAAGTCACCAATTCTTTTAAGCATAGACAAAGGCATCATGTTGATACTAGCACCAAGATCAAGGAATGTTTTCCCTACTGGTAAGTGATAAGTGTCAATTATATGATATATTCTTGTATTTTTACTGCACTTATCAAGGGTAAAATAGTAATTTATGCCCCAAAATAATCCTTTTTTAGTAATAATTGTAATAATTGTGTTTATTTAATTTGAATTTGAATTTGATGCTATTTTAATAGAAAATCTGTTGATTTTACAGATTTATGAGAGAAATTTAAATGAGAAAAGAAGATAGCATTATTTAAGGATAGGATCTGCAGATTTGAAGTTTAAATGAGAGCAAATAAAGATAAGATCAACAGCCATTCAAACAAGGATTCTGCGGATAAGCTTCCCAATTTAAATTCAAAGTCAAGATAAACACAGAATCAGATCAAAAAGAGGGAAACAAGGAAAGCCAAGCAAACAGAGATAAGATCAGGAAGATATCCAGCTAAAAAAGGGAGAGAATCAAGAGAAGCTGATCGAGAAATACGCTCCACCTACGCTCAGCGCAGGTGAAGCGTAACTATCAGGATTCCTCTCTGGATCCTGCGCTTCAGATGCGTTGAGCGCAGGTAAAGCGCAGGAACACGGATTTGTTTTCAAATCTAATTTCAAAACAGATTCCTTCCAAATTTCAGATAGCTTTCCTTCATCTATAAATAGGACGCTTTGTAAAGATCATAGGGAGGAGAGAGCTTAGCAGAGTTAGGGTTTAGGGCTCAAAGCTCCAGAGGAGACCCCGAAAGGCTGCCGAGATAGCAACGCTAGGATTGAAGAAAAGTGTGACAGTTTCTTTATTGGTCTGTATGGCTACCATGCGTAGCTAAACTCTCCAATAGGGTTGAATGTAGTTGATTCAATCCCCAAGTGTATGTGAATTCTCTTTATTAATTATGAATCCCTATTCTATAATATTGGTACTTTTATACTTTACTTAATGCGTAGCTTCCGCCTTTGTGCCAGAGTTATAGGTTGTTTTGTAAAATGCATTAGTAAATGGTTTTGTAAATTCAACAGCGAGTTTGGGGGAGCCTAGGAATAGGAAACTTGAATTCTGATTGGTAAAAGTACTCATAGTAGTTACTGTAGGAATATAGTGAGAATCGATGATTGAAGAAGAAGTGTGACAGTCTCTTCATAGTAGTCACTATAGGAATATAGGGCGAATTGATAGTGTTAACGAACGAAAAAGTAGAGCAATCAAGTCGGGGTAATTTGTCGCCTGGGAGAACCCGCATGGATTATCTTCGAGTGTTTTACTGCTGGTGACTCGGGGTAAAACAATATAGTTTGGCTAAGGTATCATAGAAATATATTCTTAATTAATATTGGAATTCACATATGTAAGGGGTGGGATGATACAAAATTCAATCTTGATCCAAGTAACGCTATCTTTATCTATCTCTACTCTCTCATTTATTTTATGCAATTTACTTTCTGCACAACAATCATCAAAAATACTTTCTTACTTGATAGTCTGATCACTAATAAATACGAAGTGAATCGTTCCTTGTGGATACGATACTCTTTACTTACAATTATACTGTTGGAATTTTGGTACGCTTGCCTAAATCCCATCAAGTATTTTTGGCGCCGTTGCCGGGAAACGGTGTATCAATTCGTATAGACTTGGGAGGTCTAACTATCAAGTTGTATATACTCTATCTTAGGATTAGATTTTTATTATTTTAGGAATTTTTAGGATTTTTTCTTTTTCTTTTTATTTCTATTCTTTTTATTAAAAAAATCTCTTCCACACTTACCCTTTCCCTGTTCAAGTTTTCTTGTTTATGCTTTTGAGAGGCCAGGTGTCCCCAAATTAACTACAATTTGATCCAGAAATAGAAAGGACATCAAGGAAGAACAGAAGTAGAAACAAGAGAAGGAGACGAAGGAGAAGCGAGGAAGAACCCAAAAATAAGGAGACAATCTCAACACTCTCTGTTCAACCACCCCAAGTGAAGTAAATGTTGAATGGCTTCTGAATGGCAAAATCCACCAAGAAGAACGCTTGGAGATTATCAAAATCCACCAAGAAGAATCCTTGGAGATTATGTTAGGCAGCAAGAACCAAAATATTTCTCCCACACACTGATTCAAGGTAACTTCTCTAATTACAATAAATATTCTAACAGTTTTTCACAGGATTGGGGAAGTTACCATAATCAAAATTTTGGGTGGTGACAAGATGCTGTTTCATTCTATAAGCAAACTGTAGCAGATGAGCTCAGGGCACAGAATAAGAGTATAATGCAGCAAATAGAAACACTCAAAAAGAAGCTAGCTAACCTTTCTCAGCCATCGCAGCCAGTTCACTCTTATCATGGCCAGCCACCACAATTAATTTGTGATTTTTGCGGAGGTAACCATCTCAATGGTCACTGCTCTTACCCATGCACTCAAGAAGAGCAAGTTATTTACATGGGCAACCAAGAAAGACCAGGCATCTTCTCCAACAGCAACAACTTTGCAAGCAATTCACAAGGATGGAGAAATAGCCAGAATCAAGATTGTAGGTGGCAGCAAGATAATGTTTCATTCCATGTGCAACCTTCTTCCCAATAGCAGCCAAGCTACTTTTCAGTTCAACCATGGCATTCAGATGGGGACAATCTTATTGAAAAAAAGTTGCAAGAATTGGTACGATTTCAGAAGGCTTGTGAAGAAGCAGGACTACCTGCTGACCCCATACTAGATGAGATAGTAGAAAATATGACCAAATGTCGGTCAAAACAAATTTCAGCAAATGCACAGCCCAACCCTGAAGAACAGTATGATGACATGACCACCATAAGTGTTCAACTGATAGGGGAGGAAACCAATGACAATCTGGCTGATGAAGAAGAGCAAGCTGAAGAAGAGGAACCAGAAGAAGCTGAAGAAGAAAAGGAAGAAGAAGAAGGTGAATCAGAAGTAGAAGAAGAAAAAAAGAGGATGAAACAGAGAAAATGTGCTTAAAGAAAAGATTGACTGTGAAAGGGAGGTAGAGAACAAAACATATGAGGGTGTACATGATGAAAAGATCAGGAAATGAGAAAAAGAGTGAACAGGGAGATAGTGAATCAAAGCCCGAGAAAGGAGGGGAAGTGGTACCAAGACCATAGACCTTGCCTTATCCAACCAGTCCTCCAAAGAAAGATGAAGAAAGGCATGGTGCAAGTGTTAAACCTTCCAGACCCCACAAAAGAAAGGTTTGTGAAGACAATGACCTGACCAAAGCAAAGACAGAAAGAATCAAGCCAAGAGAATCAAATTCAAAGCCTAGAGCCAGATTGAAGACAAAGTGGTCAAGTGTGTTTCATATCAAAGACCCTTGTGAAGCAAAGAAATTAAGAGCAATCAACTGTGAATCATCTAAGCTTTAGGAAAAGAAGACTCATGCACATGAGATCAAGATAATAAAGAAAAGAAAAGTCAAGCCAAGGGGAGTCAGAAGCATGGTCTAATTCTAGGAAGAAGCCCAAATGGTTAAAGTCATTTCGCACTATAGATTGTTCCAAGGCAAGATTATGGGGAGGTTTATGGGCCAGAGAAAGGAAAGGTGCAGCACACAAGCTCACCAAAAGATTCCAGTTTCAACCACCATGAGAGAACAAGGTGTCGAGCTATCAGACGTTAAACAAGCGCTTCCTAGGAGGCAACCCAGCAATTTTTGTTTTAATTTTTCTTTTTCTTTGATTTTTATTTTTGATTTTTTGTTTTAGAGTCAATACCTGTGTAGAATAAGAAATTATTAGGAATTGGATTGATTTTAATAAGAAAAGGATGAGAAACAATTAAAGTTAGGAAGCAGCAGAGAACAGAAAATAGAATTTCAATTCTGTTTTCCGCGCTTCACTTGGGCTAAGCGCAGGTGAAGCGCAGATTCTATAATTTGCCTCTATTTTCTGCGCTTCACCTACGCTAAGCGTAGGTGAAGCGAAGTGGCTCGCTTCATATTCCATGAAGCACGCGCTCCAGTTTCGCTGAGTGAAAATGGAGCGCACATGCGCGCTTCAGAATTTATTTGAAATTCTGGAGCGAGGGAAGGTCATTTCAACCTTCCCTCCACTCCTAACTTCCACTTTCTCTGAGAATCCATCCTTTCCCTCGACCTTTTACTTCCAAATCCTCTTCCTTTCAATTTTTGAAGCTACACCAAGTATGTTTTTATAGTTTAATTTGTTTTGCACCGATTAAAATTTTCAGTTTTTCATTTATTTGAGCAAAACCTTAGGATAGGAAACTTAGGCTCTTAGGACCCTTTAAATTAGGAAAATTTGTCAATAGAGTCTTAGTTTAGTCTGCTTGTTATTATGGTATGTATGATGGTGTGTTATGATATGTTTAGGTGGTAGTTTTTAATGTGCTCAATGATTTGCTGCAAGTTATTCTTTTTGGTGCATGTATGCTCAGTTTGTTCCATATTTTTGCATGACCATACTTGAATGACTGTGCTTTATTGCATGTTGCTAATAACATGATTTTTGAGCTTAATATTTGTTACCTAATTTTTGCCCTGTTTAGAAAATTAATTCGGACTTGCTTTAATTGATCACTTTAGCATGCTCTTAATAAATTAATTAATTGGCAATGGGTAACTTTAAAATCAAGATTTTTGTGCAAATGCTTGATTAGTTGATCGCTCTGATTTCTGAATTAACTTGGCCATTTATTTCATTAATCATGAGTTGATATTTTGTTTGCATGGAAATAATCTTGGTTCTATTTTGTAGATGGCTCGCTTTAAGGAAGTTAACTCCGCTAGTGCCTCAAGGAAGGGCAAAGGTGCCAAGAGAGCTATAGAGGCACCCCAAGAGGACCCAGAGTTTGATGCTCACAGATTCAAGGACGCTAAGTCCTCAAAGGCTTACAGTTCACTGATGGACTGTAACTTCATCAAAGAGAGGCCAGTGTCATTGCAGCCTGGCGAATATGAGGAATTCAGAGCTGAGATACACGGGAGAAACTGGGTCCGCCTCAACCGCCCAGACACACACTTTGACCCTGACATTGTTATGGAGTTCTATGCCAATGCCATTGGAGACCATGGCATTGATGTGAGGCGGCAGTCTTATGTCCGAGGGCATGTGATTTATTATGATCGCGATGCGATCAACAGACTTTTATTATTTCCAGGACCTGAAGATAGAAGACTCATGGCGTGTCAACATCGTGAGAGGATGAGGGCTGTGGGGGTCTATGGGAATGATCCCCCAGATACTCAGATTGCAGAGAGACTATGCCTACAAGGACATTCCTTTGAAAGGAATGTCTATGGTCATGCTGCTCGCATTCTCAGGCGTGACATGAGGGACATAACGCGGATGTGGACAGTGTTGGTGTTGGCTAACATCCAGCCCGCCAACCATGTATCAGACGTCACCATGCCAGTGGCCCACCTCCTCTACAGCATTATCACTGGCGCAGACATAGATATTGCCAATATCATCACACAGAAGATAGCAGACTTTGTATCTTCTGTGGGGCGCCGCAGCGCCAACTTCAGGATCAGTTTGGGCTTTCCTTCACTTATCACAACCCTTTGCAGTTCTAGGGGTGTTGAGGTGTTCCCTTCGGTTCACATCTTGAACCCCATGACCAGAGGGTATATAGAAGCCAACTGCATCCCGGAGGAGGAGGATGATGAGGATGAGCAGCAGCAACAACCACCACCACCACCAGCACCACAGACACCACCAGCAGCAGCAGACGCCTCTATCCCATTCTGGGCACAGCACATTCTCACCCAGAATGCATCCATTTCCAGAGGTTTATCCCATATCCAGGAGTTCCAGTACCGCTCCAGGCATGATCCAGATTTTGGCATGACTCCGGAGGAGTTCAATGCATATATGCAGTGTCCTGGGGACAGACCTGTTTTTCCCGGAGAGGGAGGAGCAGCTGATGGAGATGGAGCAGACTGATATTTTTTATTTGGTGCTTTTTTTTCTTTTTCTTTTCATTTTCTTTTATTTTTCTTCTTTTTATTTGATCATTCTGGATATGTACTGTATATATACTCCACTGATACATTATATTGCTATGCAGTGCATTTTTAGTATTTTATTTTTTTTATTTTTAGCCAAAAAGTCGGTGAGATGTGAGTCCAAACACTTAAATTGAGAGTTTTTCACTACTGTTTGTCAATTGTTATTGATTGAGTTTTTGGATTTTATTCTGCTCATGGAAAATATGGAAGTGATAAAGGCAATTTTTGTTTTTAAATTATTTGCTCAGTGCCAAAAGCCAACCCTTGATAAAATTTTTCCAATGTTTTTTATAACCCATTTGAGCATTAATGTTTCTTCTTATGCACCCCAGCCAAAATGAATGATTATATCTTGTCCCTTACACACTGGGGATAGAGAGCAAGGTGCAACTTGACATAATGGGAATAAAATGTTGGTGATTTGAAAGTCAAGAAATACAAAGAGCAGACACAAGAAAGCAAAAGAAGATCACTCCCTCAAAAATAAAAAAGAAAAAGTGAATAAATTGAATAAGTTGGGGGGAGTGCATCTTCAAACAAAAGAAGAGGCCAGCTAAAATGAAACAAATCAAGAATGAGATGGAGAATGGAGAGAAGTTCCAAGTTCAAGAAAAAACAAAAGATGCTCTCTATTCTAAGTGTTCTTTGCTTATCCAGAAAAACCATGATTTCTTGATAACCCAGCCTCATTACAATCAAGAAAAGACCTTTTGATCCATATTAACCATGTGCATGTTTAGAAACTAGAAACGACTATCAATCTTAGTTGTTCAACTGTGGTGGAAAAATTGAGGGAAACACTTACCCGTGAGCATGGGAGAGTTCCTTGATTTATCATTTATTGCTCTAATTGCTATTTCTGAGAAAGTTTAACTGAATTGTTGTATCCTGTTCTGATTGAGTATTGGTAACATCTCTTAATTCTAATTTTTTCAGATATTTGGAAAGTGATTTCTGCCTAATAAAGAGATGATGAAAGTTTGTCCTTATTTCTGAGAATTACAACAAGGGGATTGAATCCAATTTTTTATTACAAAGAGGTCTCTTGCTTGAGGACAAGCAAGAAGTTAAGTTGGGGGGTATTTGATAAATGTCAATTATATGATATATTCTTGTATTTTTACTGTACTTATCAAGGGTAAAATAGTAATTTATGCCCCAAAATAATCCCTTTTTAGTAATAATTGTAATAATTGTGTTTATTTAATTTGAATTTGAATTTGATGCTATTTGAATATAAAATATGTTGATTTTGCAGATTTATGAGAGAGATTTAAATGAGAAAATAAGATAGCATTATTTGAGGATAGGATCTACAGATTTGAAGTTTAAATGAGAGCAAATAAAGATAAGATCAGCAGCCATTTAAACAAGGCTTCTGCGGATAAGCTTCCCAATTTAAATTCAAAGTCAAGATAAACACAGAATCAGATCAAAATGAGGGAAACAAGGAAAACCAAGCAAACAAAGATAAGATCAGGAAGAGATCAAGCTAAAAAAGGGAGAGAATCAAGAGAAGCTGATCGAGAAATACGCTCCACCTGCGCTGAGCGCAGGTGAAGCGTAACTATCAGGATTCCTCTCTGGATCCTGCGCTTTAGATGCGCTGAGCGCGGGTATAGCGCAGGAACACGAATTTGTTTTCTAATCTGATTTCAAAACAGATTCCTTCCAGATTTCAGATAGCTTTCCTTCATCTATAAATAGGACCCTTTGTAAAAATCATAGGGAGGAGAGAGCTTAGCAGAGTTAGGGTTTAGGGCTCAAAGGTCCAGAGGAGACCCCGAAGGGCTGCCGAGATAGCAACGCTAGAATTGAAGAAAAGTGTGACAGTTTCTTCATTGGTCTGTATGGCTACCATGTGTAGCTAAACTCTCCAATAGGGTTGAATGTAGTTGATTCAATCCCCAAGTGTATGTGAATTCTCTTTATTAATTATGAATCCCTATTCTATGATATTGGTACTTTTATACTTTACTTAATGCGTAGCTTCCGCCTTTGTGCCGGAGTTATCGGTTGTTTTTTTAAAATGCATTGGTAAATGGTTTTGTAGATTCAACAACGAGTTTGGGGGGGCCTAGGAATAGGAAACTTGAATTTTGATTGGTAAAAGTACTTATAGTAGTTACTATAGGAATATAGTGAGAATCGATGATTGAAGAAGAAGTGTGACAGTCTCTACATAGTAGTCACTATAGGAATATAGGGCGAATTGATAGTGTTAATGAACGGAAAAGTAGAGCAATCAAGTCGGGGTAATTTGTCGCCTGGGAGAACCCGCATGGATTATCTTCGAGTGTTTTACTGCTGGTGATTCGGGGTAAAACAATATAGTTCGCCTGATCCAAGTAACGCTATCTTACTCTATCTCTACTATCTCATTTATTTTATGCAATTTACTTTCTACACAACAATCATCAAAAATAGTTTCTTACTTGATAGTCTGATCACTAATAAATACGAAGTGAACCGTTCCCTGTGGATATGATACTCTTTACTTACTATTACACTGCTGGAAGTTTGGTACGCTTGCCTAAATCCCACCAATGTACCACTTGAACCAACCCCCGCCGGTATTTGAAATTGTAATTAAGTTTATCAAGAAAATTATAACCTAAAATTAATTTAGATTTAGTAAATTAAAAATTAGTTTTTGAATAAATCTAGTTTTTCACGTGATTGATGATTTTGTACTTATATATTTAAATTTTTTATTAAATATCCAATTAAAGATTGGATTGAATTAAAAAATATAGTTAAATTTTGTTTATTTAATTTCAATTTGAATATATAACATAAATTTGAAATATCAATCTTATTTGAGTTTGATTGAATTCATATATTTTCAATCATTTAATGAAAAAATAAATGATATTTTCAAACTAATATTTATTTTTTAAAATTAAATATATAATTAAATGTATGATTAATTTTTTGAGTTTAATATATATACACTTTCAGTGTAAAGAAGTTTTACACAGACATCCAATGATGTGCTGCCACATCATTTATTGAATTTAATAACACATGAGATGTCATATTCATTAAATGATGTGGCGGCACACCATTGGATGTCTGTGTAAAATTTCTTTACATTGACAGTGTATATCAATTAAATCCTTCTTCAAAGCCCATAGTGCCACATAATTCATAAAATGTAGATAAATATGTATATGGATCCTCATGATCCATTCTAGTGAATTGGTGTGCACTGATTAAACTCAGAAAGGTTGGCTTCATTTCCATTGTTCTTGCTCCAGGTGGAGCAACTATGCTAGAGAAAGTGTCTTGGTCCTTGTTGTGTTGCATTGTCTCCCAATGTTCTTCTTGGCTATCTTGGTCCTTCTCCAGCCATGATTGGTTAAGGAATTAGTTGCGTTGGTGTTGGTTGTGGTTGTGGAGTAGAGAAACTTCCTGGTTCTTCTTCTTGAGTGGTTGCTTGCCTACTTCTTCTTCTTCTACTGTTGTTTCTCCTAGTCGTTCTTTCAACTTCTTGATCGAACACCAGTTGATCTACAGTAGCTTTGCCTCGAAGAATCATATAACACTCAAACAAGGATTAGTAACAAGTAGCAATTAAAATGAAAATAACTATAAACAAAGAACTAATTACAAAAATCCTAATGAACTAACTTGCGGAATCTATAAAAATTACAAAGTTCCCCGACAACGGCGCCAAAAATACTTGTTGCGATGCTGGCAAGCGTACCAATATCGCAACAGTATAATAGTTTTAAAAGTAAGGGTTGTCGTACCCACGAGGAACTCGAACTACTATTAACCCAACACAATTTAGTCCACTAAGTATTTACAAAAGAACAGTGAATTTGTCATTTTGGTTTTTTGTAAAAAGGTTTGATAAAAAAAGTTCATAAATTAAACAAAGGCAGTAAAATGGTTTTAAAACATATTTATAAAATGGGGATTGAACTCGTCATTCTCCCTCCTCAGTATTCCGTTAGTTCCTGTATTTACGATTTCATTGACATTGATGCAATACTCTAAAGTCTCCTAGGTCGATTCCTTGCACCTAGAGACCCTAAGAATAATATATTTAGATATCGATTCCTCGCATATCAAACATATATCCCAGCTTTACGAGCGGGTATTCAAGCAATCGATAGATAAATATTTATTCCTAGTATATTAAACCTACCGAGTAGAAATGTTTAGTTCGAAATCAAAGAAATACTTCCCGGTCAAGACTAAGATTTGATAACAAGAACTATCTCGTAAAATAGATTGAAGTGTTAATAGAAAGCGAAACTACCAATGTCAAATGAAAGTAAAATACAAAGAATCTAAACTGAATACATCGGAGTTCGAAGACTTCGTTCAATCCCGAATGAGGAGGTTAGCCACTCATGAAGGATGGCAACCCACAAGATGAGAAATGGAAGATATGGAGGAAGGAAATCCTTGCCCTAGCAGAGCTTCGGCTGAGAAGGGAAGACTTGGAGAAGAGGAATATCGAAATTTTTTTCAAAATAGCTCCCTTTGTCTTCTTTTGAATGCCTTCAACAACTGGCAGAGAAGAGCGCGCTTAAGCACACCAAATGGGCGCTTGAGCGCCCCATTGTGTGGCCAAAAAGGGGCAACGCGCATTTGGGCGCTCAAGCGCGCAAACTTGCTGCCCAAGCCCCCCTTTTCTCCTCTTTTAACTCCCTTTGTTTCTTAGCTTTACTTCCAAGTCTTATACCTACACAAAATATATACATCCCTCATCAAAATAGCATCAAAACTCCAAATTAAACTAAAAACTAAATACAACTAAAATCAAGCAATAAAAGGACAATAAGGGGCCAAATTAAGAACAATTATCATCCCAAAGTGCTAAAATTATACCTAAAAACTACTAATTCTATGCGTTTATCATGTATGCCACCACTTCTTGAAGGAACGTTCCTCGTTTGGCCCTGCCCAATTGGTTTTCTTCTTGGAACAGATTTCTTTCTAATGCCACTAGGTTTAACAACACTAAAAGGCTGAACAGATTCCTGTGTAGGCAACTCAAAGCCATCATCAACAGCAACCATCCTTTCCTCCTCACTGTCACAGAAGTGGATATCACCTACACTATTATCACTCAACTCTCCATCACTGTTCTCACTGTCCTCATTCCCTTCCTCAACTATTTCTTCAACTATATTCTTCTTCTTCTTGCCAGTAACTGATAAGTGTTAAAATTACGTAAATTTTCATATAAATTACAACACTTATTAATAATGAATTGTTGAATTTATAACTCAATTCCACCCTTTTTATCTTAATTTGTGGTTTTTGTATTTATTAAAGCTAAATTTGAATTTGATGTTATTTTAATGGAAAAACTGTTGATTTTTACAGATAAAAAGCTAAGGTACAAGTGAAGCATCAAAAGGACAGTGAGCAAGGACAGGAACAGTGTAGAACAAGCTCCACATGATGAAAATTCAGAGGAAGTTGTTGTTCTTTCCTGCGCTGAGCGCAGACAAATCTCAGGATTGACTGTTCAGTTATTGTTTCCTGAGCTTCACATGCGCTGAGCGTTGGAAACGTAACCTAATTTGTAATGGGCCATAAATAAGGTTCCAACATGCCTTCAGACAATATTTATAGGACTTTTAGCAGTCAGTTTTATTCATTCAGAGAGTTACATATTTTTTGAGTAGATACGGAGTTAGGAGAAAAGTGTGACAGTCTCTGAAGTGTGATGGCTACCATGAGTAGCTAATTTTCTCTTTAGGATTGAATGTATTCGATTCAATCCCCAACGGTATTTTGGAATTTTCTTTGTATTTAGGAATTTCTATTTTTATAATATTGGTGTTTTTATTCTGTTCTTAATGCTTAGCTTCCGTCTTTGTACCGGTGTTATGATATGATTTTATGGGGCGCGCTGGAAAGCGGTTTTCTGAATCAGGTGCGAGTTCTTGAGTGCCTAGGAATAGGGCTCTTGAATTCTGATTTGGGTAAAAACACTCGATAGGTTGAATGACTAGGAATAGGGTTCAATTTATGGATAGCTATTAACAACTGATCTTAATTCTAGGACAATTTGTTAAGCAGCCAAGGAATTGGTGTTTAGGGAATTGATTCTAAGTATTTCATAGTTGAGGAATCTTTATGAATGAATTTTATTTGGGCTTCAATATTTATAATTATACATTCCTATATATCATTGATTTCCAAAATACAAGAGGGGTGCGATAGACGAAGTTCAATCCTGGTTTCTCTTTGTTTGCTCAATCTTATCATTGTTTCTCTTTGTCTCATCTTTTATTTTATTTTATTATCTTATCGTAATCTTTATTTAATTTTCATATCAATCCTAGTTTCCATTTAAATCTTTCTTAAATCTTTCTTTTTGATTTAATTTCTTACCACATTATTTCCTTAATTATTACAATAATAAATTCCACAGTTTCTCTTTATATACTCAGTTAGATTGGTTACTAAGAATTTATTTTGTACTGTTCCTCGTGGGTACGATAACCCTTTCTTACTATTATACTGCTGCGATATTGGTACGCTTGCCAAGATCTCAACAGTAACTCCCCTTGAATTCTTCTGCCCTTTTCCACTAGATGACTCAGCAACATTTCCACAAGCACCTCCACTTAATTTTTTCTTTCTAACAGAACTATCACGATTCACACCACTACCATTGGTCTTTTTTGTCTTACTTTTGTCAACAATGCCTTACCTTTTCCAGACAAATTTTTGCCACTCCCTTCACCAACAACAGTTCTGAGTCCCACACCATTCCCTCCCTGCACATCACTCTCCACGTAAATGTCAACATCACATTTGTTATCAATAACATACTTAGCCACTTCAAATCCAACCTTGTCATATGTTATCCTCTTCAAACCATCTTCAAAACAAGTTTCTTTCTCTTTCCACCAAAGAGTTAGCTTCCCAGTTGACCCAAGTCATCTTTCAGTATCCCTGTAGCCTCAAAGAATCACCACTTGTCCTCATTTAACTTGTGAACAACATGTACTTCACCTCCTTTGTAATGTTGCCTTGGGTCACTCACAAAAGACCTCCTCACATGGAATACCACAGAAAAAGACATCCCTACAAAATATAAAAAGCAATTTTTCAATTAAATAATACACTATATTTGTCAATAAACATTAATGCACCACAAACAGTTAATAAAAAATGAAGTGGGGGTTGAACTGAATAAATAATGGCACCCACATGTAGCAATCGAGATTCTTGGTCCCCACTACTTTACCCACATGCACACAGAACAGGGAATCTAAGCACAGTAAAAAACACATGATTACCTCTATGCTCCACAACAAAACTGAATCTACACACGCTCTTTCAGTAAAACACCACAGAGCCTTTGTTCCCTTCAACAATCACGTGTTCAAAATGCAAAGCTACCTCGTGCCTTTCTTCTTCACAACGTTCCTAGGGCCACACACTCAGAGTAAAAAGTGAAAAGGTCAAGGTGAATGAGAAGCCTTAATAACGGGTAGGGTTTTCCTTCACAAAGTAAGCGCCAAATTTCCTCCATCCTCAAATGTGATTAACTGATTTTAATTCTCATATTACAATAATTAACTAAGGTTTACTACAATTATTACTTTATTAAACAGAAAATAAGCCACATAGGATAACAGAGACACATAGGAATAGTGACTATGAGAGAGAACATACCAACTCAGCACCTGGCACACTCCATTTGGAGGGAGGGACGAAAAGGAAAAAAATCGGAGGATGCTTTAACAAAGAAATTTTTTTAGGGACCAAAAGCGAATTTTACTTATTTTACAGGAACCTAAAATATATTTTACCCTACTTTTATTTATAAGCTAAAAAGTTAAATTAAATAAATATATACTTATATAAATATAAATTTATTATTATTTTATAAATAAAATAATATGTATATATAAATTTAATTTGTAAATGAATTGGATATTTTTTAACCTAGATCCTAAACCAATTTAATTCAATATAAAATTTCGATTGTTACGTATATTTCGATTTTTTAACTTTTAATTTAATTCAATTTTTTTTTTTTTAGGTTCAGATTTTATATTTTGCTACCCTAGCAAGGACCAAGGGTTATGCGACTCGGCTCTAATACTCACTAGTCAAAACTTCAATTCTTGTCACCGATTTGGCGTTCTTTTTACTACAACAAAAATATCATAGAAGCTACTGGGGGAAAAGAAGAGTAAATCGTCAATTTGGTCCTTGAAAGTGTTACTCGCTGTCAAGTTAGTCCTGAATTGGCAGAAACTAAAAATTAGTCCCCGAAACTGTATTTCGTTCGTCAAAGCAGTCCCTCTGTTAACAAAATCAAATCTTTTAGGGACTACTTTGACAGTGGTTTGTTAGTTTTAGGAACTTATTTGAACTTACGTACTAAAATTTGAAGGATTAAAATGACAGTAAGTATCAACTTACAGAGATTAAATTATACTTCTGTTTACTTTGACGGATGAAATACAGTTTAAGGGACTAATTTTTAGTTTCTGCCAATTCAGGGACCAAATTGACGATTTACTCGAAAAAGAAAGATGTTTTCTTACTGCTAAGCTTCATGGTGATAAGATGATTTTGATTTCTATCTTGAAATTTCTCTGTTTGATTGCGAGTTGAATATTGAAGGGAAATTGAGGGAAAGAAAGAGTTTATTGAAAGCACTTTCTCCTTTGTGTTTGTAAGTTTAGGTATTTTATAAAAACTTTCCCTCTTCTTCTCTCCTCCCTCTCTTTCCCTCCCTCGGCGGAGGGAAATGGAAGGGTTAGAGGGAGAAGGGACCCAAGGATGGAAAGAGAAGGGTTGAGGGAAGGGCCAATGACACAAAGGGAAGGATTAGAGGGAGAAGGGAGGGGGAGATCAAGAGGAGGGAAAAATTTTGCAAAATAATCAAATTCACAAACAAAAAGGGTAAATAATTTCCAATAAATTATTCTCTTACTTTCTTTTCCTTCTAAAATTCAACTCAGAGACGTACTCTAAAGGAAGTGACGTCGGAGGAATTAACGGGCATCCACTCATCTCAGTTGTTGGCTCACTCTTTTTTTTTTTTTTTTTTTTTTGGAAATTGGCTCACTTCTAAAACATTCACCAGAGTACTCCATTTTTCCAATGGGTGGCTTTGTCCATTCAGTTCTGTTCTAATCCTCCCTCTATCTAATTATCTATCTAGTTTAACCGCATCAAAACAATTAGTATTTATTTATTAGCACATGGCGACAATCTACCCATCATTAAATATTATAGAAACACAACAAATTTTTTGCAAACGGATCCTTTGTCTTTATCTCACTTGTTCTGGCACTAATTATAAAAATATTTTAGTTACTTTCCACGAATAAAAAAAGTTGGTTAAAATAAATTTGTTATAAATATATAGCAAATTTTCTATCATTGAATTTATTATCCTTCTCTTTTTTATTTAAGGGAAAGGAGTATATAACCACCCTAAACTTTCACCCTTTTACAAATAGACACCATGAACTTTTATTTTGTCCTAATTAACCCTTAAACTTCTATTATTGTTGCAATATGTCATTTCATTAACATAGAGTTAAATAATTAACGAAATCAATGGTAATTATTCAAGATTTTGTAATTAAAATATTAAAATAATATAAAATAAAGTTTTAAAAAATAAAAAATAGAAAAAAAAACCTAAATTAAAATAAAACACCATCATGTTTCACTTTTAGAATTTTAAATGTATTTGGAATTTGACAGAATTCAAAAATAAAAAATTGAAAATTTTACTCTTTTACATGTTTTTAATATTTGAAACACAAAATATTAAAAAACTAATATTTATTATGTTAAATATTTAAGTTCATATTAATGAAAGGACCTATTGCAATAATGATAAGAGTTTAAGGATTAATTGGGATAAATTGAAAGTTCATAGTGCCTATTTGTAAAAGGCCAAAAGTTCAGCGTGGTTTTATGCTCTTTTTCCTTTATTTAATTACTCAATTGTGTCATACTTTCTCTACTAATTAATTATTCACTTACCTTCACTAACATGATATTTTTGTCAAAAAACAATTAATACATGAAAATTTAAAAAAATTATTATAATAAGGACCAAAACTCATCCTAGAAAACGTTCTTATAATTAGGACCATATGAAATATTTTACAAATGGGAAAAGTTATCGAATGCTCAAAAAGATTTTATCAGATTATACAATATTTAATACTATAAATATAATCAATGTCGTAATTTTTATTAAAGACTTATTATATGAGAATTCTTTATCGAGTATCCTTAAAATATTCGTTAACATAACCTTTAGAGAATGCTCTTTTAAGTGTACTGAAGTTTAACCATAGGAAAACTTTAAGATCATTTATTTTTAAAAATTATTTTCATTCTTATTTTTAATTTTCAATTATAAATCATTTTAATTAATTTTTTATTTTATTTCATATTTCTAATTTTTATAGTAGAAACAAAGAAATTAATATAAATTTATTCTCACTATTTTCTGTATAAAATTTTAAAAATCGAAAATAAAATAAAAATAGTATGATGTTTTTATAATAATCAAAATTAAAAGTATTTTTTAATTAAAATTAAAGAAAATAAAAAAAATATTTTCTGAAATAAAACTGCCTTGACCCCTAATTGTACCTAGAAAAGAAAAAAGAAAACTATCTATGACATATCACAAGCAATGACTTATTGCACTGTTTACATATACCATCCAGTAAATGCTGTTATTGTCATTGACACCGATAATCAAATTTAAAACTTTCAAATAAATTGCTTTAGTCCTTATTAGCTTCACTAATTAAGGAGATTACATTAATTCCTAACTAATTCATCAAGAGTAATGGTATTTGTACATGTTGTAGATATACAACATAGAGAGAGGAAGAGAGAAAAGAAAGTAAAGAGAGAGAAATATGAGATGTGATAGGTGATATGATGGAAAGAGATAGAGAGAAAAATGTGTTGTATAAGTTGTTGTATGTTTTTCTATTGTATAAATTTTATATCTCAATTCATCACAGAAACTTGAAAATTGTTTAAAGAAATACGAGATTAATATGAGTGTGTCGTTGTGAAAGAAGGGGAGGGAGCTCTGATGCTAGGGGAGCGTGAGGAGATGGAAACTAAGCTGAGATGTAATGCCAACAACTAAAGCTGAGATGTGATGCGACGGCGGATTGTGTTCTAGTCTACTTGAGAATGAGATGCGACGGTGATTTGGGTTAGCCTTTTTGGTAGGGACTTCTTGGGCTTTCAAAATGGACAAAATCAAACAAAGATAAGAGATTCTCGTCATTAAATCAGTCACAAATGGTATTTTATTATTTTTATGTTAAATTTATAAAGCAACAACACGTGAAAGGATCCTTCCTTGCAAGGTACCCTTTGCAGCCGTTGTAGCGACGGAATAGTGATTGATATTAATTACGGAATGATTTCGTAGCTGTTTTCTAGTTATTTGGTAGCTAATATTGCTGCAGGCTTCTACCGCACTACAGAAGATCCGGATCGGAAAAACACACACACATATATATGATTAAATATATTTTTAGATTCTAAAATATTTTAAATTTGATTTTAATTCATGTAATTTAAAATCGATAGTTTTGGTATCTCAAAAAGTGAAAATACATCTTTTCAGTCCTTATCAATAAAAATTCATAACAAAAAAAAAACTAAATTGATGTATTTTTATTTCTAAATGACCAAAATCACCGATTTTAAATTGATACTAAAACTAAATCTTAACTGCATTTCAAGAACTAAAAACATATTTAACATATATATGTGTGTGTGCGCGCGCTATTGATCCTTTAAATTAAGATTTGAGTCGGAGATGTATATGAAAAATCCCTTTTCCTAATAATCCGTTTCTATTTTTTTTCTTCCATATGGAAATGAAATTTTCTAGCTATATTTAAGAATTCATTCATATGTAAGAGAAAATTATTGACAAAACAAATTTTAATGCTTTGTATTAGTTTTTTTTTATCAAGGTTATTGTGTGAGAGATAATACTAATCCTTTATGAGGAGGCATAGAAATCCCAGTAACTGATTTTTTTCATACATATGATTAACTGTCTATTTGGTTTATAGTTGAGTAGAATTGTTTCTAAAGAATCAATGGTTGAGATGAGTGATACACGTTTTACGAAACATATTGGACGGAAGTGATTTAAAATCAATTCTGCAAAACCATGATTTTACACTGTAATAACGATCAATCAACATGTTTAAGGGACCCAACTATTTGGCTATGTCAAACTCTATTGGTAATGTACTTTTGAATTACTACTTCATCATCATTAATGTTTATAATTTGATAATTTTTTTCTTATGTTAATTTATATTTATGTGTATCTATACATGAAAAAGTATCCTTCCCTCGCTAGCTATTTATAGAGCCTCCTCCTACGTTATGCAAATGTCTCATTTCTCCTGAATAATGGAATTAAGTGCTTCCACTCTTGTACTTTACCCTGCATCACAGCCAGAGGAGGCTAAAGATGAGAATGGGGTTTTTGTTTTAGAATCAAATTTGCTTCAAAAGCAAGGGGACATGCCCAAAGAGTTCCTTTGGCCATCTAGGGACTTGGTTAACACCACCCAAGAGGAGCTGAAGGAACCCCTCTTAGACTTAGATATCATGAAGAAAGGTGATAAGGAAGCTATTGCTAGTGCTGCAGAGCTTGTGAAAACAGCTTGCTTGAAGCATGGCTTCTTTCAAGTAATCAACCATGGCATCGACCCAGATCTCATAAATGCTGCTTATAATGAAACTGACTCCATTTTCAAGCTCCCCACTAGCAAGAAGCTCAGTGCTAAGAGGAAACCAGGTGGTGTCTCAGGCTACTCTGGTGCTCATGCAGATCGCTATTCATCCAAATTGCCATGGAAAGAGACATTTTCTTTCCTATATAAACACCAAAACAACTCTAACTCCTTGCAGGTTGTTGACTACTTCAAATCTGTCTTAGGAGAAGAACTTCAACACACAGGGTAAAGTTGATAACATTCATATTTGGTTTAATCATCACGATAAACTCAAATTTTTAACGCTAGAAATAGTTGCATTAAGTAATTTGGTCATTTTTAACGCCAAATCGTTTAGTGTTGAAATGTGATAAACTCATTCAAATACTAAAAATAGTTGCGTTAAAAAATCCAACTTAAATTTAACCACTTTTCAACGACAAGACACAGTGAATTGATTTCATCCATTATATGACTATGTCCTATTTTGTCACATTAGCACTAACATTGCTTGACCCACTATGTCCTTAACAAAATTTCTCTAAAGAAAAAAACTGTTACATATGCTCAGTTCAGCTGAGATTAACAAGATTGCCAGGCCACCACCTGTTTCCTCTTGTGATGATGGAATTTATTAGGACCCCACTTCACCCTGTTCTGACATAGCCCACACAGGATGTACCTGAAAAAGGACAACCCAACAAATTGTCAAATTGCTTGATATACCACAACTATTGCAAGTCAAAATGGACTAAAGTTAATTAACTTCATAAGCCAATTAATTAATTAATAGACTTAATGTTGAACAATTGTTTTTTATTTTATGGACATGGTTTAATTTTTTTTTTTCTTTTTGAATTTGAATAGGTGGGTCTATCAAAAGTACTGTGAAGCAATGAAGGAACTATCTTTAGTAATCATGGAGCTGTTGGCAATTAGTTTGGGTGTGGATCGTTTGCATTATAGAAGATATTTCCAAGATGGTAACTCAATAATGAGGTGCAACTATTATCCACCTTGCAACAGTTCCAGCCTCACCCTTGGCACTGGCCCTCACACAGACCCAACCTCACTAACCATTCTTCATCAAGACCAAGTTGGAGGTCTAGAAGTTTTTGCAGATAACAAATGGGTGGCTGTTCGTCCTCGACCTGAAGCCTTAGTCATAAACATTGGTGACACTTTTACAGTATGTAAACAAGCTACTCTTTTCTTATTTTTACCTTATTAATTATCATCTCATCTTGTTAATTTGCATACTGTTGCTTGATCTGAAATAATATCATAGAGATATAAATTTATACAACAACTCATACAACACATTTTTCTCTCTATCTATTTCCATCAAATCACCTATCACCTATCACATCCCACATTTCTCTCTCTTTTTTCTCTTTTCTCTCTTTCTCTCTCTTTGTCCTATGTTTGCATCAAATTGGCTCAAGGAAAAGGACTCCTAAGTAAGTAGTACCTATAGCATGCAATACAAGACATGATTTAAACTCTTATAATTAATTAAGGTTTAACTTTAACACTGGTGTTTGGACTTACTTAGAAAAAATTGATTGGGTTTGAGTTAGAAATTAATTCTAATGAAACTTATTTAAAAAAATTATAAAATTTTGTTTTGAACATGATATTTAGAATTAACTTTACTTAAAATAGTATGATTTCTCTCTACATAAACAGTATAGGTACAATAATTAAATAAAATGGTTTGCCTAATAAATTAAGAAAAATTATGAAGTCAAATAATTAAAAAAAACAAATCAAAACTACTTAAATATGACCAAATTTAAGCAGATCTATATTTACAAAATCAGTTTTATAAAAAAATATAAATTAATTAAATCGATTTCTATATGTGCATATATATGTTAGCTCAAGTAATTAACAGTTGAAGTTTTACTAATAGAGATCAATAATGAAAGTGAATTGCCATCTTGCATTGCTAAAACAAAAAAAAAAGTTCTTTTAAAATTACTTAATATAAAAAAAAAAATTAGTATTTTTATTTATACTTTTTCCTCAAATTCAATTAAGACGTGTGTGCTATACATACAGTTACTTGCAACAACATTATACAGTGTTCATTAATTTTGGATATCAACATTATTTTTGGAACTATCTCCCCACTTGGATTAGTATCCTCTCATATTGAAATGCTGTGTCTATTTCTACCTTTTTAGATGCTCACAAACATTTGATATGACTTATTACCTCACTTATTTAATATTAATTTTTAAGAATATTTTTATTATAAAATATGTCCAAGAAATTTTAACAAAAGTGAAGTTAAACAAATAGCTATAATGTTTTCATCTGAATATAGAAAGATTAGCTCTATACTAAAAATTAAAAAAAAATCATAAAAATACTTTTTAAAATGCACAATTTATTTATGGAACACGTGGGTTTGCCTTACATACAACTAAACCGATGAATATTGTTGTGTATTAGGTCATCTCCGTCCCAGCAACTCTTAAAAATTTCTTAAACCAATATTTTATAATTTTTCACATTTTTTATACTATTATATTCTTTTTATTATTTTAAGCAACTCAATCACGTTTTATCTCCAACCCAGCAACTCTCACAAATTTTTAAAATAGATCCCACAATTTATTCTCACATTTACCTTTTTTATCTCTAACCTATTATTATTATTATTAAAAAAAACTCTGAACAACCCATTTTTGGGTTGCTGCATAGAGAAATTGTTTTTCTGACAGAACCTTTTCAAATTGCTCTCCAACGTGCAAAAAAAATTGAGGAGCGCATCTCTGTTGATTAGCAACTCCTAGAAAGGAAAAGAAAAGAAAAAATGATTGATGGGATGTATGTTAGTGGAATCCTATGGCAAAACCAAAACAGGTATCTATTATTATTATTATTATTTTATAATAATAATAATAATAATAATAATAATAATAATAATAATAATAATAATAATAATAATAATAATCCATGTCATTATAAGTATATTATGTAATCATTGTTGATCCAAGAGTTGGTGACCCAAGGGTTGGCAGTCCAAACCTTTATTTTAGATCCCCAATTACTAGTAACATCCTTCATAATGTAATCATAACACCCTATTTAATTTTATACATATACTTATATACACTTTGTTTTATATTAGTTAATTTTTTATTTACATTTAATAAAATAATTAAGTATCTATACTTTTTTATGTCACTTTTAGAGGACTATGCTAGTCTCTACTCTCTAACCATTACATGGACAATTTAGGTTTCATTTGGTTTAGGGTTACAATAGTACAAAATCAAATGTAGAGTAATTGAAATAAAATTTCATTTCGGTTATTGATCCTAAAATCAATTATATCTCAACTATAAATCATATGGGCACTTAGAACTTAAGGCTCTAAAATTTATTTATTCATTCTTTTACTATTTGTGACCCATTTTTTTAACTTTGTGAATCATGACCTAGGAGCAGGACCAGGACCAGATTTCTATTTTCGCTCTCATTTTTGCTTAAGGCCCCAAGAAAATGTTGGGCCAGTTTTGCCATCTTATCTTATTATTCAGAAAATTGAAAGTAAAACATTGGCCATTTTGGTGTGTTTATACTTATAGGCACTGTCAAATGGGAGATACAAGAGTTGCCTACACAGGGCATTGGTTAATACATACATGGAAAGAAGGTCATTGGTTTTCTTTGTGTGTCCAAAAGAAGACAAGGTGGTGAGACCCCCAGACAATTTGTTAAGCAGAAATGAGCCAAGGCAGTACCCCTGATTTCACATGGTCCAGTTTGTTTGAATTCACACAAAAACACTATAGAGCTGATGTTGCTACTCTCCAAAGCTTCTTTCAGTGGCATTGCTCTTCCAACCCATCTAATTAACTTCCTAGTTTCATGATTATTGCTATTGGTTAATGTCACTAGCACTATTTTACTTCAAGTCTCTTTCCTTTCTGTCATGTGTCTATTGGTTAATGGCTATGGCTAGCTAGTATTATATCCCTGTTTTGAGTACCCTGTACGGTGTTTGTATACAAATTAAGTGATGTACGTATGTGATTGAAATTCGATATTATGTTGTGTGTCAATGTATGCTTGTGTTAATTTAATTCTCGATATTGCTTTTGACAAGACTAATTCTCGAATTATTGCGTAGAATAGGGATCACATAGTTTTTTTTTTTTTTTTGGTTTACCCTCACATAATATAGTCATTAAATTCTTAATAACATACATGAAAGCAAGAAATGAAGATGAGTTTTACCATATACTAACATGGAGCCCTGGCCCATGGCAACGAGGCCAAAATCATTTCCACAGTGTTGGGTTCAAATCAACTTGAATTTTGAGGGGACAGTAGCAACTAGTCAAATTAACTCAATTAGAAGGTTGAACTTGCTATCTTGGGTATGGGGGCAAAATGACGAGTCATAGTCATAGATTTCAATTTTCAGTTTTTTTTTTTTTTTTTGGGTACAGCAATTTTCAGATTTGTTATGTAGAAGGAAACGAAAGTAGCTGGGCCTGAGGCAAGGTGGGCCAAACCAGTGCTTCCCATGTGTGCATGTCTTTGTGCCTTGCGGGCCAGGTCAGGTACTGTACACCTTGGAAGTTGTGACAGCTTCAATCACACTGCCACAAGCACTAACTATATTTTATTCTTACTTTCCCTAAAAATATTTTTTTCCCTTATATCACATCAATTATAATTAATTGCATTTATGAATTTCATTATTAGGGTAAACTATAAAAATAATTCGTCCAAGTTTAGGTATATATAATTTACCTCTCCTGTTAAAAAAGGTCAAAAGACCTGTTTAATCTTAAAATGGATTAAAAGAAAGATGACGAATCTTTTGATCCTTGAAGAGACAAGTATGTATAAGCATTGATAGGCATCCAATATTTAAAAATGAAAGTTCAAAACTACATATATAATGAATTTAATAATTATACATTATTAATGTAAAAGAATTTTATACAGATATTTAATCCAATGATGTGTTGCCACATTATTTAATGAATTTAATAGTATATGAGGTGTCATATTCATTAAATGAAATGACAACACATGATTGGATGTCTATGTAAAATCTTTTTACACTGTCAGTGTAGAGTAATTAAACTCATATATAATTTAGCATTATGCATCATAATATTTTCCACCTGATTTGATTTATTTAAAGATAAAGGTTGATTTTAGAGAGAACAAAGTAAAGAGTAGTAGAAACAAATCATGAAATTTCTTAAATATCATTTATTAATTTCTCAATTAATGACTATTACTCCTTATTCTTCATTTAAAATGAATACCTTATTTTAGAGAAATTTCTTTTTTGATAATTTAAAACACTTAGAAAAACAAAAAAAAAATGTCGCAAATAATATAGAAATTCAATTAAATTTTATAGTAATCAATTCACATAAATAATCATTATTTAAATGGTATGAATATTTTAACACTTGTTCTTATGAACTTATTTATAAAAAATATATAATCATCTCATCCTAAAGAAAGGGAAAAGCACAATATATAAATAAAAAGAAAAATATATTTTGCAAAAAATAATCATCTTACACCTCAAAATTTTATATTATCTCCCTTTTTGAGAGTGTAAGAACATAACCACTCAGCGTTGGCTAGGGTGAGGGGTATTAAACTCCCCCACCATGTTGGAGAACAAATTGACCTACTATATCAGGTTTATTAACCGACATCTAATTTGTTGAAATAACAAAAATGATTATTTCTTTCCGTTTGTTATAGTTACAAAATTGGCTCCCCTTCGTCATATGAGCAAAGTTTTCTTCCACTCTGTCCACTTTGAAGAGCTCTAATGGCAAGATCTAGCCACGCAGCAACTCTTTTACGTTGGAGGCAACACCAAGATCATCGTCGTCACGGTTCACAGTTCCTCATTAGGTGCTCTTTGTCAGAAGAAATTATTAGATAATCTTGAGCTACCATATCATTTATGTTGCCAATCAATTAACATAGTTGACACATGAGAAATAATATCTAAGTTCAATAGAAAAGATGTAATATTCAAAACTTTCCATTGTATTTTACAGAATTAAACCTCATTCGTTAAATTAAAATATCTATTAATAGCTAGTAGTTGAATTGAGAGTTTTATACAGTACCTCTCACCGTAGCCAATGCCATGACTACTCAAGGGCAATTCCCTCCAACCTTTATAAACATAAGAAATTTTCGTAATCCTTATCGATAAATGCTTGCGGAAGGGGAAAGAAACAAGTTAAAATGTAAACATTTTCCTTTCAATAAATGGCTCCTATTATTTTAATTTTGTAATTAATTCATTTAAAATTTATCGTGTGAAAAATAGCTATATTTGAATTGAAATCATATATATTTAAATACTTGAATATTGAAATACAAAATAAATTGTATGTAATTTTTATTGATTCAATTATCCCAAAATTAAATAATTTATATATCATTTTTATTTTTTAAAATAATACAATCATAAAAATATGATCAAAATTTTTATAAAAAATATATATTATGTAAAGTATATAATCAACACCAAACTTTTTTTTATATGGTCAACCTGGACTTTATATTTTTTGGTTTAACCACATGTATCCTCTATGGAAGGCAATCCTACTCGGATTTTGAACATCCATATCATGGTGGAGTTAGCTCTCTCAGCGAAAATGTTTTCCATCCACAAGACTCAAACCCGAGACTTTGTTTAAGGGAAATCAAACATGGACTTTATATGAATACAAAGTAGTGGATCTTTATTTATTTTATTATTTTTTAGCTCACAAGAAATTAATTTTGACACTTTATTATTTGGGTTTAGAACTTTAAAAGATAAAAATAAAACTTTAGTTAAACATTTATTGTGGGAGTTTGGAAATTTCATCCAAATCTTTATTCTCTCCGGACTCATTTATAAGTAAAAATAACCATATTCACACTTATTAAGAAAGTTAGTTAAACTCTTTTTTTTCTTGATATTTCATCTAAAAAGTTATTGCCTAAATTACCCTACATTCAACTTTATTGAAACTTGTTTCAAGTGGACATACTCTCTTTCTATTGGCACATGATGCATTAAATAGAATGATTGGAAAAAAAATATGAATAAAATAAAGGGCAATTTGGGATGATATCATTTAATAAAGTAAAATTAGTTAATTTTTACTTATATTTTAGTCCACCATATATAGGTGTTTTTTTAATATAATTGAATGCGGAGAGAGTATTTCATCTTCTAATGTTGCATAGTTGAGTTTTGTCCTTACCATTTTTAAACATGTGTTACATGCTGACTTGTCTAAGACACATCCATTCTTATAAGTAATTTTAGTTGTCACCCCCTAATACATTTGGCAAAATTTCCCTTTTCCTTTCCCTGACCCTCCACCACCCCTCCCCCATTCATTTACTATATCTTAGTAATGTAAAGAATCACAAATAGGAAAAAAATCCATAAAACCATTTTATGTGAAAAAGATGAAGAGAGTACGACCATTCAAATCTATGAATGAATCAGATCTTAGTCCCCTTTTATCCAACAATTTTATGTTATCAATTGAGATAAATAATTTTTTTTAACTGACAATAATTTATTATAATAACCTAAAAGGTAAAATTTTTATAATATCATGAAGTAAGAGTATCCTTTGACCGACACTTAGTCTAATCTTATCCACTCTTAATTATACCATAAATTAAAGTATACTCCCCTTTACTCCCTTTTAATTCAATTTCTTTGCTTATAAAAAATTAATATACTCTTTTTTTTAAGTGTCTTAATTTTTTTAGTTTGTCCTATTTTAAAAAAATAACATAAACCATTCTTGATTTCTCTTATTTCAAAAATGTTAAATTCAAATATTATTTATACTTTAAAATTTTTAATCTGTTTTTAGATTCTACTTTGATTAATATTAATGACATATTTAAAAATTATCTTTTAATTTATTTTTAAATTTTTCCTAATTTCAAAACTATACGTGCAATATAAACAATGTTTATTAATAAAGTATAAAACTAACATTTAACCGTGTGTGTGAAGTTTACTAGTTTCAAAGTGTTCTGTTCTGCATTTTTCTAACAAAAAAATTTTCCACAGTGAAAAGTACGTATATTTAGAAATAAAACTCAATAATCTAAATTTTACTTAAGTTTTAAAGTAAATGACACTCCCTCTTTAAAAAATTCAAATTAAAATACCCTCCCCTCTCATGATAAAATATACACTCCCTTCTCGTAAGAGATTAACATTACTTCGTTTTATTTAATTTTAATTTTAACAAAAATAATTTTATATTTTTTTACAACTTTTAATGTCACCAATAATTACTTTAAATATTTTATTTATTAATTTTAGGACTTTGAAATATGAGAATAAATTTTTAATGCACATTTTACCAACTTTGAAAATCCACCCAAAATTTTTTTTTTATCTCTTCACGTCTTACAATTAATAGTTAAGGTTCCAAATTATGTACTAACTAGTATATTAACCCACGTAACACGCAGGTAACAATATATTTTTATATAATTAAAATTAAATTTATAATAAATTAATATCTATTTTAAAGGATAATAAATTAATATCTTTAAATCTAAACAAAATAAGAATTAGAATATTTGGACAATCATTTAATTTTAAATTATATCTTACTATTGAAATATAGTTTATATTATTATCTAATAATAAGTTATAATTAGATAAATTAAAATCATAACAATAAGAATAAATATTTATATTAAAAATAAAGATTAGAATATAAAATGATAAGATAAAACTTTGAATATTAATAAATTTTAAAATTAAGGATTAGCATTTATATAAAATATGTTTTTTTTCGATAAAATACACTCATTTTCATCCTTGAAAAAAAAATTGATTTTGGTCTTCACAAAATAAAATTATTAAGGTTGGTCCTCGACATTCTTAACAATCACAAAATCCTAATGATAGAAGATTGTTGTGAAAGAAGAAATATTCCTCCTCTAGTAAGATAAAAAAAACTTCTCAAAAAAAGTATTACTTGTTTTACACTCTTAGGTAAGTTTAGAGCCTTTCTCTAGTTAGAGATACTACTATTGTATTAATAATCTTATCTTATAGTAAGTTGTTGCTCTAATTAACTTTCTTCTCATTTGTAACCATAGCCATAATCTTCATATACAGTTAAGACAAAACCAAGATAAATAACCATAAGCCATATAAGTATATATGTCATTAAAATACAAACCAAAACCTCTAGCCATTGTCTTTGAAAATTAATAACTCATGTATATAATTAATGTTTGTTAAAATAAATTTCGCATTATTTTTATATATATTCATTACTTTATATAAAATTACCATTAGTGAAAAATGAAAAATTGACCCAACATAAAATCTTGTTCTTACTCTTACCATTGCCCCACTGAATCAATCTGGTCCTGTGGCTGCAACTGTTTCTGAATTGAATTTGAGGAGAATGGTAGGGAAAAAAGCTGATCCGTGGCTACATATGGAGGCTGAGAAATGAGATTTGTTGAGGAGTATACACTACTTAAAGGTATATTATTTTGGTCTTGTGGGTGATGTTGCTGTTGTTGCAGCCTTTGTTGATGCTTTGGAATATTAAGCTTCTCTCCTTCTATGTCTCTATATTTCTGAAGATAAGATTTTAAAGGGTCCACATAATCCTCAAATCCTAAGGTTGTGATGGCCCATATGATATCATCCCCATTGATGGTCTTCCTTTTCTCTCTTTGACATTTGTCAGAGGCCTCTCCAGTAACAAAGCTAATGAACTCTGATACACATTCTTGAACTGTCTCTTTTGCATCCTTTGAGATTTTGCCATTAGCTGGGATTGCTTTTTTCATGATCCTACCCACATTGGCTATAGGGAGAAAGCGATCTTGTTCTTTGTTGTTGCTATTGTTGTGAGTGATGGTGGTGGTGGGGTTGGATGTCTTTGAGCAAGGGCTTTCTGGGCTTCCTTTGATGAGCCCATTTGGCAAATTGCTATGACTCTCATCTTCCATACCTCTTGAAAGGACATGTGTGAGAGAGAGAGAGAGAGACTTATAGATAAAATGATAGAGAAGCACAAAAATAGGCAAGTAAGAAGGAAGAGTACGTTGACCAAACAAAAAATTAAAAAAAGAAAGGAGAGTACAACAAAAAATTAAAAAAAGAAGAAAAATAAGGATACCGTTGATTTTCACCACTGAAACTGAAACCCCCTTCGACTCGCTCTTGATGTGGAGCACGTGATGTAACTGCCACGACTCAATCCAACAAATAAAACTCATTATTGACAACAGATACACCTTTGTTGACATTAATTTGGGTCGTCGAATTAGCTTTATAGTCTTTAAAATACTACTGTTGTTTATTCAAGTACCAACTGAAAATTTTTGAAGAATGTGACTCCTGGAGCTGGATGCATTGAATTTGAAACCCTCTCTTAATTTGATTCCAAGATTAATTCATACTTGTGACTTATGAGAGCCACTACAGCTGAGGAATTTGTGTAATTGACTAAAAAAGTTAAACTTTAAATGTTCGTGCTGGCATTTTTTAAAAGAAAGCACTACTCATCTATAATCTATAATGTAAGAACAATTACACACCGAAAACCTGAATCTGTAACAAGCAAAAAGGCCTGTTCAGTGTTCGCTGAATCGCTGTTAACTAACTGAGCTGTTTCTTCGTTGTTTTTCTCTGGTGTCTTTGGGAATTCCAGCTAAAAAAATTGATAATAAGAATATATGATAATAATAGAGTTTATTGATAATGTAAGAAAGTTATATTATTTAATAATAATATATTACCATACTATTTAATGAGTATGTAACCAAAAAATACTATTTAATGAATATGGCACATTACATTATGCATTATTAAATTTAATAAACAGTATACATTATGGAATTATTGTGTAAATTTTTTTACATCAATAGTACCAGTATCTATCAATTAAATGATTTAAATCCTAATAAGATATATAAGCGGGAGTTTTACCAAAGTCATCGCATCAGAGCCAAATTACATGTCTGTTTATTTATCCTTAATTTAAAGCATGAATTTCTCTGTTATACAGAAGTTGATGCCACTCGCTGAATCAGTGGCGTTTGACCATGCTGCATGTTACATGCTTGTGGAATATATCTAGTTCATGCAAACCAAACATGCCCTAACTAATTCTGAGTTCTAACTAATGTATCTTCGCTTCATTCCGTTTAGCTAATTAGCATTATCTTTTTTTCTCTTCCACCAAGCGTGATCTTCGTGTTCTCTACTAGGACTGCTTTGTGACCTTCCTTTTCAGCCATCTTTGAATTTGAATTTTGCGATTCTGTTCACCCCACCTAACCACTGAGCAGAAATATTTGGAATTCAACAGCTAGACAGCCTCAACTAAAAACGCTACCAGTATTCGATATTTCAAGTTATAATATAATATATTTTTTCTATCCATATACTCAATTACATAAATAGTGCCATTTCTGGTATGGTGGATATTCCAATTTCTCAACTATAACGCATAAAAACCAATGGCCTCTACATTTGCAAGAATGTGATCAAATTTCCTTCACACTATGGCCCGGTGTTACAGCAAAAGACACTGATCTCTAAATATAAATAGAGGATATCAAAATTAATGCCCAAAGGGAAAAAGACGAATACATAGAATCCTAACTAACATGATACATGACTAGTAGTGGAAGTACAAGTTACACATGAATTTTGAGCTGACAAAACCCAAGAATTTTGGCATCTTATCCATGCTTACATAATAGCATATTGGAGCGTCTCAGCCTCCTTAGGCCGCCACGTGGACTTCTGGACACATAACAAGCCCTCCTTATCCTTGGAGTAAGTCATGCGAACCTTCCACTTCATAGATCTTACCATGCTCTCAAGCTCATCAATGATCTCCACAGTGTCACGGACAATAAGGTTTCCTTCAGGCCTGAGAATCCGATCAACCTCAGCCACTAGAGCTGCTACATTGCACCTGTGAGATCATTAAGTATTAGCAAAAGCAGAATAACATAAGGTTTTAAATTAAACAGATAGCTAAAAGTTTGCTGGTGATGAAAATAAGAAATGAAATAGTTATTTGCACCTTTTCTTAATCTTGGAAAACAGGTGATCTGCATGGAGGAGATCATAGGACCTAGGATAGGTGCTAAATGATTCGCACCAATCATGATATATACCAAAAAGACCTCGTTCATAAATGATAGGAAGAGTATCTGCAGAGTCTATTGAAACTACATTCATGACCCAAACATTCAAGTCTCTCAAAGCTGCAGCAAATCTGGAAACCACAATTGTTGGAAGATGTCAAACACAGTATATATTAGCAAGTACATATAATTTAGAGTAGCATTTGAAGCAGTGACTTTTACTCACCCTCCATAGATAGAGTTCATATCCATCACATTCCGTACATTTGACCACTGAATTCCCATCCCACTCTGATAAGATTTGGAAACTACGCGTTTCCAGTGTTCATAATCGGCAGTAAAATCTTCAGGGGCAGGCTTTCCATAAACTCCAACTTGAGAGTCTGACAACCAGTAGGGTACTTTGGTCAGTCTGGCTGGCCACTTCTCTGGCCATTGTGACCCACGTTCTGTTGATTCAACTGGCACTTTGTGTATGCAAGCTTGCAATTGAATGTTCCTGCCACACCAAGAAGATTAGATTGCATGTATATGTTATAATGCTATAGTTAATTGAAACTTTAGCACAAAAACCTCATAGCACAAACATCGTTCATTTGTAGCAGAAACATGTATATTCCTCCAACCATATCAAAAGAGCTTTTTTAGTTCTACAAAAATGATCTTTCAGCAAAATGATAGGGACAGGGGACAAAAAACAAAGAAGCTTTGTTTTGAAGTCCTCTCACAATGTTGCAGTCAAAGATGAACTCAGTAATTGACTCAGTAAAAAACTCCTTTTTTCTGTTTTGGTTTTAAATTTAAAAAACAGTTATGACTGAATTAAAGAAGAAATACCATGCTGCATTAGGATCATCAGAGTCCACACACAGTGGAGGCTCATTCTTTGAACGTTTCTCATAACACTCATTAGAACTTGGCTTCTTGTATATGGCTACACCAACTCCATTAACTTGATCCTTGCTGATTGACACAAGTTCCCAGCACAATGCTTTTGTTAGTGCCTTCATGGCTGCGGATGAATTCATAGCATGTCAGGATTAAAAAACTACATTAAAATGCATAAAAGAGGCAGACATTAGTCTAGTTATAACCTACCATTCCATATTTCAACATCTTCAGGAAGCTTCTGATAAATAGGAGTAGCAGACCATACAAAAAAACCACCAGGTCGCAATACTCTATTCAGCTCCAAAAGAAGTTTTCCACCTGCAGTGGGACAAATATACAAATAACGTAAATAGGCTAATCAAATATTGTAATTATCGTAAAAGTAGGATATTGGTGATTCTTATAATTATTATATTAAATAGATCTCCAGGATACTACCTCCCTCCAAAAAGAAAATCAAAGCCTAAAAAATAGAAACCAGATGCATTTACATGTAATTTATGTCGATATGTTATTTTAGAATTTAAATGCCTAAACGAATCTGGCTTAAAAAATGCTATATATTGAATTCATCAAATTACCAAAATAGAAGTTACAAAGTTGGAATACCTTCTATATGCCATGGAACTCTACATCGTGCACAGTGGACTACATCAAATACTCTCCCAGGGAAGGGAAGCCTCTTTGTTCCCATCACAGCAGATATAGCAGGAATCCCCCTTTCAAGAGCAAATTGTACCTGAGCCTCATGTTCATCCTTTGGTGCAAATGACATTGCAAGTACATCTCTATCAAAGAGAAAACCTCCAAAACTGGCAACACCACATCCAACATCTAATATAACACGTGTGCGTTTACCCCATGCAATGTCAGGTACAGACTGTATAAACAAAGAAATATTAGGTAAAATGTTCAGCAACATTAAGTCAACAAATTTTAAAAACATAGAATAAATTCTAGGATGAAAGCATGCAGATTTCTCATTATACAATACTAAGATAGCTTATCCTATTGATAAAGAAGCTCATTTGTACTATGTAGAATATCAAATGACGTAACTATATTGATCTTATGTTAAGTTTTGGTTGTCTCCCTGTGCACCACAGATGTATATCTCCTACTTGGATTTGCCCAGGACCCTGGATACACATGGGGGGGGGGGGGGGGGGGGGGGCATGTTTATCATCCTATGTAGCTTAATTTCCTCTGATGGCAGTTGTCAGAGAAGGTCATTGAAGAACTTTTAAGTCTATTCTAATTCAAATACCAAAGCAGTACTGCCATTGCTGTATCATGTTTACTATTTGTTTTTATTATCCTAGTGTGGACCCTAGGAGCAATTTCTACCAGTTTGGGTCTAAAACCCTGGGTGGACTATGAAAAAGAATCATAATCATGTCACAGCATGAAATGATTTCTTTTCTCTGGGTATCATATTGAAAAGTTAGACAAGTGAATCTCATACCAGTTACCTATGAGCCACCTCCCATAAGCTTAGATCAAGAAGATTTGTTCTTTCAACAGGGTGGAGTTGCCAATTGCCACACTTTTTTTTGTTTGTTTGCTTCTACATTCAATAATAGCAGAGCTTTTTACGAGGCTATAATAGTGAAATGATTTTTCCTTTAAGTCAGGGATTAAGTTGTCTAAATATTGGTCATAACGTCTAAATGCATCATAAAAACTTGAGCACAGACAAGTAATATGGATGTTTGTGGCATATATAACAACAGTATCCTGTTCCTCCTTCTACTTTTTTGTTTAATTTCTTTTAAATTTGTGTTGTATTTAGAAGATATTTGGAGAGACAAATAAAGAAGCAGAGAGAAGATGGAAATTTGGATATTGGATGGGAAAATTGCTCAGGGGAAGATAAAATAGGATTGGTGGATACTGCATTTGTTACTGAACATATAATATCATTTTATGGAACATAAAGTGAAATTTACGGAGATCTATATATTTACTGACACATTAACATTAAAAGCAACAAATGAAAGTCAAATTTTACCTAAAAAAAACGAATTATATGTATATTACCTCTTGTATAAAGTCAATGTAATGAAGCGCCCCATGCTTGAATTGTGTTCCACCACCAGGAAAAGTAAGGTACTCACCCGTAACTTTCACCCAATTCTGGTGCCCCTTGACCTTAGCAAGCTTAGTGTGTGGAACATTGTAATACCATATCTGCAGGAGAATAACTTACTATGTTATGAAAGTGTAAAATGATCAAACAGAGAATGATAATTGATGAGATTTGAGTTATTTCTACCTTCTCTCTGCTTTTAGGCCACTCAATTGAGCGTTTATATCCTTCAGGAAGAGAGACAAGGCAGGTAGGAGGTTCTTCAGGACAGTGCCTTTCTCGATGTTCATAGTGTTTAGTACTCCGAAGACTTCTAATTGCTTTCCAGTTGTCAAGGCATGGGATAAAATCTGGGCCAGCAGTGACATTGCAAAGTTTCCATTTGTACTCAGTTGGCTGCTTGGAGGATTCTTGAGACTCCTTTTCATTCTTTGATTCTGCTGCTTGAGTTGACCAAGACCCCGTTTGTGTTGTGCTTTCATTTTGAAGCTCTGACAGAGCTCCAGAAGGGTATACCTCATTTGAAGTCTGGTTTTTGGCATCATCATCTGTATTTTTCTCATTAGTGTTTTCATCAGACTCTTTGTTATCACTTTGTTCCACCTTCTCCTCTATCTTGCTATCTGTTGTTTCATCAGAGTTATCCGATTTCTTTTCACTCTCATCAGAATCAGATTCCTTGGTGGAAGACTCGTCACTATCTTTGTTATTTTCTGTATCTTCTTGGTTTAATTCAGTATTTTCTGTCTTGGAATCTTCATCCTCCGTTTTCTTATCTGCATCTTCTGTCTTTGTATCTTCAGAAGACTTCTCTTCGGGGTTTTCCTCCAACTTCTCTTCTTGCTTTTCTGCCAAGTTAGAGTTGTCTTCAGAGGTGACATTGCTGTCCCCCTTGGTTGCATCTTCAGGCAAGTCACCTGGATTATCTTCAAACTGCCGAGTATTGCTATTATCATTGTCACTCACCTGTTCTACTTCTTTGATCTCACTCTGTTCTTTCACCTCATTCTTACTCTCCTGAGACGCATCTCCATTTTGCACGGGAACTACAGAAGATGATGTCATCATCCAAACCCCAACCAAGCATAGAGCCACAAACACAACAATAGTCACTGTTGAACAGTAACTTGATGACGATCTTCTACCATCTACTCTAGTATATTTCCCTAAAGCCATGATGTTGTTGGCGGGAATTCACAGATTATTTATACCTGGTCAAGAACCAAATAATAATTTAACACCACTTACATTTTTGGGCCAGCAATGGCAACAAACAGTGTGTGCTTGGGAACAATGGAAACATGTAAACAATAAAACGCAGTGAAAAATAATTTTTAACACTGCAGCACACGTCATTTTCCACCTTCTCATATTTTCCTTATACAAAGCAAGCTTAAAGTGATTTTCCATTTTCCACCTACTCAACCAAGCCCAAGCACACACTCAGTTGCCGTAAGCAAAACGCATAACAATAAGAACTACCAAGGCAAAGGCACGCCAAATTGCTTGTGCAAGACTAGTTAATAAAACCAAAACACCAAAAAAAAAAGGAAAGGAAAAAGCTAAACGAATCTATCCTTCAATCAGCAAAACCAGGAGGATTTGGCACGTATCGTGAGATACTAAAACCACAGTATGAAATAAGCAGATCAGAACGTTTTCACACTTTAAAGTTGGAACAAACCACTGCGTATTATTTTTTGTATGATAAATTGATAATGAACAGGATTCAACATCAACATAAATTCTTGAAACGAAGTGCGATGCCGATCATGAAAGATTTAACAGATTGAATCAACAACAATCAGGTGGATCTAGAATGCAAGAAACAAAAAGAACTGAACAGTGGCATAAATCTTACGCCAACGCCGAACAAGATTCCACGCTAAGGAATCAACACGATTAGCTCAAGAACGAGCAATGGAAGAAAAGAGTAAGACGAATTGAAAGGATCTGAGGCGTACCTGTGGTTCTTGGAAGAGAAGCAGATCTGAGAGTGAATAGTGAAGAGCAAAGTGCTATCTCTCCATTGTGTTTGCGCAGAGGCGGTGAAGTGTGAAAGAAAGCTGTTGGCAGAGTGTGAGGCGAGTAGATGTAGATTCTAATTTAAATATAAATAGCACGCAGAGTCAGGAAAAAGAATACTTAGTTGCTTTGCTACTGCCAAAGTCAGGAATTCACAATGCCTAATTTAATATCTTTAGGACTTGCCGACGAAAAAAAATAAAATATTCGACAAGCGAGAGAGAGAGTAAGATTTAAGAATGTATAAAATAATTAAAATTGATTAAATAAATAATTTAAAAAGAGTCAAAACACAGAGACTAGGTAAGGAGGGCCGGAGGAGAGAGGGAGTGCCATACGGAACGGAAGCTAGGGGGATGGAGAGAGATAAACATTTGCTGGAGTGAGCTCTAAACAAACAAACACATGCAGCTCATGAGCTCAAGCTTTAGGCTACTTCTTGTAAATATCTACGGATATATCATATAAGACTCCATTTCCTTTTCTTCAGGAGTAAAAAATGTCGTTTTTTTTTCTTTTTATATTAATTAGCGAGTCCATCGTGCATTATATTTTTTTTTTCAAATTCTAATATACTCTAAAATATTATAAACTATAATAATATCTAATTAATTCATATAAATTAGAAAGAAAAATTGCTACTATCAATTAACTCAGAGTATGTCGGATAAAGAGTTTTATCACTTATTGAGGTCCTACTCGGACTAGACTCAAATAAGATGGTTTCTTATAAAAAATATATGTGATTTTATATAAAAGAAAATCAAAACACGTACTATTAAATAAAAGAAACTATGAGATCAACCGTATTCTATAGTCTACGGTGCATTCCCTCTCAGCTCCCACATTAATCTAGGTAATCTTTTTATTTTAGAAAAATTAAAAAGTTTCTTATCAGTGTGAAAATATAATTTTTTTTATCTAATGCTTTTTACCTTATTAGAATTTCTTCTTTTTTGAAATTTTAAAAAATTCAAAACACATTGATCAAAATATGATAGTTTTCATATCATTTAAATGTTTTTGTTTAAATTTTAAAATATATAATTTCTTATACTTAATACTATTATTTTACAGCTATTGGTAAAAAATTGTATGTGCAATGTATACTATAGTTCAAATACTAATTAATTAAAAATACTCTAATTTAATACAAAAATAGTAACAATAAAATTTAAATCTATTAGTTTAAGCAAATTATCTAAAGTCTTCATTAATTTAATACAATAATTGGTTAATGTTAAGGAAATAATAACTATACACTATTAGTGTAAAAAAAATTACATAATCATTCAATGATGTGATGACTGTTGACACATCATTTAATGAGTTTAATGACATATAATGTGTCATATGTCATTAAACTCATTAAATGATGTGGCAAAATATTATTGAATGACAGTATAAAACTTTTTTACACTAACAATGTATAGTAATTAAACTCTAATGGTATATAATGGACAGATTCCCAAGTAAACATTATTTGTGATAAAAAAAACTGAAATATTTTTAAATTCATTTGCTTGAAATATTTTTTAGTCAAGTATATTGAATTATTTTAATTATTTGTGGTCATTTTTTAGTTGAAATAAATATTGCGTTGGTAAGTATATATCCTATTATGAAGGATATATTATATATTATATGTTCCAAAAATATCACTTGTATTACTCACATTAAATGGTTTTCTTTAAATTTGGCTGCTGCTGTTGTAGTTTTTTTTGAGGTAATTTTCGTTTATCGACATCGGAGTAAATGATGATAAGTAAAAATATTTTCCGTCAAAAGAAAAAAGATGAGAAAAACATTTAGAGTGTGTTTGGTTAGCCATTTCAACTAGCTGAAAGTTAAAAATACTAATTGAAACAAAAAAATCAGTGTTTGGGAAGGTAGCTTTTATGTAAGCTACAAGTTTTTCTTAAAAAGCTACTAGGAGTGGCTTTTTTAAAAAAGCTCCAAATTTTAGCTAGTAGCTGAAAATTAATTACAAGTTTAACCTTCAACCACCTCATTTATCATTATTTAATAATTAATGTTGTCCTTAAATGTCATTTACCATTTTCAACTAGTTTTACCAAACACATTTAATAGTTTTTTAGCTTTCAGCTAGCTTTAAACTTTGAGCTAGTTTTTCAACTTTCAACTAATTTTAAACTTTCAGCTAGTTTTACTGAACACACTTTTAATCTACTCGTACTACAGGGGGCTTTTTTTGTTGAGATCCGCCGACGAATCTGCAGCAACCTGGTAATTATAAAAAAAAGTCACATTCAAACAGTAAAAAACTACATCCTAAAGACTACATCATAAAAACCAACAAGAATCGTGATAAATAAGAAAAACAAATAAAAAATGTATTTGATCTGAAAAAAAATCATTTTTAATAACAAATATAAAAGTATCAATTTTTATTATGTTTAAATATTTATAAAAAAAATAATGAAAATAACATGTATATTAACTTTACCATTTTCTAGTAATGTTTGATCGAGTTTTTGGTTTTAAAAACTACTTTTAAATTAAAATTATAAATAAGATCTTTTAAAATTAAAATTAAAGTTTTTTGGTAAATTGGTAATTTTAAATTTTTTTAACTTAAAAATTACTTTTAAATAAAAAATTAGTGAGCCAGAATCTAGTGTTTCTTTAGTCTTGTGTTTTTTTTTTTCCATTTTGTAATTTCAGATTGTTACAAAAAAAAATTAGTGAGATTAGCTTTAAAAAAACTATTTTTCAACTTTCATTATAAAAAAAATGAGCTACTTTTTATTTTAAAAATATCATTTAAAAAAAAGGATTTGTTTCAACTTCTCTTTTAAAATAAGAAAAGTTAAAAAAGTTAGTCATATTTTTTTCATTATTACTTTTTTTATTTTCATAGGAAGTGTTTAACACATGGATAAAATGACATTAATGTTAGTCATATTTTTTTCATGTTAATCTCATTGACTCAAGGGAAAAAGCTACTAACTTGGCATCCCATTCACATGGTTAAAAAATTGAAAAACATTTTTGTTGATAAATTGTGATGATAAAGTTCAACATAGATTGATTTTTTTAAAAAAAGGTTTTTCAAATTGTTGATGTCTCAAGTGTGAGCTGATATCTGCATACTTTCAGAGCTCATTAACGCATATATCGAGCTCCATTTCTTTCACGTCCTTGCCCTCCATTGTACATTAGTTCAACGTCCGCGACACGCTCCCTCCGGTCATTTCCAGCTTCGATTACCTTTAATAAAGGTTTGGCTTCTCCGTCGATCACTCAGCCTCCATAGCCGCCAAAGAAGCCTCCCTCCACCAGAAATCAAATGTTCGTAATCCAAGCCTCCAATCACCATGATTACCATTTGGTGGCTCACCGCCACCTTGATCAATATCATTCCCAATCTGCAACAAGGTACCTTGGACAGGTGCAATACTACACCGGTTGTAGTGTTGGTGGCGGCAATAGACAGCAAAGTGTTTGTTGGAGAATAGGGGGAAGATGAATTTGTGGTAAAAGGTGGAGTGTTTATGAAGATGGGGTGAAAGAGTGAAGTATACATGTGAAGCCGGAGAAGAAGAAGAAGAAGAAGAAGAAGAAGAAGAAAAACTGTGTATTTGCTCAGGTGCAACTTCTTCTACCATGTGGAGAAGATTTGAGGAATCGAATTCGAGGTGGCGATGGCACTGTTCGTGAACCAGCCAGTCTCTCTTCAAACCCAAACAAAGATGGCAAAGACACGTCACCAGTGGGAGATGTCGCCGCTAGAAGAGATTACGGTGAGAGGGACCATATCCAATATTTGAAATAACCAAGGACTACCATGGTAAATAGTTATTAACTTTATTGCCAATTTTAGTGTCTCAACTAGACAGGTAGCCTGTAATTGATCTCAGCTCTTCATTACTTCAATGGCAGATCTGATGATTTATAAGGGTGTTGCAACCTGTGAATCACCTATGAGGAGATTCATCCTAGCGCTGGCCCATTTTTTTCTTGCAAAATAGAAAATCTTCAACTAAACAATGAGGTTATATTTTATTGAAATGGCTTTTTAAAAGCTTTATCTTTTACTAGGGGAGAGGGAGGGAGGTGCTTCGATATATTATAAATAAAAATAAAATAAAAAAGAAAAGAAAAGAAGTTGTAGATAATTATTTTTATAGGAGTCGTTATTACATTAAATTTAATACATGGGTAAATTTATCTAGTGAAATGTGAAAATCAAAAAGTAGTATTTCCTTTATATAATAGTACAGATTCTTATTTAATGGGTTTATATTAATATTTACAATTACTATTTTAACGGTTTATATAATATATGAAATAACAATTATATTTTATTTGACTCAAAAAATGGATCAACTATAAAATAGAAATATTTAAAAGATATAAAAATTGTCATGTGAAAATTATCAATATATTTTTCAATCAATATATTTTAAAATTTAAATAATAAAATTCAAATGAGAAAAAGCAATTCAAACCAAATGGATAATAATAAATAAGAGGAAATTTAAATTTTTATAATAATAAGAATTTTTCAAAATTTTATAATTTTTAAAATTAAGTTAAGAAAAACATGTAAATTAACATGAGCACCGTGGTGAGAGTAAATATGAAAGCTCTATTGGTTTAAGTGTCTGACACAAAAAAAATGCATACTCAAGTTTAATTTCTTTTTTATCAACATACTCAAGTTTAATTTAATATATAATTATAGTAGAAATAATTGTGAACAAATATAAAGTCTTAAGTACCAAACCAAAACCACTTAGCAAATATACAACCATGCTATAGAAACTATTGATTAATTTAACCTTACAACTATTACAAAATGTAAATAGAAGTAAGATTTAATAGATGTACATTATTAAAGTAATTTTTTATATTGTCATTTAATAATACATCATTATTTATTAAATTTAATAATATATGATGCTTCATATTTATTAAATAATGTGAATATATTATTTTATATACACATTAAACTCATAAAAATAACTTCATTGATTTAGTAACCTTGATTGATGGTTATAAAAAAGTTCGATAAAAAGATTTTTGTCAATAAAGGAGGTATTGCCCGGTGACCTACAACTTGACCAAACTATTCAAACAGCTAAAAAAGCTTGACTTTTTGTGCTTAGACCAAAGGCTCAGTGGGACAGTACAGAGCAGAGCAGAGCAGAA